>CM065480.1:41258064-41858064 GCA_032873175.1 Leptopilina drosophilae
ATTTATTCCTATTTTATTGATATTCACATTAATTTAACTTTTAACGTTTGTCAAAATAAATCATTAATTATAAGTTTATTATTTCTTGTTAACTGATTAAATTAATGGCTAAATTAAATTAGAATTGTCATATGAAATCAAAAATAATTAATAGTAAAGTAAAAAATTATTAATAAAAGCATGAAAAATAATAATTATTATTATTACCATTACAACAAATTTATTAATATTTTACTTTCTAAGAAACTTTCAGGAGACTGTGTCCTCTTTGTTTGCGCACTTTCGTAAGATTGTAAACAATTCGAAACTCTTTTGAGAATTAAATTATTATTTGTTTGACCCTCAACGTGACCTTTAATCAAACAAATAATAATTTAATCCTCAAAAGATTTTTGAATTGTTTACAATAAAAGAAAAGTGCGCAAACATAGAGGACACAGTTTTCTGAAAGTTTCTCATAAAATAAAATATTAATAAAATATTAATAAAATATTACAAGAATAAATTTGTTATAGATATAAAACTTTTGAAAAAAAAGAACCAAAATTAATTTTCTAAAGAAAGAAAATTCGACATTTTAGATTTTTTCTAAATTTAATAATTATTTTTTTTTATTTAATTTGTAAAAAATATTTTATTAGATTCAAAATATATGTAGGGCACTTGAATAATTATGAGGTCACAGTTTCCGAACACGTGCTTTGCACAAACTGTGACTTCATAATTATTCAAATGCCCTTAATGTTCATAATTTTAATAATGTATTCAATTTTTTCACTAATTATATTTAAAATAATATAAATATAATAATATAAATATAATAATATAAATATAATAATATAAATATAATAATATAAATAAAATATAATATAAATAAATAATAATTGAGTTAAAATAAAAAAATATTCGCTACGATTGGCGCCATTTTAGGAACGATGACAAAAATTTAGAGATTAGCAGCAGTGGAGCCTCTTGCGGTCAAAACTATAAAATTCCCTACATTAGGACATTTATGTGACAATTTTAATTTATTTGAATTTTGCTTCTTAATGCATTTACTTTTTTAATTTACTAAATTATAATATAAAAAATAAACTAAAGGAAACTAAAAGAAAAATCGAGAAAAATAGTTAAAAAATTAATTAACTTAAAACAATTCAATTGTTAATTTTATTTTTTAATAATTAAATGAGGACTAGAAGTTATATAATAATTATGTTAAAAACAGAAAACTTACGTTCAGGTTATCTTGCACTCCAATGAAAATCCGCAATTTTTTTTTTCAGATACAATATTTTTTTAACCAGTAAAAAAGTAGAAAAAATAGAAAAGTAAAGTAAGAAAAGTAGAATACTTCAATATTAAAAATGTTTAATTCAGAAATAATCGAAAACAAAAAAAAACCCACGAGAATGAATTGCACAAAAAAAAATCACTGAACAGAATCTCGACCACGTGGTATTGTAAAGCGGCAACCACACTTTGAAAAAGTTGGCGCCAAATTTGCCTGCTTTTGAAAATTGAACAGAGTTGGCGCTCCTGGTGGAGGAATTAGCAACTTTGAATATTTATCTAATAACTATAATTTTATCCAAAAACTCATCTGATAAATGACAGGAATTTGCAAATTAAAATTTACACGTGTTGGTAATTACAAAATACAATAACATGTGAAATAGTTCGGAACTTTTCCGCAAAATATGATACCACGTGGCAAATGAAAATGTTTGGTTACTGTATTCTACCACACGGGACGCCACTGTTGCTGCACTTTAAATTTTGATCGCCATAGTCTCTAAAATGGAAATAAATTTTTTTCTGGACAATTGCTGTTTGAATAAATAATTAAAATTAATAAATTATTATTCTAATAGTGAATAACATAAATAATTCATTATTATAATGATAATAAT
This sequence comes from Leptopilina drosophilae, assembly GCA_032873175.1. Lineage (NCBI taxonomy): Eukaryota > Metazoa > Arthropoda > Insecta > Hymenoptera > Figitidae > Leptopilina > Leptopilina drosophilae. The sequence continues at coordinate 41,259,978 of CM065480.1, forward strand.
AAAAATAATTTAAATATTTTATTTATTGGGATTTCTCTGAGAGGCGTGGTTTAATCAGTTCACCTACTCTCAGTAGTACCATTTTTCGCCACCATGTGCAAAAATAAGGCTGATTGAATACTAATCAATTTTTATTCAAATAATAATTATGTTTGACTAAAAATAACTAAATTTAGATAAAATAATAGTGAGACTATATTTGTTTACATATTACGATATTATATTGTTTAAATTTATAATTTTTGTGTGATCTTATTTTGTTTGGTAAAAATCAATATATTGTATTTTATAATTATTTATTAGTTTTGTTTAAATAAGTTTACTTTTTAATTATTTTTACTATTTTATTATTATTATTATTATTATTATTATTATTATTATTATTATTATTTAGTTGTTAGGAATGAGGGGCGCCATTTTAGAAAACATGTTGATTGGAATTTAGAGCGTAATACTAGTGGCGCTCTTTGCGGTAAAAACTAAAAGTAGTAATTTTACTACTTTGCGTCATCTGCATGACGCTTTTAATTTATCAGAATTTACATTTTTAATAATTACTTTAAATTTAAATATAAAAAATTTAGTTCAAGTTATTTGAACTATTTTACTTACAATCAGTAAAGTTTATAATGTTTTTTAATCCGGTTTACAAAGAAAGATTCTTGAATATTAAAACTTGTAAATTCCGAAATAAACAAGAACTGAAGAAAACCACTAGAATGAGTAGCACAAAAAACATTCACAGAATATAAACAAAAGCACGAAGTAGCATAAAAAGAGACAACTCTCTGAAAAAGTTGATAACAGTTTTTTGGTTTTTCTAAACATTAGCAGAGATGGCGCCACTAGAAAAAAGTCACTTCGAATTTGTGTCTACTAACAATTTTGGCAGTAAAACCGTCGTTTTTCAGTCATAAATTGTAGGATTTAAATTAATAATTCAAAATTAAGAAATAATAAATGTAAATAAATGAAATTTTAATAAATAAATAAAATTTTACTTCCTTAATAATTATGTGTACTTATAATAATAAATAATGTTTCCTAGTTTCAAACTTTTCAGCAACGTGCGACACCACGTGTCAAATAAAACTTTTGGTTCCTAATTTTTTCGCAAGGAACGCCACTGTTGCTACTCTCAAAAATTTTGAAAATTATGTTGTTTGAAGTGGTTATAGTTTGCCTTAAGGGATTAATTGCAAGTTAAGTAAAATAATTTTAATTGAAATAAATTCTTTTTTGATTTTGTATTTTTATAAACGTTGTGGACTTCAGTTTCATAATTATTGAGAGTCCCAATCAAAGAACTGGTTATAAGTTTTTGAGACTAAAAATTCTCAACCTCTAAAATAAAAAAATAAGAATTTAAAATTTCAATTTCTTAAAAACATTTCGTATTTGTATAAAGATTACCAAAATGTTTTTTTAAAATTAAGATTAAAAACAGTTTAATATTTGACTTACAGGCGAGCTTACAGGACAATGATTTTGAACTTAAAAAAAATTATAAACAATTCTTTGATTGGGATCCTCAATTTTGCAACATGACTTTTGTTTCCCTCATAAAATTTTGTAAACCCAATTTTGCAACTGTTAACTTTAAAAGCCCTTTAAGAATAATTCTAAATATTGCAGACTAAAATTTTGTCCATAATTTAGTACTTAATTAAATTAATTAACAGTCTAAACGGCCGAGAATATTACTATCATTCACGAAAAAGTGTGCACAATCTGTGAGTGAACTGTCCCAAGTTCACTCCAAAATAATGCAAACTGTCACAATAGAAATTGGGTTCCCTACACAATCTATTGACAATAGAAGTCCTACCAAAATTAGTTCCATGATATCGGACGTAAAATGAGGAAAAATTTCGCAGTCTTCGACCAGACAAGCAAAACTTTATCATACTGAACAATTGAGGGCAATTTAAGACACTGTTGACAATTTTAAACAAAAGAAGGAATATCATTATAGCAGAATCTTGATCGTATTTTGGAAATACCAAATTTTAATCGCAATTTGTCATAATTATGAGAGTAAAAATTATAACTAATACCAAGTTTTCTGGTGACAAATCGAAAAAAACGATTCTGAACCCTTTCTAATCTTATGATGTTAATGATATAGTATGGTGACCATACAATTGATGCAAACTCGAGAATAGACAAGACATAAGAAAAATAAAGTATTTTTAAAGAAATCGGGGTTTTGGGGTCTGATGCACTTTTTATAATGAAACACAAAGATTTAAGTACTTTACCGTAAAAGAAAAATGTTCTGAAAATGATAGATTTAATTGTAAGCACTAGTGCCTGTTGTAATCACTTGATTTTTGCAAATAAAAAATAAAACTGCTCCAAATGTCTTTAAGCATATTCGACCTTAGGAGAAATAGACCAAAGCTTCAAAATTCAGACTAGAGTGGAAGTTATTCTTTCCCCAGTGTACAAATTAGAAAGGTGCCAACAACCTAACGTTCAAGATGAAACTTGAATCGTCCTCTATATAGTGACCAACACTTAACATCATTCAGGATAAAACTTTTGATTTCAAGAGTTAGGTAGAAGCCATTCAATCGACGAAGCGTGTTACTTGTGAAGCTTATAATTCCGTCGGTCCATGAGGACTGCTTGAAGTACATGCAGATGCAGGTTGGGGGAGAGAAGGGGACACAGCCCACCTATATTTCGTGATAACTTGAATCCATTTAACCGGAATCCTAGAAGTTGTTGTCTATTGACAGAGAATGGAAGTCAGCAACTTGGTTAGAAACGAAGTTAGCGAGGAAGAACCACAATCAATATAATAGCGGAGGCAAAATTCGCTGTGTTCGAGGCTAGCCCAGGGTTAGCTGGACAAGTGTTAGTAATGGTCGAGAGGGTTTGTGAAGGACAGAGAAGATAGGGTGGATGGAAGTTGGAGGAGGATGACGTGCATGCTGCTGGTGGTGGTGGTGGTCGAGAGTCGAGAAAAGGGGGATGGTAGTGAGACGTTAATTATACATTGAAATTAGTTGCAGAGTTTGCCCTGTGCTTGCCGAGCTAGTTCTAGGGGGCCACTAAGTATAGAAGGACGGCACCGGTTTTGGTCCCGCACACTGTGGATGGTCCAAGCTCTCTGGTCAGAGATAGCCGATATTATAACGGCGCAAACTCGATTGTGTAATATTATGCAACCTCCCCCCGTTCCCTTCTTCATCTAACCCCCCCCCCCTCAAAGTGTGATTAGGACTTTATCCCAACTCATACCATCAAATCCCCAACTTACGTTGGTTGGGTGACGATGGATTGAAAAGGATGGCATTCGAGTCTCACCGTAAGGCATTTCGAATAAAATCATCTCCGCATTGTATTTTCAATCGCTCGTCCTGCTTTTTAGATAAGTTGTTAACATTTCTCCAAAATTGTAAAAATTTTCATTCTGTATAGTGTACTCTGCATGGAGGACTTTCTCTCTTGGAAAAGTGTCTCGAACGTACAACTGTTCTGAACCGAAATAAATTTTTGAAAAGCCATTCACCTACCATAATTATTTCTCTAAACTCTTCCAAATGAAGAAGTGTAAAAATATTTGGTAGTAAAATAAATGATACACTTTAGCACACTAGTTTAGTGTCAACTGAAATAAATTAAAATTTGCTATTTCAAGAAAGTCAAGAGAATAAAGATTAAGAAAAAGTCAGTGAACTGAATGTAAACACAGTTTTATCATAGAGGGGACAAGTTGTGATGTTGTCATGTCATTATAGACAGGAGTCTAAACGTTTGAGAAGAGGAAAAAAGTTCTGTTTAGAGTGAAAATATCTTCCTTTCTATTAATAATGGAATGATTTGTTTTTATATGAATCATTTCAGATATTCGTCGTTTTATAAAATTTGGTTCATTGTCCAGAATTTTGGCATTTTTCCAATCGAAGTCATGATTACAATTAATTCGATGGCGGTAAACTACATAGTTATCATTTACTTTTTTAAGTTCATTTATGCGAGTAATCAATGACCGTTTTGTTTCACCTATATTTGTTGCAGGACAATATTTACAGTCAAACTTGTATGCAACATTTGTTCTGTCCCATTTTTTAGATGCATCTTTACCAAGTCTAATTATAGAATTGGAGTTTTTATTAATAAGTGGAATCGCAGTACAATAAAACTCCTTGAGAACATTTTACAACTTAAGGAAACATTTTTCATTAAACGATAAACAAACCTTCAGGATTTGACTGTAAATACTATTTGAATTATTATTATTATTATTCTTATTAACATGAGAAAATTTTATATGGTTTGTGCGAATTTTTATATCTTTATCAATAATATCCAAAGAATAGTTTGTTTTTCAAGATGGATCTTATCTTCTTTAAGTTATTAAAATGAAACTCTTTGTTGCACAATGAAATCGCTCTACCAACCAGATTGTATACAATATTTTTTTTATTGGATTGGATGATCTGAAAAATAATTAATGAGTCTATCCGATGAAGTCGGCTTTTAATACCAATTTGTGACAATTTTTTTTTATTTTTTCTAGTAAGTTTTAAGTCAAGAAAATTGAGTTATCCTTTTCTTTCTCAATTGTAAATTGTAATTTTTGATTGTATGCATTAAAAGTATTGATGATTAAGTTGACATGCTCTTTTTTTACAGCTAATATTGTGTCATCAACATATCTAAAAAAAGGGGGCTCTTTTGTGCTCCTCCTTTAATTTTGTTAAAACAATCAGTTTCCGGATCATCCATGACAATGTCTTAGTTTCTAATTTTATAAAAATTCTACAATCCTAAAATCCTACAAAAGGTCTGCTAGAGGGAAATGATTGAAAAAATAAAACTCACCTTGAGAAGTTTGTATAAGAAGTTGGGCATGCTGAACGTTCTGAATGAATTGACCAGACAATAAAATTAACGTCGGCACTGTAACCGGTTGAGGTTGAGAGAGAAGTTGAGGAAGTGTCGCCAAGGGGGCCGAACTTGGGGGTGGCAAAAGGTGAGAGGCCACCGTTGTACTCGACGGAGTTGGTAATGTTCCAGCTTAAAGACAAAGACAGAAATAAACGATTAGCAAAACTCTTCCACTTTCGATGAAACAATTGAACTTCATTTAAATATTACTATTTAGGTTGTCAAAAATAAAAAAGAATACTTTGATTTAAATACAGAACTAAATAGAGAATTAGTTATGAAATTAATTACAGAATTAAATTCGGAATTTAAAAAAGGGCTCAACTCTGAACTCTTTTGACACTTACTGTTTTCAGAGTTGAGCTCTATTAAAAATTCACAATTCAATTAAATATAGAATTTAATAAGGAATTAATTATATAATTTAATATAGAATATATTGTCGAACTAATTATATAATTTAATATAGAATATATTGTCGAACTAAATGTAAAATGAAACATAGAATATAATGTAGAACCAAATGTGGAATTAAATGAAGAATATAATGTAGAACTAAATATAGAATTAAACTTAGAATTAAATGTAGAATTAAATATAGAATTAAATTTAGAACTAATTTTAGAATTAAATTTATAATTTTATTTATAATTTAATATAGCATGTAACTATAGAATTAAATGTAGAATTCATTACAGAATTAAGTATAAAATTAAATGAAAAATTCAATAAAGAATATAAAACGAGTCAGTAAATTAAATCACACAAAATCTAATAGAAGTACAAGTATAAATACAAATCAACAAAATGTATTAAAAAACATTACAAAATACAAAATTAAGCCAACAAAATATAAACTCAAAACTAAATTACAAAGTCTGCAAATGCGAAATAATATTTATAATTAAAAGTAATTCACTTGCAAAATACAAAATTGTAACAAATTTCATTAGTTGAAAATAGAATTACTTTCTAATTTTAAAATGACAGCTTTCAAATAAAATTGTAACTGTCGAGTTGATAAATTTCTCGAGACAAAAGGAAAAAAAACGAATTAGAAGAACGAATTTCTCGTTAAATATTTAAGCAAATCTTTCAGAGACTTTGACTAAATGAGAAGATGTGCCAAAAATAATTTCTATCTTTAAAGAAAAGTGTATTATAAAAGTTTTTAAATAATTAACTCACCCGACGAACTGACAGTGAGATTCAATGGAGTATTAATTAATTGATTATTTGTTAATCTTGCCATTCCTTGAAGACCAGCCGCCAATGACGCGACTTGAGGTAAATTTTGTAAATTAACCAAATTTTGGAAATTTTGCAGTGTCGCCATGTCTGCCACTGTAATTAGAAGGAATATTTTGTTATTACTCGAGAATTTCAAAATAAATAGGCAATTTTTATTTTATGAATGTAGAAACGAAATGATAATTTCAAAAAAGGAAAGAAAGGAAAATAAAATGAACCACAAGTTTTGAACGTTTAAAGTAAACGAAATATTTTTTATTAAAAATATTTTCTAAAATTACTAATTATGATAAAAATTAAGAACTTTAATTTTACATTTAGAAAAGTTTAAAAATAAATTTTTTTTAGTGATGCAAAATTTTGTTCATTTGAACGTTCAGAACTTTAGGGTCAGAAAATAAAGAAATAAATTAAATATTTAGAAAAACTTTTAATGAATTTATTAGTTATTATCTGTAAATTTTAACACTAAAGTTACTATTTTTATTACAAAAGTTTATTAATAATACTTAATATTAGTTCATTTTATTATAATTATTATTACCAGCAATTCTAATATTGTCTGTAAAATTTACTTCAAAAACTCAATTATTTTCCAAATTGTTAAGAAAATTCTTGTAAAATATTAAATTATTTTCTTTGAAAGTAAAAAAATGACTCAATTTGTTTATAAAAATTTTATTATCTTAATTTATTAATAAAATGTCACTGAATGATTCAGTAAATTTTGATCTAATTTTTAACAAAATTTTTCGAAAAAATTCATTTATTTTCCAAATTTCTAATAAATTCTTAGAAACAATTCAATTATTATTTTGAAAATAGTAAAATTATTCACAAGAATTAAATTATTTCTAAAAATAATACATTTTTTTACAGGAATTCAATTATATTCAAAACAATTTTAAACTTATTAAAAACAATTTTAATAGACATCAACAATAAAGTGTTTAATTATAATTTTCCACGGAAGCTATTATTATAAAAACTTGAAAGAAATTCTTTATAAAGTTGAATTACTTTCAAAATTTTCAATTAAAATTATTAAAGAAAATAAATTATTTAAACAAAATTTAAAGAAATTATTAAAAAGAATTTAATCAGGATTTTGAAAATTTTAATAATATTCTTCTCAAGAATTAAATTTTTTTTATTCATAACAAAATTATTCAAAGGAATGTAATTATTTTAAATTTCATTGTAATAAAATTTCTCGAAAAAATACTTTTTATTTTAAAAATATTAGTTAAATTCAATTATTTTCAAAATTTCTTATACAATTCTTTGGAAAAATTGAATTATTTTTTAAACAGTGAAATTCATCGCGGAAATTAAATTTTCTCATAATTGTATGTTAATAAAATTTTTCAGCAGAATAATTTCTTTTTTAAGAATATTTAATAAAAGTTTTCGATTGAATACAATTATTTTTTTAATTTTTTAAAAATTCTTTAAAAACATTCAATTAATTTTATAAATTGTAAGATTCTTCTCTAGAATTTAAATGATTTTTATGACATTTTATTAAAAGAAGTTATTAAAAAAGTTGGGAAACAAAAAAATAAATAACGAACTTCAAACTGCGAACAGATTATCGAAACATGTACTTCATTATTATTAATAATTAATTAATGAATAATTATTTAATTATTAATAATTAATTAATGAATAATTATTTAACTATAATAATAATAATTATTATTATTATTATTATTATTATTATCTGTAAATTTAAATTAGATTTACTGTTTTATCAAAAGAACAAAAAAATTAATTTACTTATGATTTATTATTAATAATTATTAATATTAATTAGTATTATTGTTACTATTAGTACTATTTTTACTAATAAAATTTAATACTAAAGTTATTAATTATATTTAAAAAATAAAAAAAATTACTTGTGCCATTGAGATGAGCTTGAGCCGCACGTTTCACATGCTCCAAATTTTCAGGGGAAGGACTTCGTCGTCTTTTTCGAGACTTTATTGACTCCAAAATCATCTGATGTTCTTGTAAAGTGACGGATGCTGGTTCTGGACTTCCATTACTGCTTCTGTCACTCTCCTGGAAAAATAGAAAAAAGAAAAAAATTATTTAACATGAAAAAACTCAATGTATGAATTACTATTTTATTTTTAAAAGCCATTAATTAAATGTAAAGTTTAATTAAACAAAAAATTTACCTAATTTAATTAATTTTCATTAATTTACATGACATTAATTTAAATTAACACTAATTTACATGACTTTAATTTAATTTAACTCTAATTTAAATTAACTATTTATTTTTCTAACAAAATATTTTTATTCCTAAGAATTAAAAAATTCGTATATTCTTTTCAGAAAAAAGAAACAAAAAATAATTCGCATATTGATTCAAAAGAAATCTGTGCATTGAAATAATTTTTACATAATCAGAAATAAATTGAATTTTATTTTCTTTAATTTACGTCTAAATGGTTGAGAGAGAAAGAGCGCCGAAGCATTAACATGAGTGCGTGTTTAACGTGTGTCGCTTTTTATTGCGGTATCGAATTTAACGCTGAAAATTGATTAATATTCATTTACGACACTCGTTGAATTGTCGGATTTTGAAATGCGAAAAGGCAAAAGTGGAATGAGCATTGATAGAAATTTAATAATTTTTACCAACAAAAATTCACATAGAAATTGCATTTTATCTCGTCAAGATGGAAGCAAAAAAAAAGGAACACGTTTCAATGCATTGCATATTTTATCCTTTTTATCGACGCTTTTGCCCTGATTTAATTGGAAAATAAGGTGTACTTTTTTTTGCAAAAATTTTATCATTCAAATTTGATTTTTCAGAATATATTTTTTTTACCATCAATATTTTTTTTTAATACTCAATATTTTATTTTTCTTTCGTTAAATAAATTCAAGTTGGAGGGAAAAATTATGAATAATTATGAAAGAACTGAAATATTCAAATGAAATGGAAAATATTTGAGAGTAATTTTTCTCTTCTTAAATAATTGACAAATAATATTTAAAATACAAAATTGGATATTTTACCAGTTATTAAATGTGGGATATTTTTCTTTCTTCTTAAATAATTGACAAAAAATATTTTAAATACAAAATTAGATATTTTACTAATTATTGAATGTGGAATATTTTTTTTCTTCTTAAATTATTGACGAAAATGTATTTAAAATACAAAATTAGATATTTTATCAGTTATTGAATGTGGAATATTTTTTGGTTGAAAAAAATGATAATAAATTAATAACGAGAAAAATGGAACGAACTGTGTGGGTGTGTTTGTAAAAATGTAGGCAACAACGGAAAAAAAAGGTGGTTCTCTTTTTTTTTGAAAGGTGGGGATGGTTGATTAAAATTGAAGGGCGATTTTTCGGGGAAATCGCAGGACATTTGGGGATTACAAGAGTGGTGGCGCTTTGTCGTATAAAAAATAGGTAAAAAGCGCGGTACAAACGACAATCGCCTCCATCGGAGAAATGCGGTTCAATTTTTTTTCACGTAAATTCGTAAATACGCCCGGTAGGCAGACTATGCATTCACCCATATACATACGGTATAGGAACCGCAGTCAAGGGGATTAACGAAACACGCGAGCCTCGGTGATTTTGCTTATAAAAGTGCCGAGGATAATGTGTTATCTCTCCACTCGAGAACACGTCAATAATTTCACTCGCAAAAAAAAGCAAAAAAAAGAAAGAACAAAAAAGAAGAATTCGTATTTTTTTCTAATAACACTTGCAGATGTTTGGGGTCAAATTTTCTGGGACAGTAAATTTGATTAGTAAAAAATTATCGCCTTGAGTTATTCTTATTTTTTTACCTATTCTTTGCTACTTTACTCGAATGCTGTCGTGGAGAAAATTTCAAGTTTGAAATTTGTTTTGTAAATCTAATTTTTATTCAGAGAGATTGACAGACTTTGTCTGGTATTTTATTAGTAGTCTTAGTAAAATTCTGTAATTAACGTCTCTCATCGGAAAATTAAGAAAAAAATACTATAATTAGCAAATTTTTAAGTCTTGTAAATATTTTAATTTGGTTTTTGTTTTTTTTCTGCTTAAGTAGTATAATAGTAAAGTAGTAAAGACGTAAATAAATAGTAAAATGACTTTTTAGAAATACAATGTGTTTTAATAGTAGAAAAAGCAAAATTAATCTAGACAATATTTTTAATTATAAAAAAATTTTTTTTTTATTCAGTTAAAAAGTATTGAAAATATTTCTACTTTCTTGTTATTAAAAATATTGTTAGAAAAAGCAATTTATTTATTAATTTTTAATTTGTCTTGATTTTTGAAATAAAGTTAAAGTACACAACGTTTTTTTTTAAATATTGTCTTAGACAGGCAACGTTAGAAAATAACGTAATTATTTTGTAAGTAGTAAAAAAGTAATCAACTGAGGACATAATTTTTTATAAGTAGTAAAAGAAAGTATAATGCGGACAATTTCTTTCACTAGTGTAGGTCAAAAATTGTAGAAAAAATTAAAAAAAAACATTTTTAAACTAAAAGTTACATCAGTTGAAAAAGTCAATTCTAAACATAATATAAGGTTAAAATTTAATTTTGACTCAATAGTAATGGGAGCTTTTAAACAAACAATTTATTTTAGTAGTAAAAGTCAATTCTCGCCAGACAATATTTTTATCTACAGTAATTTTTGTCATTAGTTGCAAAAATAATTGTCATGACTGAAATGTAAACAGGATTTGTCAAATTTTTTTCTTTTTCTATCAGTAGTAATAGTCACTTTTAGTCCGATTTTACAATTCTCTTAAAAAATTTATATTAAGTAGTAAAAGTTAGTTCTAATCAGACGAAATGCATTCGAATTACTAAATTTTTTCCAAAAATTTTTGTAGTAAATTTGATTTGGAGAGAGTCAAAAATTGTAAACTTGTAGAATTTGGTAATTAGTGGCGAAAATCATTTTAAGTCGGACAAAAATTTTAAAACTAGGTAAATTTTCATAAAAGTACAAAAAATTAGAAGGAAGAAATTGTTGTTTTTTTTACTTTAGTGCTTTTTACTTTTACTTTTTACTTTAGTAAGAATTTATTTATTTCACTTATATTATTATGTTTTTCAAAAATTAGAATTTACTGTAAATTTTCTGTCAGTAGAAAAAGTAAATTTTAATCAGACAGTATTTTTATTTTGTCTTAATTTTCGCAAACGAAGTTGAAGTCCACAAAGTTTACCAACAAAAAAAATGAATTTAATGCATCCAAATATTACTATTTTAATTTAACTTTTAATTGAAAAATAATCATTATCAAAGTGTAAACACTAATTTTTTTTCTAAATATTTTATTGTGTCAATATTGCTGCGCCATTTTCTACTGACTCAAAAATACACTGAAAAAAATGTATATTAAATTTTGTAAAAGTATTTAGCAATTTAGGGAAAAAGTGCAACAAACGGAATATTTGATATAAAAAATACTAAACTTAAAAGAAAAATTTTTGAAATTTAGTAAAATAATATCAAATGTCAAGAATTTTAAATCAATTTTAATATAACTTTACTAAATTTCATATAATTTTTTTTAAAGTTAAGTATTTTTTAAAACAAAATTTCGGTTTTGTTGCACTTTTTCCCCAAATTGCAAAATATTTTTACAAAATTTAATATACATTTTCTTTCAGTGTAGAGACAAAGTCCACTTTGTAGTGGAAAAGACTATATTTAGCAAAAAAAAGTCACTTTCAGTCAACCGAAAATAGTTTTTAATTCCTCTAAGGCCAAACTTCGTGAAATTTTCACAGAAAACAAAAAGTATTTTTTTTAAATCAAAATAATGAAAATACTTTTCTATTTGGTCTTAGGAATGTATCCACCAAAGAACAGAATATTATTTTTTTTATAAAAGTTACTGCAAAATTAATTTTTTTGCAACTTTTTAAACAAAATGTTATTTCTCCTAAATTAATGAACCGATTTAAGAAATGAATGAACCAAGCGGGAATATAAAGGAAATGAAAAATACTTTCGTTCAGAATTATAGACAATTTTTAAAAAGTTTACATTTTAATAATTATTTAATAAATTTTTCATAAACAATTAATTTTTTTAATGTTCTGCGCCTTTTAAAATTTTTTAAAAAATATCCACTTAGACTTAAAACTATAAGAAATCAAAATCCGTTGAGAAAATTTATGAGCAAAAATTATTTTGAAAGTTATAATTGAAATTATGTTGCCGCGGTGTAGTGTATCAACACTGAACTTAGTTTTTGATAATTTTTATGGTTAAATAACTGAAAAAATTGTTAATTCGACAGTGTTTTGTTCATTTCGTAGTTAAAAATAATGTTTTCATTCTGAAAATCGTCAAAATCGCATCTCTGTTCGATAAAATTTTCGTTATAACGTTTAAAATAATTGTCGCTCCAAAATTTTCTCAACGAATTTTGATTTCTTATAGTTTTAAGTGTATGTAGATATTTTTAAAAATTTTTAAAAGGCGCAGAACATTAATAAAAATTAATTGTTTATAAAAAATTTATTAAATAATTATTATAATGTAAACTTTTAAAAAATTTTCTAATTCTGAACGAAAGTATTTTTCATTCCCTTTATATTCCCGCTTGGTTCATTCATTTCTTAAATCGGTTCATTCATTTAGGAGAAATATGGTTTTGTTTAAAAAGTTGCAAAAAAATTAATTTTGCAATAACTTTTATAAAAAATAATATTTTTGTCTGTTCTTTGGTGAACACATTCCTAAGACCAAATGTGACACGATCTGAAGAATGGGACCTTAGAAGCAAATCACTTTAAGGTTACGTTCGCCTTACTTTTTTCTTATTTAAAAGTTTCTTTTTACTTATTGTAAAGTAAAATCAGTTTTTATTAAATATTTTAGTTGTACTGAAGACTTAAACATTAATAAATCCTATTGACAATTCATCCTTTTATTGTATTTTCATTTAAAAAATTGTAAATATAACCTATAATTTTTTGCTTCTAAGGTCCCTTTCTTCAGATCGCGTCACAAATAGAAATATTTTATCATCATTTTGATTTATAAAAAATACTTTTTGTTTTCTGTGAAAAATTCACGAATTCTGACCCAATTAGATAACATTTTTTAAAAAGTTGTAAGGAGTATTTTAACTATAGTAAATACCGTTTGTCGTCAGACCAAACTTTGTGGAAATATTCTATTGCTTAAAGTACATAATTCGGTGAAACAGCTAAATAGGGGGAGAGAAAAGAAAAACGAGAGAAGAGAAAAAGAGAGAGAGAGAGTACAATAAAGAATATGATGACAAAGTTAAAATAGATAAAAGAGAAAAAAACACAGTGAGAAACTACAAACGAAGAAGAAAAAGCAGCAATAATAAGAGTTACAAAAAAAGGACCACTACGCAATGTAAAATACAAAATAAACATTGCTTATCGACTTTGCTCTATTCGTTCCCTTCCATTTTTTTGTTGTTGTTGTTGTTTGCTGCTTTTTTATTTTTAAGCATTGCGCGATTCTCGTTTGGTGATCACAAAAACGCAAGTTTTTTGCAATAAAGTCATTTAACCCCCGCGTTGAGTTATAACTCGTATATGGGCGTTCTCGTTGTTCGGGTTCGTCCATTGATTAGTATTAATGACTTACTGCACTCATTTCGTCCGAATAAAAGTAATTGGATTTGGCGCTTCGACCCCTTCTCCTCTCTTCTCTTTCGAATCGTTGCCGCCACCGATATGCCCCGTGTGAACGTCCAAAAACGAAAACTCGTGGGCGCGCGTGTAAAAATACATTAATATCTGTTTGCGCTTAATAAACGATAGAAGTGCACGCGCTTTTGGATTTTCGGACTAATAGCTCCCCAGTAGTATAGGTTCTGATATTAATACATATCTACGCATTTTTTTTACGATAATCTGCATATACCTCTTCCCTTGCCTCCCCCCCTCTCTTCTTTGCCCCTCATTCTCTCTCTCTCACTCTCTCAATATCCTTCAGATTTGGGTCGTATTCATTTGACGACGATTCATCGTTTATGTTTACTGCCAACGTATATTATATACATTTTTTCTACCATTATACTTTTATATACAACCCGCAACAATAACCATATCCATGAATCGTTAATTTTACCGTAACAAATTGAGGCATTTTTTTTTTACTCATTTTTTCGTGGAAAAGTTTGATTGGATTATTTAGGGATTCTTTCGAATGTTTAGAATAGAAATTAAAAATATTTGGATTCATTTAATTTGGAGTTTAGAGATTTAAAAATTTTTTTTCATTCCTTTAAATTGAAACTTACAGATTTTTTCAAACATTTAGATTCTTTAAATTTGATGTTTAGAGATTTAAAAAATTTTAAATATCTTTAATTTAGAACTTAAATATTTTAAAACAGAAACTTGAAACCTAAAAATTATGAAAATATAAGAAAAATTTAATTTTTAGTTTTTCTGCAGTAAAGTAGTAAGAAAATTTTTTTAGTATAGATAACTGTCAAATAATTTCTGAATTAGTACCAAAACAATTTTTTAAACAGTTTCTTTCAGTATTAAAAAAGAATTATAATCAGACAATATTTTTTATTCAACTAATTAATAACTGCATTTATTTATTTTTAATCTGTCTTTTATTATATATTAACTATTTTTTTATTATATTCATTATATTTATTATTCATTATTGGTTTTATACTTATACAATTTTTTTATTATATTTATTATATTTATTATCAGTTTTTCATATTCGTTTTTACAAAATATTTTCAAAAACATTAAACAATAAAAAAAAAGAAATTTAAATATTTACATTCGTTTAGTGCGATTATTATTTATTATTTTAGCAAAATTTCCAAGTAATGCTGTTTATTTTATTTCTTTCCGAGCATTCTCCCCCATTCCGCGATTGTTAATAAATTCCAATGTCAATAACATTATTTGTTTCTGATATGCGATGAAGAATGTTATGAATGAATAAATAAATGAGCGTTGGTCAGTTGTAAATACTGATGTATAACGCTTGATTCAATTATGAAATTGATCTGGTTTATTACAAAGTACACTGTGTATTTGTACATTCAGGATTATTACTCAAAGTTAAACAAGTGTTTAGCAATCAATATAAACATGCGTTCTTTCAATATTTCCAAAATTATTTTAAAATGTTTGCAAAAAATATTTTTTTTAAGTAAATATTAATAAAATAAATTATTAATTCAAAATTTAATTCACTAAATTGTTTTAAAAAAAGATTCTAAAAAAAAAATTCTAGTTCAAAAAACCAAAACTGTGAAACACAAATTTATTTTTACTTAGCAAAACAAAACAAGCGCAGGGGCGCGTGAAATTTTCTTTTCCATTTTTACATTCAAAATTTGCTTTTCCAAATTTAATGAAAATTCTTAACTTCTTAAAAAATATAATTTTTCTTCCGGTCTTTCATTAAATGTAATTATTTGAACAACTCGTATAGTAAATGTCAAAATATTTCTAGCAGCAAAGCTTGAATTAAAATTCAAAATTTATTTCGATAAAAGTTGGCAAAATTTTCAATTGTTTCAATTTTTTTAATTATTTTCGGAAATAGAAGTATTTTTAACAAATTTAAGTTTCATTTTTTCAAGAAACAATTTTACGAAATTTATTAATTAAATAATATACTTATTCATATTTATTTTTCCCGAGGAATTAAAATTTTAAAACTTTAATACTTTTTGTTAAACAAAAATTTAAAAACTTATTCATATTTATTTTTCCCGAGGAATAAAAATTTCAAATAATTTCAATGAAAAACTTCATGAAATATAATTATTTCTAAAATTTGCAACTGTAATTTATCAAAAAAATTTTTTTTTAGAATTTTTGAATAAAATTATTGAAAAACTTTAATAATTTTTGAAGAAAAATAATGTTATTAATAATTTATTAAGACAAAAATTTAAAGATTTTTTAACTTTTGCTTCCCTTAAATTTTCAAAGAATTTAATTTAAAAACCTTTTAAAATTTAACTCATTCCTAAAATTCCTGTCATAACGGTATAAATATTTAATTATTTTTTAAAATGTTAACTGAAATTTTTGTTAAATCAATTCCTATCAGAATTCAACTATGAGAATTGAATTATTTAAATAGAATAATTTTTGTAACTTCATAAAATGATATAATTTCAAATATATAATTATATTTACAGACAATTTTTAAAGAGGAAAAAATAAAATTCTTTAAAATATAAAATTTCACAGAATTTCCAATTGTTTCAATTTAGTTAAAATTATTATTGTGAATTCAAGTACCTTTTTCTTTTAAAAAAATTTAATTTCTATTTTTCAAAAGCCTAATTTTTTAAAAATTTCCAAATTAAATTTTTCAAATTTTAATAACTTTTGTAAAATAAATATTTAACAAATTATTGTTCTTTACTTGCTTAAAATTTCCAAATAGTTAAAAATTTGAACTGCAAGTTTTCCAAAATTCAATTAATTTTCTAGATTTAATAATATTTTTTTAATAATATTATTTAAAATTTAATTTTTAAGGAAGCTAACAAATTAAAACACTACAAATTTTAAAAGTTAACTTTCCTTTTTTTCACGTATATCAATTTAAACTACAAAACAAAACATTGTATAAAACAACGCTAAGTTCAGGTGAGGACAGATTACGTCGATTATTATAATATAATTTAAATTTTTTCTATTTATTTTAAACTACGTTACAAAAAAACAAATAACAAAAATTAATAATAAAAAAATGGAAAATATAATCGAAAAATAATTATTCAATTTAAAACAGGTTTTTAGCTAATTTAGTGTAGTAACAGCAATACAGTTTTAAACAAAGCGATGAAAAAATATCAATTTACTAACACTTTTACCTTTTGTTATTATAATAAGAGCAAGGAGTGAAAAAAAAACTTGAAAAAATGCCAGCTTTTTTAAAACAAAAAAGACTCATTATCATAATAGTAATTTGTATAGCAGGAGTTTAATGAATTGAGGTACTTGTGTGCTTTTAATTATTTGTCTAATTTTATTGCCTCTTGTTGCTCATTATTTTCCGACTGAAAGAAAGGTTAATTGGAACCTGAGTTTCATTATACGCTCACGTATATATATATTTATTTATTTATTATTTGTTTTTGCAGAGGCCAATGGTTATTTTTCTTTTCCCCCTTCTTCTTTGTTTTGATCAAAATAGCGAGATTTGGAAAAAAATTATTTTTATGACAGAATGAGAAACGATTGCAGACGCCTCCGCTAAGCGAAGAAGATTGTAAACAAGCACATTGTATTCAGAATATAAACAAGCTAATTCGTTCCGACACATCGGGATTCGTTGAGGCAATAAAAGCTTAGATAAAAGCGCAGACCGTGGACGATGCACGGTACGTCGAAATCGCGCCATATAAAGTATTCCTGAGGAGATTATCATTCGTACGTTTTCATTTTTATAGCTCTATTTATCCTTATCTGTCCAGATGCGTACGAGAACAAAAAAAAAATTCTCTACACTTTTATACTTTCTGATTTTTTTTTTTTGCCTTTTATCATCAACTTCAATCATTAACCAAAGGGAAAAAATAGTTTTTTTTACAAGAAAATTTATTCCCTCGAAATTCTATTCTAACGATATTAATCAGTTCGAAAAATGAAATTTCTTCTCGTATTTTATTTTTAAATTAAAAAAATTCTTTTAAAAAAATTAAATCTTTTAGAAACTTAAAAAACTTAATTGTTCAAAAATCGAAATTGTATTTCAATGATAAGTTCCAAAAATTAATTTATAACAAAGGGAAAAAAATGGTTAACAATATTTTTATATCTAAGTCGCAATTATACCTTAACAACATTGATCAATACCGGGAAACAAAATAAATTACAAAATATTTACTTGCAAAACAATTTTTCCGCTTTTGTCTTCTTTTTCTTTTTTAATATTTCATTTATAAATCTGTATTTAAAAAAAAATATATTCCTAAAAAGAATGTATTCAAATAAAATGTTTCTCTAAAAAAAACAATTCTTCTGACAAAAGAAATATTCATTTTTAAATAATCGATTTCATTTATTTTTCACATACACGAACAGACATTTCTTCCGACCAAATTGATAAATATTTTAATTTAAAAAATTCATTTTTTTCCAGAGAATAATTTTCTCTGTTTCCACATACACACACACATATATATGTGTATATGTGTGTACATGTGTGTATATGTGAAACGAATCAGGTCGGACTCGTTAATTTAAAAATTTTATTTCTTCCAGTTAAGTGGATTGATATTCAAATTAAATAAGTTATTTCTTTTAATGAAATTAGTTTTACGTTGCATTATTTTACGTAGATTAAATATTTGCGTTCGTGGGGTTTCTTTTTTTTTCATTATATAACTAAATTAATAATACAAATGTAATTTTAAATGTTATTTGGATAAAAATTGAAAAAATATTATAAAAATTCAAGAAATGAGAAATGCAGTGATAAATTTTTGCTAAATAAATAAAATAAATAAATAAAAGAATTTTAATTTTTTCAGGGTAATTATTCGTTTGAGAGTATGATAAATTTTTGGAAAAATGAAAATTATACGAATTGTTTTGTGGGAAAGAAATAATTGTGGAAATAAAAAAATTTTTAATTATTGTTCTTGGAAACTTTTTGAACTTGAGTAAAAATTCGATTATGTATTTTCTATTGTACTTTGATTTTTATTTTAACTCCTATTTTGATGGATTTTTAATTTTACTTTCATTTCCACTTTGGTAGAATTTTACTTTTATTTTTTCTTTCAATTTTACTTTAAATTTCATTTTCAATTTATTTTTTATTTTTATTTGCATTTTTACTTTCAATTTTATTTTCAATTTCATTTTCACTTTAATTTTCACTTTAGTTATCACTTTCATAATCACTTTCATTGACATTTTCACTTTATAATTTTCATTGCTACTGTGAAAAATTATTTTTTTACTCTTAATATTCACATTCATTTTCACTAACAGTTTCTTATTTTTACTTTCATTAGTTTTTATAAAATCGATCAAAGTGAAAATAAAAATTTGGCAAAGTTAAAGTAAAAAAAGCTAAAAATAATAAATCTTACACAATGAAAATGAAATTGAATGTTAAAGACAAAATTAAAGATAAAATATGAGTTGAGAAAAAAATTAATTGAAGTTTAAGAAAAAAATAAACGTAAAAATCAGTCAAAGTCGTCAAATGAAAGTGGAATTTAAATAATAATGCAGAAATTAATTAAGAAAAAAATCCATCAGGCAAAATAAAAGTGAAAATTAAAATCAAAGTAAAGAGAAAATGAAAGTAGAAGCAAAAACTTTATTTAAGTTAAAGAGAAAATAAAAATAAATATTTATTAGACAAAGTGAAAGTAAAAATGAATTTGAAAATGACAGTGAAAATAAATGTGAAAATAAAAGTTAATGTAAATGTAAAGTAGAGAATAAAAATAAAAGTCTGATACTCAAAATAAATAGGAAATTGAAAATTAAAATAAATATTAAACAAAAAAACCAAAACTTATTAGTAAAAATGAAAGAGAAAATAAAAATAAAACTAATCTCCAAGTTTTGAACGTTCAAATGAACGAATAAATAAATTACTAATCATAAAAAAATTTGAGTACTAAAAAATTTACGTTTACAAATACAGTTATTAATTTTCTGGATAGTGAAGAAAAATAATTACAGTAAAAATTTAATTTTCAGAAGAGATGAAGAAATTTCGTTCATTCCAACGTTCAGAACTTTAGGATCTTAAATAAAAACCCAATAGTCAAAATGAAACACATTAATTTTCACTAATAGATTTTTTAAATTTTCTTTGTAATATTTACTTTAAGTTTCATTTTCACATTCATTTTGACTCTGGTAAATTTTTATTTCCTTTTTTTTACATTCACTTTCCTTAACACTTTAATCTTGACTTTTATTTTTACTAATTAATTTTGGTTTTTTTCTGTTTAATATTTACTTTATCTAAAGTGAATATTAATTAAATAATTAATATTAATTAATAATAAAAGTGAAAATAAAAATAAAAATGAAAGAGAAAATATAAAAAAAAACCCAACAGTCAAAATGAAACACATTAATTTTCACTAATAAATTTTTTTAGGTATCTTTGTAATATTTACTTTAAGTTGCATTTTCACATTCATTTTGACTCTGAAAAATTTTAATTTCCTTTTTTTATTTTTACATTCACTTTCCTTAACACTTTAATCTTGACTTTCATTTTTATTAATAAATTTTGGTTTCATTTTGTTTAATATTTACTTTATTTAAATTAATATTAATTAATAATAAAAGTGAAAGTGAAAGTGAAAATGAAAGTAAAAATAAAAATGAAAGACAGAATATGAAAATAAAAACCCAATAGTCAAAATGAAGGGGATATTAAAAGTCAAAGTAAATATTAAGCAGAAAGTAAAAAAAAAAATTATTTACAAAATGAATGTTAACATAAAACTGAAAATGAATGTGAAAGTAAAAATGAAAGAGAAAATGAAAATAAAAATCTGACGGACTCAAAATGAAAGTAGAAGAAAAAATTAAATTACATAATCTGCCCTTAGAACTAAAAAAATCAAAAATGATAAAGGAGAATATATGGGTGAATTTTCTGAAAGTGGCATTTTTTATGTCTCGATTAATTTTACAAAATCTACTCTTTAATAATTATTATCAATTTCCATACTGAAAATTTAGCATTTATTTATCATTTTTAAAAGAAAATTAAATAATTTTATTCAACTTAATTTACGTAATAACTAAATTACTTTCATCTCCGAAACCTTTTCAACGTGTTTCTAATAGGACTTCTACAAAAAAATTAAATTTTCATAGTTTTTTTCAAATTCTTAGAAATTTTTTAAAAATATTGTCAGAAAGTACAATGTTTTTTCTATCATTATGTGTATTTTAAAAATTTGTTGACCTCACTTTTATTTTCGATAAAAATGTTTAAAATTTGTCTTCAGTTTTAGGTTAAAATTACTTTACAATGACTACTGACATTTTATACTTTAAAAATATCTTAAACAAAATTTTAATGCACATTAAAATAAATCTGAGAATCTGACGTTAAATTTTCCTATATTTTATCTACAAAAAGGAGAAAAATTATTGCTGTTATAAATAATCGAAAATTTACATTTTTCTCCGAGTAAAAATTAATTTCATCTCCGAAGACTTCCTTTTTAATAAATAACTGAATGTAGAAGTAAATTTAACAGAATATTTCGATGGTAATATAAAATGAGGGTGTGAGATTTGTATGTTTTACTAAAAAACATATTTCAATTGCACCCTAATGTATACAAATATAAAAGAAAATTTATTTTTCATCTCCGAAGCCTTTTCTTTGAAATATGCTAGTTTTTCTTTTGTTTTTAGTATTTACCTGCATTACTTTGAAAAAATTAACCCAAATTACCATTAAATCAAATACTTTAAATACATTTATATTTTCATCTAATTGAATATATTTGGTATTAAAATATACAAATTATTAATTTTTAAGCAGTGTAATTTTATTTTCGATTTCGTGAACGCGATATTAGCGTGAATTTTTAATAGAAAAGCTCGCCAATTAAATAAAATTAATTTAATGGAGCGACAATAATATTTTTCAAATGAAAAAAACTCTAATATTTTTAAAAATTAATTTTGCGCAACCCAAAAATCTTACTCTTGAGTATGAAATTAAATAGTTTTAATTAAAAAAACCATATAATTGAAGAAAAAAATTAATTGAAAAACTGAAATTTAAAAGTGTCACTTTCAGAAAATTCACCCATAAATAAAATCACAACAGAAATTTTGAATTGAAAATCTAAAAACATTAAATCCTGAAAAAAGGCGGAAATTTTTTCTCATTTTCGGTAAAAATAATATCTAATCATTGAGGAAACAATGAATTTTCAACAGGCCGGAATCTTGGCAACATTATACGTTAGCAGTGGGTCGCAATTATCACGTGGTCATTGCAAACCAGCGTTATCAGTAGTAGAGAACTGACCGTCCCTCGACTCATGGTCCGCTTTGTCTGTAAGTGTAATTAGTCCAGAGGGTGGGGTTCTCTCCCAGTTCGGTATTCGTGAAGGGGGGTTTTTTGAAGTAGGAGGGTTGAATCATCCTACACACTGTCTCCTATAGCCTTCTCTCTCTCACTCTCTCTCTCTCTCACTCTCCCCTTTCCACTATCCTCAACCTTATTTATATGCAAATGAGCTTCATTTCGCGATATTAATGTTCCCATCCGAAGCATGGGATGCGCGCCCAAAGGGTGCGAGGATACGCGGAAAAGGGTTCGTTTCGCGTTCATATGCTTACGCTCGTTTCATTCGCTCTTGCTTTTGGTTTGAGCATTGAAATTGCCTGAGCTACAACCCGCTTATGCAACCCTCTTTAATATAGAATCTTATTATATATATATTTTAAAATAGGGATTACTTTCAATGATGATATCATCAAAAAAATGTTCTTCTCTTATTATTTATTGTCTCTTATCAATCAAATAAATTTTTTTTTAGAAAAACATTAAAGAAAAATTTATTTGTTTCAAATAAATTCAAAATTTATTCAATTAGATAATTTTTTTTTCAATGTAGAAAAACATTAAAGAATAATTTATTTGACTCAAATAATTCAATATTTATTCAATTAAATACATTTTTTCCAGTGTAGAGAAACGTTAAAAAAGAATTTATATGATTTAAATAAATTCAAAATTTATTCAATTAAATCCATTTTTTCAGTGGTAGACAAACACTGAAAAAATATGATTCAAATAATTTTTATTTCAATTTATTCAAACTAATGTCTAATTATATAACTTTCATATTTATTTAAAGTTATTTCAGTATTTAAAGCAAATAGCATTTAATACAAATTACTTGATTCAAGTAAATATTAATTTGATAATATGCAAGTAATTAGTTGATTGAATAAAATAAATTTCTTTGCATCGCTGCCAAATTATTGGGTTTAATATTTTAATTTATATCATTTAATAGGTACATCATTTAGTTTCTATTATTTAATAGAATATTTATTTAAATACTTATTAGAATATTTATTTAAATAGGCAATAAAATAATTTAACAAATTATTAACAACATTTAATTTAATGTGTCTAAAGTTTCGAACGTCCAATTGAACGAAATTTTTTTTCATCTTAATTTTTTTTTTAGAAAATTGCTCTCTAAAAAAGAAAAATAATTGAAATCCAACAAATATTAAGTTTAGAATTAACTTTTTTTTAATCTAAAAAATATTTTTTTGTAAAAAAATACAAATTACAAGACATAAAAAAAAATATTGTCGTTAATTTGAACGTTTGAAACTTTAGGAATATATCATTTACAGTTTTTCCAAGAATATCAAATTCAGCCAAAAACAAATTAAAACGTTGGAAAAAATTTTCATAATTTTGATAATTGTAAATTGTTACTAACTTTCAAATAGATACGCCAAAATAAAAACAAAAATTTAAATAACACTAGAAATTATTTTAACAATTTTAATTTTGTCATTTTAATTGTCAGCAACAATATAATAATTTAAATAAAAAATTGATAAAATATTTAAGTTATTTCAAAGATTTTAATTAATTAACATGAATTGTCAAGCTAAAAAAAAATTTGTTTGATTCAAATAACCGATTAATTGACTATTATCAATTAAATATTTATATTTGAATCAAATAATATTTATTAGAGTCAATTAAATGGTATTTGAACCAACAATTTTAGTATTTGAATCAAATACTATTTAATTGACGCTAATAAATATTATTTGATTCAATTAAATATTTAATTGATAATAGTCAATTATTCGGTTATTTCAATCAAATAAAATTTTTTTTCAGTGCATTACAAGTAAAATAAATTTTGCAAATTTTTGTCAACGAGGGCAACTAGCTTGTTAAATTAATTTATTCTTGCCATTGATTGAAATATTATTGAAAAATTTAGCATTTTCTATTCGTTATCAAAAACTAGATTTAAAAAATTTTATTCTGTCTAATAATAAAAACTAAAATAGGAATTAATTATTTTCATTATTAAATAGACAAATTATTAACAAAATTTAATTATTAAGTAAGAAGAAGAGAATAAAAATAGCGAAATAAATGAAAAAAATTAAATAAGGTTTTACATTATTCTAGCAAATTTATTAAAAAAAATAGGAAAGTAATAAAAAAATTCATACATATGAAAATGTATACATAAAAAATTGAATAAGTGTTGAAATTATTTTAACAATTTTTACTATACATTCATAAAACTTTTATTATATAAAAAGTTTTCTTTCTTTCGCGAATATGAAAAAAAATTTCTGCAAAAAAAATAATTATTTCATTCTAATAAATAATATAAACTATTCTACAAAATAATATCTTTTTTTAATAAATGAGGCTGAAGTCCACAACGTTTTTAAAAACGAAAACAAAAAACAATGATACGGTATTTTTTTTTATTCTAAATCATGTTCTTTTTTTAATAATTGTATCCTTAGTGACAATTAATTTCTTAAAAATTAAGATACACGAAAATTAGAGATAAATTTAATTTTTAAAAAATTCTTTTTCGATTTCTCGTTTTTAAAAACTTTGTGGATTTCGGCTTCGTTTTCATAATTAATGTAAATATGTATTTATTTACATACATTTACAATGAAAAAATAGATTTTATTTTAAGAAGTAGATTTTTTTGAAGAAACATTTATTTATTTCTAGAAATTTGTATAAAATACATATCTTCTTAAATCAAATATCTTTTTAATCAATTAAATGGTATTTGAACCAATAACTAAAGTAAATATGAATTGAACCATTAAAAAAAGGATAAAAAATTTTTCCAATTAAAAATTTTTTTATGCTAGTAAATATTTAATTGACAATAGTCAGGTAAATTCAATTTTTTTTATTCAATTTTTTGACTCACATAATTTTTTTTCAGTATGGTATTATCCATCTTTAAAAAAAGCTCAAAAAGTGTATTTTTTTTTAAATTCAACTCACTTTTTGGCTGAAGTTAAAAACACAATTTTCTTGAAAGTATCAAATTGATACTAAATTGAGTCAAATTGATGCCAAAAATCTATATCAATTTTTTATTTGATCCACATTTTTGTTATCAATTCGTTGCCATTTGATACTTTTTAGGTTAACAGTGAAAAAATAATTTTAGGTCTAAAAGTCAGTTTTCTAATTAGAAATTTAGTGAATGTTTAGACTAAATAAAAATTGTTTTAGTGAAAATTTAAGTAAGTATTGAAAATTATTTTTTACCGTGAATTATGAAAAACACTGATAACTTAAAAGTTTCATTTTGCAACGAATTGACACCAAAAATGTGGTTCAAATAAAAAATTGATTCTAATATTAATTGATCAAATTAAATTAATTAATCAAATTGATCCACTTTAGTATCGATTTAATTCTTTCAAGAAAACTGTGAATGCGAAAAAATTTAATTTTCAATATTTATTGAAAAAGTATTTATATCGAGTTACGTTGGATAATTCGTACAAAAATTTCTCTCTTTCTTTCTCTCTTTCTTTCCTTAGAAGTAAACACATATTTTTAATTTTGCAAAATTGAATATTTTTCTCTGAAAAATTTAATTAGTTTTATTATTTTTTTCACACATATTTACGACGTGAAAAAAAGGAACATAAAAAATTAAAAGTACTTCTTCTGCCCGCCTGCTCCGTGCACTTAATTATATTCAATTTGTCGAATGAAACTGGTTCGAAAGTGTCAATGGAAACGGAGGTGTTTATAAAGGGCGTTTATTGAGGACACGAAGAAGATTTATAAATGAAATGAGACTAATATAACTGCGAAGAGGTTTTCTTCCTAGTCAAGAGGATATGTACACATTTATAAACACACGTGTGTGAGTGTGTGAATGTAGGCATATTATATAGAGAATATTCACCTATACGTACTATAACGTATCTACCGTGACCGATTTATCGTAACGGTCGGGTAAGCGGGTAGACAGACCCCCATCAAGCCCCCAGCGGGGTAAATTAACAACAGACAAGCCACTTGAAACATTACCGAGCCTTTCCTATGTGCACCAAGGCGGGCTGCCGGGTTAGCTGTTACCTTACTCAACATAAATTAGGACCGATAGAAAGGGTAGATTGTAGAGAATGTTGAGTATATAACCGCCTAAGAGCCACTCCGCGGGGGGAGAGTGATATTTAGAGCGTGCCAACTTCACGACTTATTTCCAATTCCACGAATCACGCAAATTTCATTTTCTTACATTTCAAACGGACACACGACACAATGTTATTCTCAACTTTTCATATTCTATTCTTTTTTACTATTTTGTAATTATTAATTATTTTATTTTCATATTTGAATAATCTGTTCCGGATATTATATTATTATTATTATCATTATTATTATTATTATTATTATTATTATTATTATTATTATTATTATTATTATTATTATTATTATTATTATTATTATTATTATGATTATTATTATTATGATTATTATTATTATTATTATTATTATTATCATCATCATCATCATCATTATTATTATTTTTACTAGCTAAAATAACGAGCGCGTAAAGTTTCTTGTTTCATTAACATTAAAAAATTCAATTATACAGAATAATTTTACTCAAAATCACTATTTTTCTAAATATATTCAGGAAAGTCGGGAAAAAGTCAGAAAATTTTGTCAAAAGTACTGAAACAATATTCAATTTCGAAAATTCATGACAAAATTCTGAATGTTAGATTCCTCATCATTGAAAAGATTCTATTCATTTACAACTTTTTCTATTTTTAACAACAATTGAACTTTACAGATTTTAAAGGTAATTTAGGTCTATGAAAAACTTTAATAATTCAAATTCTTATAAAATTCGTTATATTTTTTAATACAAATTTCATTCATTATTAAAAATAATAATGGATTTATGGATGAATTTTACTTAAAACGCAAAAAAAAATTGAATTTTGGAAAAATTATAAATGATTGTAAAAACTCAATTATTTTCAAAAGTTTTTTTAATATTCTCGTCGAAATTTCAATTATTTTAAAAATTGTTAACAAAATTATTGGCAAAATTCAATTATTTAAAAAATTTTTAATAAAATTCTATGTAAAAATTGAATTGTTTTCAAAAATTTTCCTGAATTTTATATGAATTCTATTATTTACAAATTTTTTATAAATTTCTTTGTTCTTAAAAATGTTATTAAAAATCGTCAAACGTAATCAATTATTTCGTATTATTAATGTGGTAAAAAATAAATGTTATTTTAAAAACCTTAAAACTTTCCATTTTTTAAACTGAAAAAATCAGGAACTTTCAAATGAACAAATTGTCATTGAGAAGCAGAAAATCTGCAAAATATTTTCTAATTTTAATTTTCCAAGTGTTTTTTAATTTTTTTTTAGAAAAAATGAAAATATTAATTACCTAGTCCTAAAATATTAGTTACAAAGTGCTAATTTTTCTGGAAAGAAGAGAAATATTGAAAAATAGCATTAATAATTTTTGTAGATTAATAAAAATAATTTTGTATTATTTGAAAAATAAAAATAATATTTCTAAATAAAATAAATAAATACCTATTATTAAATTTAAAAAGTAAGAGTGAAAAAATCAAGAAAAATAATATTTTCATTAAAAGTGAAAATTTTTTAATTTTTAGAAAATGAAGGAAAACATTTTGTTCAACAAAAAATGTTCCGTTACATTCTTACGAATTTCTTGAACTGGAAAATAATTAAAAAATATCAATAATTTCTTTTTTATAAATAAATATTTAATTATTATTATTTTTTCACAGGAATTAAGACATTCAAAAATTCTAAATTCAAACCTTTTTGAAATTAAACAACTTATAAAAGTATTTTGCTGTAAAAAAATTTCTTCATGTTTTATAATAATTTATAATAATTTATAATTATTTATAATAATTTATAATAATTAAAAAAATTTATGAAAATTTATAAAAAATTGAATTCTTTTGAAATTTTTAATATTTTTTACAATAATTACATGTTTGTGTAAGATTTTGTTAAATTTGTTTTTTAATAATTGAATTTTTCTCTGAAATTTAATTAAAATAGTAGATATAGAAAATAATTGAAATTAGGACAAGAATTTTATTCTGATTTTTAAAAATAATTGAATTTTAGGGAAAAATTTTGTTATTTGCAAAGATAATTGGGATTTTGACGAGAATTTTTTTTTCTTAATTTTAAACATAATTGAATTTTATGAGAAGAGTTTTATCACTTTTGAAAGTAATTGAATTTCTGCAATAAATTATTTGCAATTGTCCCAAAATTGAATTTAAAATGCTTAAATTTTATTATTTTTAAAATTGATAATTTTTTTTAAATGAAGTAAAAAGGTAGAAATTGTTGCTAGTAATAACAATAATAATAATAATAATAATAATAATAATAATAATAATAATAATAATAATAATAATAATAATAATAATAATTCTAATATTAACAAAAAACCTTAATTAATATAGTGAACCTTAATTAAAAAAAATTTTCCCCAGTTCTACAGTTATTATAATACAATACATAATTTAATTTACTGTCGAGAAGAATAATAATAAATAATAAAAAGGTAGTTAAATAAAAGAGGCCAAAATAAAAATAGTTCTTGTAGTTCTATATTTGTATCTAAAAAAAATTCTATAATTTAGTTTATTGTCAATAAGGAAATAATAATAATAATAATAATAACAAAAATTAATAATAATAAATAACAAAAAAATAGTTAAATTGTTATTGTCAACGACATAAATTTAAAAAAAATTGCAAATTTATTACACAACGATGAATATAATAAAAATAATGTTCGTGGTAAACTATATTTTTTGAAAATTAGAAACTGGAGCAAAATATAGATTTTCATATTTTTGGGGCGATGTTGACAGAATATATGGGGCAAAGTTGAACAGCCAAAAACCTAGTTTTTCCTTTACATGTAAAGTGAGGGAAAAATTTAATTTAATTTTTTTTGTCTTTCATTTTTAGTTTTCCTTTCATTGACTGCGCGCATAAAGAGATTGATATTATATATTTAAAACTACAGTTGGAGATAATTATACATTTGACTTATGAAGTTTTAAAGTCTGAGAAGAAGGTATGATCCCTTCCAGTGATGCGCGAACTCTCGATTCAGACCCTCGGAAAACTTAATTACGACGACTCACTGGAATAATTCGAAATACGAATAAACGTTTGTGTCGTGGGATTTGCATTTAATGGATATTAAAATGAATGACCATCGCTCATTAAGAATGCGTGGCACAGCTCGTGATAAAATCACGGGTAATGAAGTCGTGACGCAATCTTACTTGTAAATGGATCCTTCATTATATTTCGATATTTTTTTTCTCTTTTCATTTCATTATACCACATAGAGAATATATGTATAAACGTTTACTTTATGAAAGCTATTGTTCTAGTTCTGTTTTTCGATTTTTCTCTTATTTCAATTTTACTTAAAAAAAATTTTTTTTTTAATTTAAAAAAAAATTCGAAAATCCAAAAAAAAATTTTTTTTAATTTAAAAAAAAATTCGAAAATCCAAAAAAAAATTTTTTATTAACAAATTCTAAATTAACAAATTTAACAAATTCTAAATTAACAAATTTAACAAATTCTTATCATGATTATTAATTGTTTGAAAGCATTTATTTTTTTTCAAGTATCTGGAGAATTTTTCTCTCGTTTCTTTTTTCTGTAAAAACTTTAAGAGAGGTAAAATTACGTTGGTAGAGTTTATTTTCATTTTCGTCTCAATTTTTACTTTGACTTCAATTTTCACTTTTATTTTAACATTTATTTTGACTAATAGATTTTTATTTGAGTTTTCAGTTTAATATTTATTTTCAGTTGCAATGTTACTCTCATTTTGAATAGTAGTTTTTTATTTTTATTTTCTGCGCCGAATATTTATTATAAGTTTTATTTTCACTTTTTTTATTATGACTAATAAATTTTTATTTTTTATTTTCTGTTTACTATTTTGCTTTATGTTTCAAATTTACTTTTATTTTGACCTGTTAATTTTTATTTCCTACCTAATATTTACATTAACCTTCAGTTTTACTTTCATTTTCACTTTCATTTTCAAAATATTTTTACTTTTACTTCGACTAATAGATTTTTATTTTCATTTAATGTTTAATATTACATTTATTTAAAACTTAAATTATAATTAATTAATTAACTGATTTATTTATTTATTTATTACATTTATTTATGTTCTCACATTTATATTTACTTTGCAATATTTTCATTTTTATTTTCCCTTTATTTTTAACAAGTTTTGTTTTTTCTTTCACTTTCTTTCTACTTTTTACTTTAACTTCCATTTTCACTTTCATTTTTACTTTGACGGATTTTTATTTTCATTTTCTTTTTAATTATTTTTTCACTTTCGTTTTCATTTTCACTTTCTCTGTGACAAATTTATTATTTTTTTTATTACTTTAATTAATACATAAATAAATAAATCCTGTAAATAACAATCCGTTAACTTTTTACTTTAATCAATTTTTATTTTCACTGCATTTTCATCTTAAACATGTTTTCAATTTCATTTTTTTTTTAATTTACCTTGCATTTTTATTTTTTCTTTAAATTTTACTTTAACTTTTATTTTCACTTTCACTTTGTCCGATAAATTTTTATTTTCTAACCGATTTTTATTTTGATTATAATTTTCGCTTTCAATTTGCCAGGTTTCTATTTTCACTTTCATTTTTATTTTCATTTTGTTAAATTTTAATTCTTTCTCTCATTTTGACAGATCTTATTATTCCCAAGTTTTGAACGTTCAAATGAACGAAATATTTTTTATTGAAGAAATTTTAATAAATTATTAATTATAAAAAAATTTAAGAACTAAAATTTTACGTTTACAAACTCAGTTATTAATTTTTTGGATAGTGAAGCAAAATAGTTGCAATAAAAATTTAATTTTTAGAAGAAATAACGAAGTTAAAGTCCATAACTTTTATCGATGAAAAAAATTATTCTCTTAATAAATTAAAAAAAAATAAAGCAGCAATATTGCCATAAAAATATTTAGAAAAAATTGATTGATGTTTATGTTATATAATAATAATTGTTATATAAATAAATATTAAATTAAAAATAATGTTAGAATAAATTAAACAAATTTTTTCCTTCGATCAACCTTGTGGATTTCAACTTCGTAAGAAATAAATAAATTTCGTTTATTTGAACGTTTAGAACTTTAGGATTTTTAGATTTTCATTATCACTTTCATTTTTATTTTCACTTTGTCAGATTTTTATTTTAACTTTCAGTTTCATTCTCAAAAACTTTTATTCTTACGGTGACTTTTATTTTCACATTGTTTAGAGTGCAAGTGAAAATAAAATCTATTGAATCTATCTATCTTTACTTTCAGTAAAGGCTAAAAGTGAATATAAAAATTTTCGAAAGTGGAAACAATGGTGAAGGAAAAATATTTCGAAGTAGAAGTAGGAAACGAGAGGGAAGAGAGAAATTTATCAAAGTGAAAATGAAAGTGAAAGGAAAAATAAAATCATATAATCGATCGGAAATAATTTTTTATTTTAGTAGACTAATTTTTGTAAATATTAATCAAACAAAAATTTTTATTTAAATGTTCGAAACAAGAAAAATGTCTGACATTCCAAATGGTTTCGAAGTTTCGCTCCCAATTCGCCATAATAATTATCAATTATTTTCCCTCAGTGCCCCCAACACGAAATAATTAAACCAATTTTTCTCCAAAAGAACATTATTTCGAATCTTAAACGAATTCGCCTCGAGGGCAATGTGTGTTGGAAAAAAAAAGAAATTTCGCCTCTTTTCCAAATGAAGAGAAGACAAAAAGAAGAAGAAGAAGAAGAAGAAAACAAATTTTAATGTTTCGCAATTATATCGAAGTATATATGCTTAAGCGCAAGTTATAATGCTCAATCTATATTCAATCGTAAATTAAACTGTCATATCTTCTTTTTGAAATTGTAATGGAGTGAGTGGTTAATGAAGCAAGAGCGAGGCATACATTGAGCCAGAGAGAATGAGTGAGATGGCGAGCAATAATTTTGAGGCCTTTTAATTTTCATCGCGCGCGTTTGGAATCCGCGATTCGCTATTCGTATTAAACCGCGTTCAAGAAGCAGCCGATAAAATTTTTATAGGCACACGTAATGCACACGAGTCATAAAGTCTGGAAACGAGGCATAAATCTATTTCAACCCTCTTGTTTAGTGTCGGTCTGCTCTAAGGGTTTGGAAAGGAGGACGATAACGTAAAAGGAGGGTTTTGCGGTGGGGGAAAGAGGGGGGCGAAAGGATTTGAAGAGGACAGTAAGAGAGAGAGGGGGGAGAGAGGCGACCTATGTATGAATATACATGACCTTACCCGCCAACCCTTACACCACAACGGAGCTCTGCTTACATTATTGTATATCTAATTCCGGCAGAGGTTCTCCTAATTTCTGTCGATTTTCCCAGTAGCTCCATTTCTAAAGGGATGTATATAAATGTATGTATATATGTATACGTATTGCCATATATATGTACAGCCATATACATGTATATATTTCTCAAGGTTTTGCAGTAAATTTCGCGAGAGATTTCGTATATTGTGAGCACCGCTGTTAGCCTCACGACATTATGCAGGCAGTCTACATATTATACATTCGGACTGGGATTCAATTAAGTTTTGGTTAGACCGTCCTCTCTGCTGCACACACTGCCATGCCGCTCCAAATCGCGTCTCCGTTTCGAATCATTCTGGACTTTTGGGAAAGAGAGAAAGAGAGAGAGAGAGAGTGAAAGAGGGAAACTAAATAAGCCGTCAGAAAAGCACGAGCGCTTTCGTCAAAGAACTCCCCTCTTTTTTGAAGTTGCTTTTAATTTTCATTTACATGAGATTTCACACAATTATAATGCTAATTGTTTGGCAATTGGACATTTTGTCGTTATATTCCTCTTCATTCTCGTAAATTTCGTATACACACTCTCTTTGTATATTATCTGTCGCATGTGTTTTTGTTGCTTTTATACATAACACCTGTTTGAACTTTTTTTCCAGCTCTCTTTCTTTCGGGGAAAAAATTTAATTTTTTAATTAATTATTTTATGAATAAAATGAATATATGAATAGCATTTTTCTTCAAAAAAAGTAGAAAAATTTACAGGAAGAAAATTAGAATAATGTAACTCAATTACACTGAAAAAAAAATTTATTTGATTCAAATAACTGATTATTTGACTATTATCAAATAAATATTTTCTTGAATCAAATAAATTGTATTTGCTTCAAATACTGAAATATTTGATTCAAATACAATTTATTTGATTCAAATAAAAATTATTTGTTTCAAGTAAATATTTATTTGATAATAGTCAAATAATAGGTTATTTGAATCAAATAAATTTTTTTTTCAGTGTATATAGTGTAATAAATAATGGCACTTTTTTTATTATTAGTAAAAAAAAGTACTACTTTTAAATCGTTTTTTGTCTCAATTTAGTATCCTTAGAAAAATTGTGAAAATGGCAATGAAACAGAAAAAGAAAAATGGAAAGCTAATTGCAAAAAGTTAGGTATTGAGAAAAAGAAAGAATAGAAAAAGCAAAAAATAAAATGTGAGTGAATTAGAAAAAAAAGCAAACGACGAAGAAAAGGCAGTTTAAAATTAAAAAGCAAAGAAAAAAGAAGCAAAACGAACCATAAGAAGTAGAAAGAGAAGAAGAAAAAAGGAAAAAAGTTAAGAAAATAACAAAAAATTTAATAACAGAATTAGAGAATTGAAAAGAAGAAGAAGAAAATGAAGAACAAATATAGAAAAAGTAAAGAAAAAGAATAAACTAAAAGAGAAAAATAAATAAGTAAAGAAGCAGAAGAAGAAGAAGAAGTAGAAAGAGAAGAAGAAAAAAGAAAAAAACTTAAGAAAAAAACAAAAAATTTAACAGAATTAGAGAATTGGAAAGAAGAAGAAAATGAAGAACAAATATAGAAAAAATAACGACGAAGAAAAGGCAGTATAAAATTGAAAAGCAAAGAAAAAAGAAGCAAAACGAACCATAAGAAGTAGAAAGAGAAGAAGAAAAAAGAAAAAAAATTAAGAAAAAAACCAAAAATTTAATAACAGAATTAGAGAATTGAAAAGAAGAAGAAGAAAATGAAGAACAAATATAGAAAAAGTAAAGAAAAAGAATAAACTAAAAGAGAAAAATAAACAAGTAAAGAAGCAGAAGAAGAAGAAGAAGTAGAAAGAGAAGAAGAAAAAAGAAAAAAACTTAAGAAAAAAACAAAAAATTTAACAGAATTAGAGAATTGGAAAGAAGAAGAAAATGAAGAACAAATATAGAAAAAATAACGACGAAGAAAAGGCAGTATAAAATTGAAAAGCAAAGAAAAAAGAAGCAAAACGAACCATAAGAAGTAGAAAGAGAAGAAGAAAAAATTAAAAAACTTAACAAAAAAACAAAAAATTTAATAACAGAATTAGTAAAGAAGCAGAAGAAGAAGAAGAAAAAAATGAAAACAAACAATAAAAAATTATGGAAAAACAAGAAAACAGAAATTGGTATGCAAAGATATAAAAAGAAGTAAAATACAGTAAAAAATTCAGAGAAAAATGAAAAATTAAAAACAGAATTTTAAAATAGGAAAGAATCAGAAAAAATAAAGAAAAAGAAAAACAGAAAGGGTAAAATACAAAACGTAAAAAAGCATAAGACGAACTAGAAAAAAATTAATAAAAAACAAAAGCATTATAAAAAGACAAAGAAGCCAAAAAGAAAAGTGTAAGAAGATACAAAAAATATAGAAAAAGAAAAAATTAAAGGAGAATTAAAAAAAGTAAAAAAAGCCGGAAAAGAGGAAAGTGAAAAAATATTTAATAGATTACATAAAAAACAAAGAAATAAGGAACAGAATTCTGAAAAAGTTAAAAAATAAGAAAAGAGAAAAAAGAAGCTTTAAAAAATATAAAAAACTGAAAAAAGGAAGAAAATTATTTCTAAATTCTAATATATGAAAAGTAATAAACAGAAAAAGTAAAAAATAGAAAACAGAGAAAAATAGAGAAAAAAATGGCCTTTTCCTCTATTTTTACTTTTTTCTTCTTAGGAATTTATTTACCTTTCTATAATTTAGTTTTATTTTGTCAATGAAACTAAATTAAAAAAAGATAAAGAAATTTTAAAAGAAGTGTAAGACAAAAAATATAGAAAAAGAAAAAACTAAAACAGAATTCTAAAAATGTTAGGAAGCAGGAGAAGAAGAAAATGAAGAAATAGTTAAAAGATTACAGAAAAAAACAGAATCGAAAATATTTAAAAAAGCAAAAAGCTGTTTAAGCATAAAGAAATACAGGGAACGGAAGAAAAAAGGAGAATTGTTGCTTTCATATTTGAAAGAATAAAAAATATTTTAAAAAATGATAAAAAGTAAAGAACTATAGAAGAATAGAAAACAGTGAAAAAGTTACAAAAAGTAATAATTGAAAGATAATTACACTCCAACTTAGGAAATGAGAAGAAAAAACAGTAAAAGAATATAGAAAAGAAAAAAAACGACAGAGAATTTTAAAATATAAAAAGAACAAGGAGAAAAAAACAAGTTAAAAATTAATGAAAAGCGTGATAATATGAAAAATAACAAAGTAAAAAAGAAAAGAGAACTAGAAACACTAAAAAATATTTAAAAAAAAATAATTATAACATTTTTAAAAAGTAGAAGAAGGTAAAGCAGAAAAGTTGTAGAAAAAAAAATACCAGAAGAGAATTATAAAAAGATAAAAAAGAAGAAAAAGAAGGATAAGAAGAAAAAGTAGACGAAAAAAATGTGGAATAAGTGAGAAAAAGGAATAAAATAAGTTAGTGCTTAGGAGCATGCTTAGTAGAAGAAAAGGCAAATAAAACAATAAAAATAAAAATACAGACAATAAGATATAAAAATAGAAGAAGAGCAGAAAAAAACCGAAAAAACAGCATAAAAAATTGAAATGAAAGTAAAAAAAATAAAAAAGAGACAAACAAGGAACTAAATTGAAATCCAAAAACAAAATTAGATAAATTTTCCCCACTGAAAAAATAAAAGCAAAAAGCAAAAACCAACACCGCGCGCAGTCATTGAATGAAAATTAACGTGAATTTCCTCTAATTTAGCGAATACTCTCAGCGCCGTTCAATGGTTGACAGTGGTATATAGAAAGAAATGTTTATGTATACGACATCGTACATGTCATGATTAAAAGCTAAACAATTGGCTCTGTTTGAAAAGCTTTTTGTTTGGGTTTCACGTTACAATGTCACGATTAGAGTCGAGCTTGAAAGCTCGTCATCTCACTAGGATTGGTGCGCGTTATGAACGTAACGTCTAGTTAGCAGCAGTAGCAGCAGCAGGTGTTAGGAAAGGGAATACGAGTGAAAGAGAGATAGAGAGAGAGAGAGAGTGGGAAACAATAGGCATTGCCGTTTAGTTGACAACGACACCAGCAATGGTTAGCATACGTTCTCGTAATATCGGCGTGCTTGTTTGACATTTTGGCGGCCGAAACTACCCACGGCAATAAGGTTAATTGAAATACGTCAAGTAGCAACGCATTGGGAATACTTCGACGAGAGAGGGCCACACAGTTTCTATATGTACTCGATACGTATATATATGTACTCACAAACCAATACTTATCTGAATGCCTCGTATCATGCCTTCCTGTATACACATATATATTTCGAGCATATCGACAGCTAACTGTAGCGTGCCACTATATTCCATACACGTGTACAGTACCGTCCGAAATTGTCAGTCCACCCATTTTTCGAGGAAAGAAAAAAAAATTTTTACATAACATTCATAAAAACTGAAAATTTTTTGGTTTATATTTTGAAAGACGATAAAATGTTGAAAAGAATAAGATCTTATAGGGTAAGTGTACTAATTCCTGCGGTATTTTGGTCAAGGCGTCTTTTAACTATAAAATATAATTTTTATATTGATCAAATTGAACTTATGACTTATTAAATTTGTAGTTTGTGTTATTAAGATACGTTTACAATAAATAACATCTCTAAAATATAATTTATTTTAATAAATTTAATGAATTAAAAGTAATATTCAATGCGTTTAATTCTGCGCGTTTGTGTCAGTTGCTGCGCATCAGTTGCTGCGTTAATTCAATTCCTGTGGGTCAGTTTCTGCGCATAATTTTGTGCTTATGTGTATAATACCGCAAACAAAACAATTTATAATTTGTTTATAAATTGTTTAATTTAATTTAATTTTTTTTGTAATTATAAAGAGTTTAGTAAATTGCATCTTTCTAGGTGCATTCTGTAAAAAATTAGTAAATAACAACAATAATTTGATTGTAAATTGTTTAAATAATTATTCAATTTTTATTCTTTATCTGTAATTATAAAGAGTTCAGTAAATTGCAAAATTGATCTCCACAATACGATGTCACGACGAAACGATAAATCACATTTAACAAAAAATAGATAGTCTATTGTAACCAGTCTTAGTTGATTTTCTGAGGGCGCAGAAATTAAATCAAGCCCAAATTCTGTGTTAATTACTACTCTTAAAAATAAAATATAATAGCAGATAAAAATAAAGTAAAGTTTAATTTGTCTTTTAAAACAAGGTTTTCTTTATCTAAAATCATCATAATAATAACCACTTTAAGTCTAAAAACAATAATAAAGCCTTTTTTATGTAGGTATTTTTGAACTGCCAGCAAAGTTAGCAATGAAAATAACTAAAACCTTGCACATGTCAACTTTTAATTAAAATAAAATACATAAATATTAAGTTTTGGTATATACTTCCTATATCTATTTTAAAACTTACATCGTTAAGTAATTTTTTTAAAAAATTTCAAAATTATTTGTGCCCTGAACAAATGTATTCACTAAAATGATTAAAATGCCGCAGAAACTGAAGCACCCGCAGCAATTGACGCACTTACCCTAGAAGTCATTTGGCCAAATTTTGTAGAAGATATTCTCCAAACTCGTAATTTTCAATGTTTTACAAAAATTTTAATAACTTCTTCTACAGGGTTCGGATTGTGCGACTTTTTCGACTTTTTTCGACTTTTCTAAGGAAATGTGACTTTTTTCGACTTTTTTGTGAAAAAATGCACGGTAAATCGTTAGGTATTAAAATAACACCAAAAAGGATTAAAATAATCCAATTTAGTGTTATTTTAATCCTTTTTGGTGTTATTTTAATACCTAACGATTTACCGTGTGCAACTAATAGACTTTTTCGAGATTTTGTTTTACTGAAATACGAATGAAATTTAAAAAATTTTTCAAATTTAAAGGAAAAAGTTTGAGTCAAAAAAAATGTTCTGTTACATTTATTTACAAATTTTTCGAAAACATCAATAACTTGTTTTATAAATAAATATCTAATTATTATTTTTCTATAGCAATTAAAATTCTTCAAAAGATTCAAATTCCAACCTTTTTGCAATTAAACAACTTATAAAAAATTGTTATAAAACATGAACACGGTAAATCGTTAGGTATTAAAATAACACCAAAAAGGATTAAAATAATCCAATTTAGTGCGATTTTAATCCATTTTGGTGTTATTTTAATACCTAACGATTTACCGTGAAGACATCGATTGCTCCGAGACGAAGACTCGGACTGATCGATTTCTTCATGTTTTATAATAATTTATAGTAATTAAAAATTTATAAAAATAATTTAATCAATTCTAAGAAACTTATAAAAAATTTAAAAATAATTGAATTCCTGTGAAATTTTTAATATTTTTTACAATAATTACAAGTTTGTGTAAGATTTTATTATATATTTTTTTAAATAATTGAATTTTTCTCAGAAATTTTATTAAAATAGTAGATATAGAAAATAATTGAAATTAGGACAAGAATTTTATTGTGATTTTTGAAAACAATTGAACTTTGAGGAAAAATTTTGTTATTTACAAAGATAATTGGGATTTTGACAAGAATTTTTTTGTAATTTAAACATAATTGAATTTTATAAGAAGAATTTTATTACTTTTAAAAGTAATTGAATTTCTGTAATAAATTATTTGCAATTTTTCCCAAATTGAATTATTAAAGTGTTTTCAACAAAAATTTGAATTTAAAATTTTTAAATTATATTATTTTTAAAATTGATAATTTTTTTTTAAGTGAAGTAAAAAGTTTATAATTGTTGCTAGTAATAATAATAATAATAATAATAATAATAATAATAATAATAATATTAAAAAAAATATTGATATTTACAAAGATAATTGAAATTTTGAAGAGAATTGAAACACAATTTTTGAAAGTAATTGAATTACTGTAATGAATTTTCTAAATTTTGCGAGACAATTGAATTTTGCAAAATATTGTATTAGAACTTTTAAAAATAATTCAATTTCAGAGGAGAATTTTATTATAATTCTTTGCAAATAAATGAATTTTTAGGGAAAAATTTTATTATTTACAAAAATAATTGAAATTTTGAACAGATTTTTTCCAGAAATATTTAAAAGTAATTGAATTTTGCAGAAGAATTTTGATATTTATGAGCATAATTGAAATTTTGAGAATTTAAAAAAAAATTTGAAAATAATTGAATTGCTGTGATGAATTTTCTTACTTTCAAAGATAATTGAATTTTGCAAAAAATTTTTATTAGAACTTTTGTAAATAATTAAATTTTTATGATGAATTTTATTATTTATAAGAGTTTGACGAAAAAATAAAAAAAAATTTTGATAATAATTGAATTTCTGCGAAGAGTTTTATTATTTTTAAAAATAATTGAAATTCTAGGATGAATTTTAATATTTTTAAAGATAATTAAAATTTTGACAAGAATTTTGTTAAAATTTTTGTTAAATAATTGAATTTTGCAGAAAAATATTGATATTTACAAAGATAATTGAAATTTTGAAAGTATTTAAAAAAATTTTTGAAAATAATTGAATTGCTGTGATGAATTTTCTTACTTTTCAAGATAATTGAATTTTGCAAAACATTCTAACAGAACTTTTGAAAATAATTAAAATTCCAGGATAAATTTTATTCTTTATGAATATATTACAAATTTTTAGGAGAAATTTAAAAAAAAATTGAAAATAATTTAATTTCTGCGAAGAATTTTATTACTTTTGAAAATACTTTAATTTCAAAGAAGAATTTTATTAAAATTCTTTGCAAACAAATAAATTTTTAGGAAAGAATTTTATTATTTACAAAAATAATTGAACAGATTTTTTCTAGAAATATTTAAAAATAATTAAATTTTGCAGAAGAATTTTGATATTTATAAGCATAATTGAAATTTTGAGAATTTTAAAAAAAAATTTTAAAATAATTGAATTTTTCTAAAGAATTTTCTTACTTTCGAAGATAATTGAATTTTGCAAAAAATTTTATCAGAACTTTTGAAAACAATCAAATTTTTAAGATGAATTTTATTATTTATAAAATTTTGACGAAAAATTAAAAAAAATTTTAATCATTAGTGAATTTCTGCGAAGAGTTTTATTACTTTTGAAAATAATTCAATTTCTATGATGAATTTTAATATTTTTAAAGATAATTGAAATTTTGCCAAGAATTTTATTAAAATTTTTGTTAAATTTACTTGGATTAAGCATGACGTCAGAGTTGGACAAAAAAATTCAAAAAATTTGAAATAATATTATTAAAAGAAAAATAATTTTTGAAAGTCAAACATTTTTAGTACAAAACATGTATTTCAAATTCTCACAATTTTTTTGCCCAATTTTGACGTCATGCGTTTATTATTTTACAAGTTATTCTAATTTTTGTAAAACATTGAAAATGACGGTTTTTTAAGAATATCTTGAAAAAATATTTGCCAAATGACTTCTGTGAGGTCTAATTCTTTTCAAAATTTTATTATCTTTCAAAATATAAATAAAAAAAAATTTGAGTTTTCATAAATTTTATGTTAAAAAATTTTTTTCATTCCTTCAAAAATAGGTGAACTGACAATTTTGGCGGGTACTGTATATAAAACTATTTCACATTGAAACGAGAAAAACAGAGAGAGAGAATACACTTTCGCGCAAGAGGATGATGGGTAATTAGTCGAACCACGTGGATGCGCACAGTTTCCAAAAGTAAAGTGGGATAGGGTCGAGAGATCGAAAAGTTCAACAAGGTTACATTAATTCGAGCTCATCCATTTTAGAATTTTAAATGTCTTATTGTTTAATTTTCCTCTCTATAAATATACGTTCGAAATTGTTAATGGAGATATCTACTAAATTCACCCAAACAAGAAATGGGTTCATAGATTTTTCATATATAGTTAGTTTCGAGTTTGGAAAATTTTTGGTATAAATAAATATCTATACCAAAAATTTTCGAAACTACGCGGCAACTATTTAGAAAATTGGAACAATTAATCATTGAAGAGACTGATTAATTGCCATATAAATGTAATTAGCTAAAAGTACCAGTCGATAAATAAACTAACTGATGAGAAAAAACTACTAAACATATCAACTTAGTAGTTTTTTTCCAGATCAGTTAGTTCAGTAATAGCGAAATAATTGAATAATAAAGCAATCCATAAGTGGAAGAGTAATTACTTAAGAGGCAAAAGTAATTATTTAGATTCCAAAGTAATTAATTAGTTTCAAAAGTAATTAATTAGATGCAAAAGTAATTAACTAGATGCAAAAGTAATTAATTAGATGAAAAAGTAATTAACTGGATGCAAAAGCAATTAATTAGATAAAAAAGTAATTAATCAGATGCAAAAAAATTTTTTTTAAATAACGATAAGAAAGCAGTTATTTACAATAAAAGAAACCAATTAATAATTGGTTCAAAAACTGTCATATTTTTAATTAATAATTTTTGATTCATTATTTCATTCATTATTCATAAAAGAAATTTATTAATAAAAAAAGCACTAATTAAGTGGGAATTTAATTAATTATTTATTTACAGGTGAGTAAATAAAAATGTAAATAATTAAGTAACAACAAATCTGATCAGGTAACAAAAAAATGAATAAGTGAACAAGCAAATTAATTTGTCAACATGTAAATTAATTAGTTAGGAATAGAATTAAAGTTAAAATTAAATTAAAATTAAATAATATTAAGTAGCTAACAAAAATTCTAATGCGGTAGGAAAAAATTAATCGACTAATATACAAACTAACAAGGTAACTAAGAAACTAATTAGGCAACAAAATTAATAAATTGGGTAACAAAGAAACTTATGTAACAGAAAAAATTTACTAGGTAATAAAGTAATTTTTTTTTTCAACAAATCAGATAAAAAAAGTTAATTACTTAATAAGGAAACAAATTGCTTAAAAATAAAATAAAGTAGTTAACCAAAAAACTAATTAATAAAAAAAATAATTAAGCAAAAAAGAAACTAATTCGGTAAAAAAGAAAGTAATTAACCAACAAAAACTAATTAGAAAACTAAAAAACTAATTAGAAAACTAAGAAATTAATCACACAAGAAAGACATTAATTTAATTAATTATTAAAAATAATGCATTTTGCAATGAAGAAATTTAGTTAGAAATTGTGAAAAAAAATCTTGGAGAGGTTAAAAATTATTTAAAAAAAAATTTTGTTCCCAAAATTTAATTACATTAAAAAATTTTAATAAAATTCTTCGCTTAATTTCAATTATACATTCAAAAACTTTCTAACTTTCAATTTGCTAATATTTTAATTGAAGATATGAAAAATCATTAGACTTTTAATACCTAATATTTTAATAAAAGTACACGCAAGAAGTCAATTATTTAAAAAAAAATTGTATGAAATGCCATATAAAACATTCATTTATTTTCATAAATAATATAAATTTTTAAGAAATTTAATTACTTAGAAGTTAAAATACAATTTTCATAAAAATTTTCCATAAAAATCAATTTTTAAAAAGATTTTTATAAAACTCATCTCAAGAATTCAATTATTTACAAAAAAAAAATTAAATAAAGTTCTACGTAATAATTCAATTATTTTTATAAATAATAAAAATTTTTAAGAAATTAATAAAAATACAATTTTCATACATTTTTTTTTTATAAAATTCGGTTATTTTAAAAGATTTTTATAAAACTCTTCTCAAGAATTCAATTATTTACAAAAAAAAATTAAATAAAGTTCTACGTAATAATTCAATTATTTTTATAAATAATAAATATTTTTAAGAAATTAATTAAAATACAATTTTCATACATTTTTTTTATAAAATTCGGTTATTTAAAAAGATTTTTATAAAACTCATCTCAAGAATTCAAGTATTTACAAAAAAAAAAAAAATTAAAAAAAGTTCTACGTAATAATTCAATTATTTTTATAAATAATAAAAATTTTTAAGAAATTAATTAAAATACAATTTTCATACATTTTTTTTATAAAATTCGGTTATTTTAAAAGATATTTATAAAACTCTTCTCAAGAATTAAATTATTTAGAAAAAAAATTAAATAAAGTTCTACGTAAGAATACAATTTTTTTATAAATAATAAAATTCCTCTTAGTGATTCAATTATTTTCAAAAATTGTAAAATATAAAATTGTTTTTAGAAATTAAGTTATTCTCATTATTAAGAAAATTCTGTATATGAATAAAAATCAGGCAACAAAGAAAAATGAATAAATTGCCAAGGAAACTAATTAGTTAACTATGAAACTAATTAGGCAAAAAAGGAACTAAATAGTAAACAAAGACGCTGATCAGGTGAAAGAAAAAGTAATTAAATAACAAAAAAAAAATTAAAATTTAGTAACAAAAAATGGAAAAAGGTAAAAAATTAAAAGGTTGTTAGCTTTTTTAAAGAAAAAGTAGAAAAAAAGAAAAAATTTGAAAAATATGAAGTAGAAGCAGAGAAAGTAAAAGTAGAATAAGTGGAAGAAAAAAGAAGCCAAAGTAGAAGAAGTAAAAGCAGAAGAAGTAGAAGAAAAATAAAAGTAGAAAAAGTAGAAGAAGTAAAAGCGGAAAATGTAAAATCAGAAAAAACAGAAGTAGAAAAAGTAGAATAAGCATAATAATTCGAAGTAAAAAGAAAAAGTAAAAGCAGAAAAAGTAGAAGCAGAATAATTTGAAGTAGAACAAGAAGTAAAAGTAGAAAATGTAGAATCAGAAAAAGCAGATGTAGAAAAAGTAGAATAAGCAGAATAATTCGAAGTAAAAGAAAAAGTAAAAGCAGAATGATTTGAAGTAGAGCAAGATGTAAAAGTAGAAAAAGTAGAAACAGA
Organism: Leptopilina drosophilae; assembly: GCA_032873175.1. Taxonomy (NCBI): domain Eukaryota; kingdom Metazoa; phylum Arthropoda; class Insecta; order Hymenoptera; family Figitidae; genus Leptopilina; species Leptopilina drosophilae. Next base: position 41,304,417 of record CM065480.1, read on the forward strand.
AAAAGTAAAAGTTCAATAAGCAGAATAATTCAAAGTGAAAGCAAAAGTAAAAGCAGGATAATTTGAAGTAAAAGAAAAAGTAAAAGTAGAAAAAAAGAAGTAGAACAAGAAGTAAAAGTAGAAAAAGAAGAATTAAAAGTAGAAAAAGTAGAAGCAGAAGAAGGAAAAGTAGAAAAAGAAGATGTAAAAGTAGAAAAAGTAGATGCAAAAGAAGTAAAAGTAAAAAATATAGAAGCAGAAGAAGAAGTTGGAAAAAAGTAGAAAAAGACGAAGTAAAATAAATAAAACAGCCAACAAAGAAACCAAATTCTCCCCACCAAAAAATTAATTATGAACCCCCAGAGAAAACATTAAAACAACCAAGTAACCGATAAAGTTATTAAATACTAATATTTTAATTCACATTCATTTGAAATGTAGACTAGCGAAGTGCGAGAGAGCAAATAATGGCGAAACGAGAGACACGTTGTAATGTGTTTTTTAAATATTTAGTTATACAGTAAACACAAGTCATAGAATTTACGCGCATACTTATAATTATGACATTCATAATTTTCTAAGTACCATTCAATTACATTTATATTACTTGTTTCATCATTTCACGTTAATGTAATAATGAAAATATTTATTAGGAATACAGTATATTAAACTACATTTCATTATAAGCACACGATAGACCCTAACTTTCGTAATTTCAAAATCAAAACGTTACATACGTGTACGTGACATTTGTTCTCTTCTCTCCCGGCAACTATTAATATATTAGTATACATATACATACGCATTATTTCACATTCCAAAACCGAAACAATACATTTATTGTTTCTACTAATTTTTAAGTATAATAAAATAGCTAAGTGCAAAATTAGAATTGAGTACAGTACACGAAATATAATATTCGAAATTGAATATCTCTTTAATTTGAAGCACCGCTTTTGATTGAAAATGAAAACGTATATTGAAATAGAAAAAGGAAAAATATTAAAATAGGAAAAAAATGAAATTAGAATTGAGAAAAAGACGAATGTTTTAAAAATTGAATGAAAGAATATTAGAATTATATTGTAGAAGTTTATTTTTGAATCGAAGGTGATTTTTATTAATGAATCTTAAAGTGAATGAACTTTTTTTTCGCTCTAGAATATTTTTGTCTAGGCGGGAAAGAAAATTCTACTTGCAACAGAGAGAAATCTCTAAAATTACAAAAAATGTTTTTTTTTGGTGTAAAATTGGTCGATTATTATTGAAAAATAATTTTTCAAAACTGGCTAATTGATATTGACTTTCACAACTGTTATCTCAATTAATATAACCTGACTAAATTTTACCTGTACTACTGCGACTTTTTTTAATAACAATTTTTTTTTTAATTTAATATTTATTCGAGTATTAAACATTTTTCTGAATACATAATCAAGTTTTTAATAAATTCTGACAATTTTCAGCGAGAGAGGAAAGTCTGACTAGAACAGTTTTTTTATAATACATAATAAAGAACGTTAATAAGAATTAATAATTCAAATATATTTTTAATATTTTTTTTACTTCTAAGCTCTGAAATATTTATGAATATTCGAGTGTGATATTTCTACAAAATTCGAAAGCTGTGTTGAATAATGAGTATTTTTTGTCATTGAATAAAAAATTGTTATAAATGTTCACAAGGGGCACATTTTTTAATTTTATTTTTTAAATATTATTTTATTTACATTCACAGTTGGATTTTTTGCATTTTATTAATAATGGTACATTTCTTGGGGGCAAAATTTATGTTCGATTTCTCCACTTGAGAACGCCAAGGTCGCCACCAGAGTTCGTTGAAATTTCCAAGAAGGAACTGAAGTGCCCTCTAGCGGTGACCTTGGCGTTCGCAGATGGAAAATAGAAACTCCATATTTATTCATGAAAAATTTGTTAATATTTTCAATTCTAGGGCTATTTATAATCAAATTTAGAGAGTTTGGTAATTACCATAAAAGAATTTCAATTTTTAATTTAATTTACTTTGCGATATGTTTATCCTCGCCAATTTTTATAGTCTTAGAATTAATTTTTCCAGTTAATAAATTGATTTTTTAAAGTTTGATTTACGGAATAGTTTCTAAACTTCCGAAAAGAATAGAGAAATAAATAGAAAAATCACATTTCTCGACAACAGATACATTAATATCAAACAATCCAAAATAAAATTTTTAAAAATTTAATAAAATTTATAACAAAAATTTAATTAGGGATTTTTAACATTTTTATTAAATACTCTTCAAAATTTCAATTATCTTTGTAAATATCAATATTCTTCTGCAAAATTTAATTATTTAACAAAAATTTTAACAAAATTCTTGTCAAAATTTCAATTATCTTTATAAATAATAAAATTCATCCTAGAAATTCAATTATTTTCAAAAGTATAATAAAACTCTTTGCAGAAATTCAATAATGATTAAATTTTTTTTTAAATTTTTCGTCAAAATTTTATAAATAAAAAAATTTATCATAAAAATCTGATTATTTTGAAAAGTTTTGATAAAATTTTTTGCAAAATTCAATTATCTACGAAAGTAAGAAAATTCTTTAGAAAAATACAATTATTTTGAAACTTTTTTTTAAATTCTCAAAATTTCAATTATGCTTATAAATATCAAAATTCTTCTGCAAAATTCAATTACTTTTAAATATTTCTAGAAAAAATCTGTTCAAAATTTCAATTACCTTTGTGATTAATAAAATTTTTCCCTGAAATTCATTTATTTGCAAAGAATTTTAATAAAATTTTTCTCTGAAATTCAATTATTTTGCAAAAGTAATAAAATTCTTCACAAACATTCAATTATTTTCAAAAATTTTTTTAAATTTCTCCTTTAAATTTGTAATATCTTTATAAAGAATAAAATACATCATAAAAAATTTATTATTTGTAACAGTTCTAATAAAATTTGTTGCAAAATTCAATTATCTTTGAAAGTAAGAAAATTCTTTACAAAAATTTAATTATTTTCAAATTTTTTTTTAAATTTTTAAAAAAATTTCAATTATCTTTGTAAATATCAATATTCTTCTGCAAAAATTCAATTACTTACTGGTTTTATAAATTTTTTCCCAACAATTCAATTATTTTCCAAATAAATAATGAAATTTTTTTTTATATAAAGTCTTAAAATATAAAATAATGATTTTATCACTCGGTCAAGTTTGATAACAATTTTTTATAATTTGTTTAATTACAAAAAGTTTTGAATTTGAATCTTTTGAAGAATTTTAATTTCTATGGAAAAGTAATAAATAAATATTTATTTATAAAAGAAGTTATTGATGTTTTTGAAAAATTTGTAAATAAATGTAACAGAACATTTTTTTGACTCAAACTTTTTCCTTTAAATTAAAAATTTTTTTTCAAATTTCATTCGTATTTTAGGAAAAAAAAATTCTCGAAAAAGTCGATTAGTCGCATTTGTTCACAAAAAAGTCGAAAAAAGTAACATTTCCTTAGAAAAGTCGAAAAAAAGTCGAAAAAGTCGCACAATCCGAGCCCTGAAAAGTTCGAAATAATTTTTACAATTGAAAATTTTCTCTCCTGGAAAAGTTGCATGATCGCAGCAAAAAAAGAGAAAATTTGTAAAATTGAGTGATTGGAAGGTGATTGAGCAAAAAAGGGAGAGAAAGTAGGAGAAAAGTAGACAGAGAAAGGGAGAGAAAAGAGAGGGAAAAGGAAATAGAGCAAAAGAGAGAGAGAGAGAGAGGAAACAAGTTTCAAGGGACCTCTGAATCCCAGTGAAATGAGAGACACATGAAACGACGTACGAGAATGCGCCCTCTCGATAATGACAGAAAATTGCTCGCTTTCAACTTACACAGCAAGCTTACCCGGCACTTAATTCAATTCAATTGCGATACAGTTCAATAATTCGATTAATTAAAAAATATTCCCAGCGTCGCTCAGCCTCTCTCGGTATCTAACGAAAATGCTATTTCAAAAAGGTCCCGCCACAGTCGTGCAACGTTATACGCGCGTAACAAAAAGAGAGAGAGAGAAAAAAAACACCCCCTATTCCCCTTCTCGCCACACACTCACACAAAACCGGAAATAAGCCCCTAGTGGCCTGAGAGAGAACCACTGACACTGACGCGCCGAGTGCTATGCGAATTCAAATTAATTGATACCGAGTACACTATATAGATATACACGACTCTCGATATTCCCATATCATCTGTGATTACTTTATTATGAGCTCTAAGTGGACGAGAGATCCTTCTAAAAAAAAAAAATAAAAAAAAATGAGCAAGAGTCGTGCACTTTGGCCATTTGTAAATTTTTCTCCCATTTTTTTGTGTTTTGTCAAAACAAATAACATGAACAAAAAAAAAAAAACAAGAAAAACTTTTCCCTTGAGGCTTACAAACTCCAATCCATTTGTTAAAAAAAACCCCATTATCCAAGCGTAATAGACAAATCGTGCTTTCGTAAACTGTTTTGTCCTGATGCTTCGGAACAGCGACAGGAAAAGAAAAAGGAAAATTACGTTTCAACATTTATCAGTATAGAGATTTGTCAAATACGAGCGAAAGAGAGGGAGAGTGCTGAATAGATTTTAAAGGAAATTTTTATTTTAGTTTTATGATATTGTTATAAATTCATTGTTCTATATTTGAAAGAGGTAATTAAATCTTACCTCTGCTTTGGTGAATTAGAATTAAAAGCGCTGAAAAAAGAAATTGGAAATAAATTCAAAACTTAAAAATTAGATTGGAAATTTATTCACGGAGACGAGAAAAGTTTTACAGTTCTTTATTTGCTTTACGCTTTTTATGAGGGAATTTTCCCGCCATCTAAGTGGTAAAAATAAAACGACAAGAAAAGTTTAATTAATAATATTTAATTCCGACTAGTCCAGCTGGTCAATAAAGTGACCATTATTATCCTAGGGCAATAAAGTGACGAGCTGGTTTAATAAAAGTACCATTATTACCCTAGGGCAATAAAGTGACGAGCTGGTTTAATAAAGGGACCATTATTGCCCTAGGATAATAAAGTGGTCAATAAAATGAAAGTTATTGTTCTAGAACAATAATGTGGCCCAAAAATTGACCATTATTTTCCTAGAGCAATAAAGTAACCACTATTTCTCTAGGGTTATAAAGTGACTATTATTACTCTAGAGCAATGAAGTTAGCGTTATTTTTCTAGGGTTATAAAGTGACAATTATTTCCCTAGGACAATAAAGTAACCATTATTTATCTAGGGCAATATAGTGACTGTTATTTCTCTAGGGTTATAAAGTGAACATTATTTCCCTAGGACAACAAAGTGGTCAATAATGTGACCGTTAATGCACTAGCGCAATAATGAACACTTTATTGGCCACTGACTATAAAATTCCCTTCATTAGAGAATAAATTTTCTCAAATAAAAAAAATGATATAAAATACAATTTTTTTGGAAGGATTATTTATGAATTGAATTTCTCAGTAAATATGTAACCATGCCGCATAAGTTGGAAGGCGCGGGTGTTCCCTCGCTCGCTCTTTCTCTCGCTCTTTCGCGCGAGTTGGATATTTTTTCTTTTTCGACTCTTTGAAAAATGGCGACCGACAGTTTTCTCCTTTCCTGCCAGACATTCAAGATATTATAATTCGCTGGGGTATCAGGATGATAATAATAACGCGTTAATTAAAGCCGTTGATTTATGCGCCTTTCATATTGTAATTACCTACCGAACTTGACTCGACTTGGAGCGAGCAAACCCGAGAGTCTGGAGACAATCTTTAACTCCCCGGAAGGGTAATGAGAATAAATTAATTAATCAAGGCGCAATTAATACCAACTGTAAACCCCGCACGCTACGTCAAGCACTTTTTAAGTACACGGATTTACGATATTTTTTCTGTTTTCTTTTTTTGTTTTTTTTTTTTACTGTTTCCTTTTTCAATGTTATTCTTGCGATAATATTTTACGTAACTTTAACAACCTATCAATTACCTAATCAAAAAAAAAAAAAAAATTGTAATATTAATTTTCAATTGCTGTATATGTTTCAGTTCAGTGATGAAAATTTTTTCTTCTCTTTTGTAATATTTTTTTCTTTTCATTGTTAATTTTATACGTTTTCATTTTCATTTTTATGCAATTTTTGTTGCTTTTCTCGAGAATTAATTTGGCATTGAATTGAAACAATTTTTTCGTAACTAATATGATTTTTTAATTGTAATTAAAATCGTAAGGTATTTACATTAAAGAAATAAATAATTTTATAATTTATGTTATTAAAAATTATTATCAATTATAAAATTTATAATATTGTGAACTCTTTGTTTACACTTTTAACTAAACTGTAAGGTTTTAACAATAATTTTTGTTATTATTGTTATTATTATTACAGTACTTATTAATTAGTAATATTTCTTTTATTAAATTAATTACAGGTACCAATTTCATATTTTTATTTAATTACGAGATGTTATTATATCTACTTTTTACATCCAATTTGCTTTTAAACATTAAAAATTCTTTTTAGGAAATATTAACTTGTAAGTGACTTAATTAAAAATACTTCATTAAAAAGCATTACATTCATAAGTGATCTAAAAATTTTTGAAACCCATTGTTATTTATAAAAAGTTTCTTTTTGGAATATATATTATTTTTTAAAAAATAAGCATTTTTCGAAATATAATTCGTAAAAAATACGATTATTCATTTAGTTTAATAAAAATAATAATTAGTTATTATTTCTTTAATCAAAATTATAAATAATTATTATTTCTCTAATAACAATTATATTTCAAAACAATTGTAAAAGTAATAACAATAAGTTCTGTCACATATAAAATTTATTTCAGTTAAATTTGACCAAAGTTTTATATGCTTCAATTTTTTAAATAATTTTTTGAAATTTAAGTATTTTCAAAAAAATTTTAACTTCAACTCTTAAAAAATTTAATTTTTTTAGCTTCAATACTTTTTTTATACAATTATTTAAAAACTTGCGGTTTCTTATTTTTTAGTGCAATTTCAAATAGTTTCGATGTAAAACATTTTTAAATTTACTTATTTCGAAAAATTTTTCCAAAAGTAAGTTATTTTTAAAAATTTTTGAAAAAAAATATTAAAATCTTTACTAATTTTTAAACGAAAATTAATAATTTTCAAAAAATATTATTATACTTTCACGACGATTAAAATGTTCAAATAATTGTAATTTTAAAACCTTTTTAAATTTAATTCTTAAATTTGTTAAAATTTCTGTTACAATGGTTCTAATATTCAATTATTTTTCAAAATTTCAACTGAAGTTCCTTTTTTGTATCAATTCTTTTTTCCGAATTCAACGATAATTTAAAGTAGTTAAAAACGAAAATTATTGTAAATTTTAACTAATTCAAAAACAATCCTACTTCTTATTTTCGTTGAATTTTCGTTGAATTTTCGAAAAATTATTTTCTTGAATTCAACTATTTTGAAAAAAATTTAATAATTTTTATTTAAACACATCATTTTTCAAAATTTCTAAATAAAAACTAATTTTTTATTTCGAGAAAACAAAAATTCCTTAAAATATAACATTTATTATTGTCTCCCGCGAAAAAAAAAATTTCAAAAAATTTTCAATAGAAAACCAATTGAAATTTAATTATTTCTATAAACATTACAACTGCAATTCTTCGAGTTCATGAAAGATTTTCTTAAAATTTTAACTAAATCTCTATTTCCAATAAAGTGTTATAAAAAATTTCTAAGAAAATTCAATTATTTAAATATACAAAAGTAAGCGTTGAAATAATTGATTCTTTCTAAAAATTGCAACTGTAACTAGGCTTTTGGATTCGGGAAAGACAATTTAAGAACTATTAAATTTTAATTTTTACTAGATTTTTTATTTTTATCAATAATTTTATTTTTTAATTCTTTAAATATAAAATTTCCTTCTTTTGCTTTTTCCTGTGAAAATCCAGTTATTGTCAAAATTCTACGGGAATTAATTTTACTAAAACACTAATGAATTTATGTATAAATTAATTTATAAATATTTTCATTAACGTTTCTTTTAATTTTCCTGAAACTATTCACAAATAAATCACTATTATTTCTTTTAATTTTCCTGAAATTGTTCACAAATAAATAATTAGTATTTCTTTTAATTTTCCTGAAATTATTCACAAAGAAATAATTATTATTTTTTTCTATTTCCTGAAATTATCCACAAATAAATAATTATTATTTCTTTAAATTTTCCTGAAATTATTCACAAAGAAATAATTATTATTTTTTTCTATTTCCTGAAATTATCCACAAATAAATAATTATTATTTCTTTAAATTTTCCTGAAATTATTCACAAAGAAATAATAATTATTATTTTTTTCTATTTCCTAAAATTATCCACAAATAAATAAGTATTATTTCTTTAAATTTTCCTGAAATTATTCACAAATAAATTGTCAATCATCAGCAAATCATTTCACTAATGAATTTTTCAATATTTATTAATTTTATTTATTATTATTATTATAAAAATAGTAATTTTATAATTTTATTTATATAAGTATTTAATACTTTAGAAATGAATCATTAATTATTTCCACATAAATAAATTTAATAAATTACAAATAACTTTCGACATGACGATTTGAGCTGTAAAAAAATTTGAAATCCAAAAACAATAATTTCACATGGAGAACATAGAATTTTTATCTTCGTTAAGATTCGAACGTTAAATAAAAGACCAATTTTTTTTACTTCTTCAAATTTGTATTTCTATGCAAAAAAAATGATTTCTTAGATTAAAACAAACTAATTCTAAACTAAATATTGTTTAAGTATAATTATTTTTCTTTTTTGGATAGTAATTTTCAAAAACACTTAAGGTAACAAAAATATTCATTCATTTGAACGTTCTAAACTTTAGCCACATTTATTTTTAATTTAAAAATAAATCTGGCTTAGTACAATGTTACAAACGATTAATTTAACAATTAAAAAAATTGTTTTCATAACGCTCTTCTTATTTTCTGAAAAATTAAATTAATTAAGCGATAGCGATTGGAAATTTCATCTCGTTAAGAAGAAAAAACTCTTTGCCCTCTATCGGCAATTATTTTGCCGCGAAATTCAAATTTTTGAAAAATCCATCTTTTCCAAAATTTGAATTCAGAATAAATTGAGTCTATTTTGAAGAAAAAAGAATTTTTTTCGCTGTTTAGAGTAAGAAATAATTTGCACGCAATAGAGAAAGAGGGAGGAGAGGGGGGTGGACGGGAGGGGATTGACGCTATTTTAGGAAAACCGCACCAACACCGGGATAGAGGTTAAGGGAACCTTTTGCAACAAAATCCACTAGGGTGCCTCAAATTGAGGCAGAAGAGGCTCAGCTCGTAAAGTACAGGAAGATGCATGCCGGGGATATTAAGGCCATTATCGCCGTTGCATATTCATGCTGTATTATAATGAAAATACAGTTTATTACCAAAGATTAACAGCTTCTTACGACGACGTGCAGTTGCCACCGTGCAGGCCTTCACAACAATATACCACAGTGTAGTCGCCCTCTCTCCCTCACTCCTCTATATATACAACCCTCTCTTGATTTTCTTGAGAGAATTGTGTGCGACCGGCCTTTTCATTGGAGAGGCAAGGGAGAGGGGAGGTGCTGAAGAGTGGAAAGAGAGTGAGGTGAGGGTGGAGACACAGTCTCTCACGCTGTGAAAATTTCCTATTGCTCTTACCGCAAAACTGAACAAGAGAGAGAGAGAGAGAGAGAAAGAGAACAATAATACTTTACGACGAACTGAACGTCACGAAATTAAAATACGAAATGAATCGTAAAAATTACAATTAAATTCGACCAAACTGCACGATTATGCTTTTAGAAAATATATATTAAATTATCTTCAATATAATTTTCCCGCTGGAAATTATTTTTCAAATATTTAATTAATATTCCATGACGAAAAATATTTTTATTTTCTTGTATTTTATTTTTTTAATACTTTTGTAAGTTTAGATAATTTTTTCCGTTTGGTAAAGTTTTGGTGAAATTTATAATTTTATCTGGTATGGAAAAAAATACTTAGATTAAAATTAAAAGATTGAGTAGAAAATTTTCTGACTTACTCTCTAAATTTGAATAAGTAAAAATTCTAACTAATTTGAATTAGTGAAGGAGTTTTTGCTTTTGAATTCGTAAATTTCACTAATAAATTAGTAGAAATGACTACTTGTTAGTAAATTTTACTAATAACTTAGTAGAAATTACTACTTATTAGTAAATTTTACTAACAACTTAGTAGAAATTACTACTTATTAGTAAATTTTACTAATAACTTAGTAGAAATTACTACTTATTAATTATTATTACTACTTATTAGTAAATTTTACTAATAACTTAGTAGAAATTACTACTTATTAGTAAAATTTACTAATAACTTAGTAGAAATTACTACTTATTAGTAAAATTTACTAATAAGTAGTAATTTCTACTAATTTATTCGTAAAATTATTATTAAAAAATTATTATTAGTAAATTTTAATAATAAATTAGTAGAAATTACTACTTATTAGTAAATTTTACTAATTCAAAAGCAAAAAGTCATTCACTAATTCAACTAGTTGGTAAACATTTTTTCTAATTCAAATTTGGAGAGTAATATTACTGTTACTACCGAGTTTAAAAATCGCCATAGCGTCTGACTAAACTCTACCTCTACTACTGATTTTCTTAATACTTTTTCTTCAATAATTTTGTTTAAAAAATTTTTTTTTGGGTAACTACTAATATCTCAATTTAGTCAATTCTCTGACTAAAATTTACCTCTACTACTGATTTTTAAAATATTTTTTTAAATAGTTTTTCCTCAAATTTTTCGACCTGATTCTGCTATAAATCTTAAACCTAAATTTTATTGTCCGACTAAAAACTGCGTCGTCTACTTCAATATTTTTCAAAAAACAAAAAAATGTCACTCACTATTTGTAATAGAAATCGGTTTTAAAAAATTGTCTAACTAAAAAACGTTTCTAAAACTGATTTTTTAAAAATAAATTTTATTTAATATTCGTTTCCCAAATATTTTATTACAATATTTTAAATTATTAAATATTATTAAATATTGTTAAATATAATTAAATTATTAAATTAAATATAATTAAATTATTAAATTAAATATAATTAAATATTTATTATTAAATATTTTATGTTTACGAATATTTTAACTCCCTACAGGTAGCAATATCAAGTTCGAAAAATTTCAGTCTAAACTTTGCCCCAACACGAAAAAAAATCTTTACCTGCAACAATTACAAATTTTACGACATTAGCGAAACTTTTAGTTATTGCAACGAATATTTTCGCTACATCAACGAATACTTTCGCTATTTTAGCGAAAGTTATCACTGTTCCAGTTGAAGGATTCTTTACATGAACTCAAAATTTTGCTAAGAATATCAATTTAGCAAAAAAAATTATTTAAATTATTGCAAAAGCATCGTTTTGATATTTTTTTTCTCAATTTAATAATTTTAGAAAAATATATTATTTTAAATATTATAATTTATATTCTATTATATTATATTTTTTTGCTTTCGAGAAATTTTAAGGAAAAGAGAGAGACAGATGAGTGAGAGCGAGAGAAAGAAAGAAAGAGAGAGAGAGAGAGAAAGAGAGAGAGAGAGAGAGAGAGAGAGAGAGAGAAATACTGACAGAGAACAATTAACAGAAAAATTAATATCTGACTAGAACAGTTTTTCCATCACCTACAGAATAAAAATTGCAAGATCTTGAATAATATTCAGTCTGAGTGGAAATCACTTTTTTCACTGATATTAAAAAATTCAAGAAGAATTCATAAATGTTGTCTGCCTGTAGCTGTTTCATTTTATTTTATTTTATAATTTTTTTTTTTTGCTATTTATCGGAAAAATTATACTCATACGAAAGTATTATGTCTGATTGAAATTGACATTTACTACTAATAGAAATTTACAAGACCTTAAATAATGCACCGTCTGAGTAAAACTCTCTTTTACTACTGCGACATTAAAATTCTAAGCGTTTAGAACTCTTGTCTGACTGAAGCTGACTTTCACTACTGATAATAAATTTACAACGTCAAGCCTAATTTTTGCTTATGCCACTGTAATATTTTTAGAATGCTTGAAGTATTTTTGAAATTCAGTCACGTACATATTTAAAAACACGAGTAACAATTGCTGTTGATTGGAAATTTTGTGTCGATTGGAAGTTTCTGGCAGACTTAGTGATGGTATTGTCTGACTAAAATTTTCCTTTTCTACTGAATTCTATTGTCGATTGTTTTATGTTTTATCTTAAATTTAAAAACGTTGATGTTTAGACTTAGTAAAGTTGCTGTCTGGACAAAATTTTTTTTTACTAAACCACTCAATTTTAACAATCAATAGCTGTTTAATACTAAAATAAAAAAAATGTTTTTCTTATTCAAACTTTTTTTTAGAATTTTTTTCGTATATAAAAAGTTTTTATTGCGCTGTCTGCCAAAACTACTTTTTTAATACTTTTACTAGAAATACTTTTTTTAATTTTAATATTATTTCTTAATTTTAAACTGATTACAATTTTTACTTTATTTTAAAATTTGTAACATTCCTGTCAGACTCAGTTTGATTAATGTCTGACTAAAAGCCACTTTTTCTACTAAATGTACTAATATTACTACTGAATCTAATTACCGTTACTAATTGTTTTTTTACTGTCCTTTAATTTTCAATTAATTATTTTTTATTTTAACTAATTAATATTTTAGTAATTATTATTGTTTTAATAAATTATTTTTATTTTTAGTTTTACTTAGTTTAAAGAGTTGATGTCAGACTTTGTAATGTCTGACTAAAATGTTCTTTTTTCACTATTTTTTTCTGTCGTTTATTATAAACTAAAGTAAAAGCAAAAAATTTACTGCAATTGACTAACTAAACACGATTTTTTCTAATTTTAACAAAATTTTAAGAATTTACACTTTAACGTCTGACTAAATTGCTCTTTTACTACTTGAATAGCTTTCATTTTTTTTCTGTAATCTTCTCTCATTTTTAAAATCCATTTTTTTGGATAAATTATTTTTTATTTTAATTTTTTGATAATTGATTGTACTAAAGTTGGTGCCTGACTAAAATACTCTTTTCTTACTGAATCTAATTGTTGTTTGCTACTAAAACGAAAATAGAATACTACTTCCACTACTTTTACCGAACATACAAGAATCTTCTGTCTGACTAAACGACTCCTTTACTACTTGTTTCTTTACTTTTCATTAATTTTAATCTTAGCTAATTAATTATTAATTAATTTTTAATTATTAATTAATTTTAAAAAATGATAAAAATTATTTTTTTAAGAACAGGATTTTTGTTAACAAAAAGTTATTGTATGAAAATTATTAATCTTTTTTTTAGATTTAATTTATTTTCCAATTTTTTATTTTCAAAAAATATTTTTTCTAATAAAGGTGAATTTTGAAAAAACTTTTTTCTAATGAAGGTGATTTTTAAATTTTCTTTCTTCTAATAAAGGTTATTTTCTAAAAATTTATTTTTAAAAAAGGAAAATTAAATAAAGGAAAACTTCGAAAAATTCTTTTCCTAACAATATTTAATTTCTGTAATAACGATTAACAGGTATGTGATTAAAAAATCATGTTTACGAAAAACTTTTAATTCCTAACAAAAATACTTTAAATTTTCTTGAAAAATTGTAACAAAAAATTATTAGAAATTTTACAAATTAATATTATAAAAATGATGAAAATTATTTCTGACGCGTTCCGAAGAAAGGTACCTAAGAAGCAAAAAATTTGAGGTTATGTGTTTAATTTTTCAAGTTAGAATACGGAAAGAAAATCAATTATTATTTTAAAATTTTTGATAACAAATAGTTATTTTGTAATAATTTTTTTTTCAAACGTAACTAATTAAGTAACCAGAATTATTATTAAAGAACAGAAAATATGAAAAATAGTTTATATTTTATAATTTTATTTTTTTCACCACTTTTCTAACATTTATCAAAAATTATGGAATTTTACAAATTTTAGTAATCTAAATATTAAAAATCATAACTTTTTAGAAAAACTTTTTTTGGAAATCAAAACTCATTAGAGAAATTTGTTTAAGAAATTAAAACTGATTAGAAAAACTTTTTTAAGAAATTAGATTTCATTAGAAATTAACCTCTTTTATGCAAAAAGGATTAGAAAATATTTTTTTTAGAAAAAGTGACCACCTACTAATTTTAATACCTTTAATAATTAAAACTAATTATTTTCCTTTTTTTAAGTTTGGAAACTTGATACTTGGCTTCGAGAAGAAACTGTTTGACTAAACAGTCTTTTTCGCTAAATTTAACTACATCGTTTTTTACTAATGGAAGAACAAAAAATTCATTCAACTTACTTACTAAAACTGTCTTTCACTACTTTTACCGAATATACAAAAATTTTAACTCTTCAGCCTGAGTAAATTACTCCTTTCTTTTAATTACTTTTGTCTATTAACTTTGCATTAATTTTAGTATTAGCTAATAACCTTTAATAATTAAAAGTAATTATTTTTACTTTCATTAAGTTTGGAAAGTTGATGCCAGGCTTCAAGAAAAAACTGTTTGACTAGAGCATTCATTTTCCACTAAATTAAAATACCATTTTTTACTAAAAGAAGAGCAAAATTTTTTTTTAACTTTCTTAATTTTTTCACATTTTATCAAGTTTGAATTAATTATTTTTATTTTCTAATGATATAAATAAATAAATAAAATAATAAATATAAATTGATAATTACTCACAAATATTTTTATTCATTATTATTTTTTTTAAATAAAATAATAAATATAAATTGATAATTACTCACAAATTATAGTGTTTCATTCGAGCGACACGATCCGAGAAACGAACCAAAAAACGATTTTTTTTTGTTTTGATAACCGAGCAGTCATGTTTGCTCGTCTTATTGAAGTGAACATCTCGCTAAACCGAGCGATTTCTCCGATCAAACGAGACGTTCGTTCTAAATATTAAAAACCTATTTTTTGTATTGAAAATAAATTAATAAAATTATATATTATTGTAAACACAAATAGTAATTAGATATATGAATATGTTATATTATTTATAAATAATGAGATTTAAGTTTTTAAAACTTCTTTATCTTTAAACGTTTTTATTTGTAGCGACTTGTTTATGTTATGAAAATCATTTCAACAAATTAAATGCCTGAATATATATCCTGTAAATTATTGACGTAAAATTTTTCTTCCTATTAAAACTCTAAAACTCCTTAATTTACTTCACATATTTATCTAACTTTTTTATAACTTGTTATTCATATTACTAACTATTATTAATTTATTATTTTATAATTAATTTTTTTATTCATTTTTTATTTTAATATTTATTATTAATTTATAATTTATTATTTTTCACTGAAAAATGCATTATAATTTACTTCTTATATTCATGTAATTGTTTTATATAATTACAAAATGTCTAGCGTTCAGGAATTTCGGAAAAAACTGGGAATTTAGTTAGACCAGGAAAAAGTCTGAAAATTACAGTGAATTTTTTTAAATATTCGCTACTTTGTAAAAATTTATGAAAAATTTTAATATAAGTTTATATTTTTACACAACTTAAACTATTAAATTTAGAAAAATTTTATCAAGAGGAGAAAACTGTTCTTTCGTCAACTTTTGAATAATGTTGAGAAAACTAAATTTTTATTAATGTTTATTAAAGAATTATTTTTTCACCTAAAAAATAAAACTTTTTCAATTAAGGTATGATTATTTTTAATTTTTATTATTTTAATACACAATTAAAAATAATAACAATACTTTGTAAAATAATACCTTCTCATGTGATGAGAATGTAAAAATGTGTCTACGTAATAGAAAAATAAAAAAAAAGTTTAATTTTAAATTTAAATTTAACTTCCAATTTTTTCGACTTATTAGTTAATATAATAATTAATATTACATTTCTATAAATATAGAAAATGTCTATTGACTTTTTAAAGTCGATTTTCTTAATTTCTTTATCATAAAATATTAATTTTTTAATATTATAGTTATTATTGTTTTAAAAAATAAATTTAGGAATATTTTACTTTTTGGTCTAGGAATTTAAAAATTGCAATTCTTTAGACTTCTTAAATTAACTTTTTACACTAATCTTAATCAACCAAAATAAATTTAATTATATTTTTTAAATGAATTAAACACAAAGAATTTAAATATTTTTGTTTATTAAATTTTTTTTAAAATAGCTTATTAGTTTATTATTGTTAGCTGTCAGTTATGGGAAAGTCGAGAAGTTCAGTCGATAATTAATCGGTCGATTAGGAAATTAGACGATACGATTTGACAATTAACAAAAGAATAAACGAGATGATCGTTCGAAAATCAAAGACGACAACGAACAAAATCGCTCGAAAAAAATTAAATTCTCAGATCGAAATGAAACACTACACAAATATTTTTTTAAGTAAAATAATAAATATAAATTGATAATTACTCACAAATATTTTTATTTATTATTATTATTTATTTTTTTAAATAAAATAATAAATTGATAATTACTCACAAAAATTTTTATTTTAATCAATTTCAGACAGGTGCTAACAGTATAAAAAAAATAATTTCCAATTTCTCTCCTAAAAAAGTAAAGAATTTTTCCATTAAACAATTTCTTCTTTTACTTGTTGTTCATGAAAACTTGATGACAATCAGAGAACCATGTAATCCATTGCCCCGTTACTGTTGTCGCAAAATCGTGTTTATGTGCCGTAAATAAGTAAATATTCATTCTCCAAGTCTCTTGGCATCAACTACAACGTTACTGTAAGTGAAGAGAAGGAATGGTGGGTAGAGCGTCAGACTTTCTATTCGTGAGGGGAAAGGAGAATTCACAGAATATATATAATATGGGGAGGGTGGGTGGTTTCAAGAAGAGAAGAAGAAGAAGTAGAGAGAGAGAGAGAGAGAGTTGGTGCGAAATCTGCATAATATCGGTAATGCTCAAAATGCCAGTCGCGTAGGTACCTGCCTTGCTTACTGCTTTGCTCTCCTCCACGGCTACGTCAACTAAAACTTAATTATAATTAATTAATGCGACTGCTAACTGAGTTGGGTGGACAACTATTGGCTGTCCTCGTCGTCGGTAACGCCTGAAACTTACTAAAGTCTCTTATCACGTAAATGAATTTCCAAAATTTTCCCCACCTATCAATTGATTAGAGATATTATTGACGAAAGTTGGAAAATTTCGGATTTTGAGGGAAGAATTTCTTTTTTTACCTTTTTTTGACCACTTGATAGCTTGAGAATCAATTCCTTGAATAAACCGAGATCACGGGGGACATAATTTTCACTGGCAACCGCGGTACTAAGTCTATGGCACCATGTATATATGTATATAGAGTGCGTAATTAGAAACCTTTGTGCAAAATGAATACTGTTAATTAACGTACCTAAAAAGACATTATATCCTGGTGCCGTAAACTAAACATGGCCTCAGGCGAGCATATTACACCGTTCTCGTTGTAAATAAGCGATTTCTGCCTTTCGCTATAGACTTTAATGTTACGTGTGTGTATTCGTGTGTTTCCTTCGTTTCCTTCGATATGTTTTCGGTTACTTTTGGTCAAGTTTGCAAATTTTATTCTATTAACTTTATTTCAAAACAAAAAATTAAAGAACATGCAGTTAATAGCATTACATGTTTTTTAATTTACTGTTTTAAAAAAATGTAATGCTATTAACTGCATGTTTTTAATTTATTGTTTTAAAATTAAAAAGTAAAATGTTTCATTTCACTTTTTTAATATTTTTATTTAAGAACTTAATTTTCTTTCTGACGAACAATTAAAAATGTATCGCAAGATGTTAACTATCGCTCGTTTAGGAGAGAAACGTCTACAGCGCCATCTGGATAGACGACAACAATATTGGCGGGAAATTTAAAAATTACATCAAATTGGCTTTAATTCAATAATTCCGCTTTTAACCTAAAAGTACATAGTGTAACAAAAACTACAAAATCAAACTACAACAAATTGATACCAAAACTTTTGTAATAAAAACTACAAAATCAAACTACAACAAATTGATACCAAAACTTTTGTAACAAAAACTACAAAATCAAACTACAACAAATTGATACCAAAACTTTTGTAACAAAAACTACAAAATCAAACTACAACAAATTGATACCAAAACTTTTGTTCAAAAATTATTATCAATCAATAAATTGATTAAAACTTTTATTCACGATTTCATTCACTTGAGTTACAATTGAGGGTCCCTATCAAAGTACCGGTTAAAACTTTTTTAAGCTAAAAATTCTCGACCTCTCAATAAAAAAAAGTTTAAAAATTTCAGTTTCTTGAAAACATTTTGCATAATTGTAAAAAGATTATCAAAATGTTTCTCAAAAAAGTAGGATTGAAAACATTCTAATTATCAACTTACAGGACAATGATTTTGAGCTTAAAAAAGTTATAACCAGTTTTTTAATAAGGACCCTCAATTTGTAATATTTTCAAAAAAAAAACTGTATATTTACAAGTTTAGAATAAATTGAATTGGCCTGATAATTCGAAGCCACATTTACTCCAAAATTTGTTTATTAGAGTCGAAGAAGAAGAAGAAGAAGAAGAAGAAGAAGAAGAAGACAAGTTTAGACTGTTAATAATTTCTCATATTAAGAGTCAATTGATTTTATAATCTTAATTAATAGAGAACTTAATTTTAAGACTTTCTTAAAACTATTTTCATATAATATTTAAAATACACGAACGCTAATGTAAAAAAAAAAAATTCGGACAATTCTAAAAATATTTTTCTCTTGTGATAAATTTGTTCTTCAATTGTCACTTGGTTCTCTCTAAATCTGAATTAGTGCGAATTCGTTTACCAATTTGAATTAATAACATTTTTTACTAATTTATAGTAGTTTTTTTTACTAATTGCTAGTAGACAATTACTAATTGAATTAGTTGTCCGAATTTTTTACTCTTTCAAATTAGTAAATTTTCTACTAATAATTAGTAAAAAACTACTAAATATTAGTAAAAACAGTTACTAATTCAATTGGTAAACGAATCCGCACTATTTCATTAGTACAAAACTACTAATTCAGATTTAGAGAGTTCAGAATTTAAAAAATGATTTAAATTAATTAAAAAATTACAAATTATTCATTAAAATACGCCAACCATCCTTTATTTACAGACCTAAATAAAAAATAAAATAATTGAAATATTGAAAACAATATTTTAGAATTAAAAATATATTTGTTAGGCAGACAATCAAAAATTATTTTTAAATTAAACATAAGAATTTTTCTAATAAGTTTGATACTAATAATAATAATAATACTAATAAAAATAATAATAATAATAATAATAATATTTATAATAATTATAATAATGACAATAATAATAATAATAATAATAATAATAAGAATAATAATATTTATAATCATTATTATAATGACAATAATAATAATAATATTTATAATAATTATAATAATAAGTTTGATTTCATAAAAAATAGGTTTCATTCAATTATAAAATAGGTTAAATTTAAACATTTTTTTAGTTGACTACTTATATTTAAATTTAAAAAAAAATTCTCAGTACAGACAAAGAATTTTAAGTACCATGTGTTAAATAGTTAAATATATTTTTGGCGGGAAATTCCAATTAAATTAAAAATTTTGTTAATTCTGTTGATAATTCAAATTATGAATCGAATTAAAACCAAATTAAAAATAAATTAAGAGGAAAATCCAAAATTTTTATAAAATTTCTTTTTATTACAATAATTTTTTTTTTAATATTGAAATTATTTTGTTTCGATTACAATAAAATTTCAATTCCTTCCCCTTAGATTCCCGATATTTTACTATCATGGTAAATTTTTTTTTTCTATTTACTTAACTTGCAGTCGTTTAGCAAAAAAAACCTCACAGCACCGAAACTTTCCTAAAAATTTATTACATATTTACTTGCAATTTTCAGAATATTGCAAGTAAATATTTCACAAATTTTTAGGAAAGTTTCGGTGCTGTGGGGAATTACTAAACAAATTTATTGAAAGTTAAGAGTTGTCCATTCTTCACTGACAAGTAATTTTCAGTGCCATCTGTCGCATAATTACAAAGAAAAAATTGGCGGGAATTTTAAATTTTAAAATCTTAATTTACATTGTAAAAGAAAAGAAAAAGAAAAAATTAAAAAAGCACAAAAAAGAAGAAAGAAACAAAAAAAAATAAAATACATTTTTAAAAGTGAATTCGAATTTTAAAAATAAATTTCCATCCAAAAATTAACGTGTTCTTTAAAGAAATAAGTAGCTTTGTCAATTCGGTGCTTGTAAGGTTTTCATGCGAGGCAGGGTTCATTGCGAGAATTTCACTGCTAATTAATTCTGAGAAATGTATTTTGTAACGCACCTGAAAATTATTCACTCGGCAATTTACGTTGAGTGTATCTCCCCTTTTCTCAAACATATTAAATGAAACATTATTCTTCTCTCTCTCTTTCTTCCCTCTCTTTTTTCTTTCTTTTTGTTTGTTTTGTTTTGTTTCTTTTCTTTTTCTTTTCTTTTTTTTTTTTTGAGGAAAAGAGCTACTCTACAGAAAACCATTCACGAATTCTTACCTTCGTACCATAAAATCAAAAGGTCGACTTCTTTAGTCAACCTTTTGATTTTATATCAGTTTATCTCAATTATAAAATGTCTTCTCTTTTCAAATTTACAGAAAATAAAATTATTCTATTCTATGTAAAATTTTCTTTAAAACGCACTTGTTTCCTTTCATCACCGTACTGTGTCTGACTTTCAAAAAAATTGTCTTCAGAAATGAATCAATTGAAAATAACGGTTTTATTCTTTTAATTTTTGTCCGCAATTTCTTTTATTTTCTCTTGCATATGCACATGAATAACAAATTTTATGGAATTTTATGGAATATAAATAATTATGTTTATCTTTGGTCAATATTTATTCATTATTGTCATATTTGGTTTAAGCAAATATCAATTTTTTCAAAATCAAGGAAATTCAATCTTTCATTGCTTTGAATGGATGTAATAATATTATAATTCTAGTAAATTATTGACTAAAAAATTTTTTTTTAAGATTTACAAAAATTTTCGTTTTTTATTTAACCAGTATTACACTGAGAAAACAATTTATTTGAATCAAACATTATTATCTTTGTTATACAGTCAACCAAAAATTATCTTTCAAATAAACACAATAAGTTTGATTCAATTCATAATAAATTTGATTCAATAAAAATTATGTTTAATTCAAATACATTTTTTTCCTTGACTAGTTATTTTTTTCCTTGACTATTTATTTTTTAATTAAAAAAAATGTTTCTTAGTGCATTATTTTCGTTATAAATAAATAAATTATTTTTCAGAATGTGTATAATTATAGGATTAAAAGAAGACTATAAGCATAATATTATGAATAATATTATTTTACTTATATTATACATGATAGTTATTTATTTCATAATTTTTAAATACATTATATAGTAATTATTGATTTTTATTATTATTATTATTATTATTATTATTATTATTATTAATTATTAATTACACTATATTACTTATAGATATTTTTTTTTAATTTTTCACAATTATATCATAATCCACAAAAAAACCTTTATAATATTAACAAAAAAAAAAACCTCCCCTTATAATTTTTATCAAAAAACCTCAATGCTTTGTTCAATATAATATTCAGAAATGAAAAATTGAAATAAAAAGGAAAAAAAAAGAATCACACACAGGTAAATATCATTACGAGTAAATAAATCGAAAGAAACGATGATAAGCGCTATAGTTATAGAAAAGGAGATGAAATAGAAAAAAGCAGATTTAAAAAAAAATGGAAAATAATAAAAAAAAAAAAAAAAACTTCTGACTCCGAACACGAGAAAAATGTTTCTGGCATGGGATATAATGGGTGCATCGTACAGGAATATAATGAGATTTTACAGTGCAATTCACATAAAGCATTGGAAACAACGAATGTGGCTGAGGTGGGGGGAAGGGGTCATAGGGTGGGGGGGAGGCAACCAAGAGATGGTTAGAGGGAGGAGGAGGAGAATGCGAGCGATAAAAAAGCCTGCGCCTAAACACATTATTTCTGTCCCATACCCTCAGCTTTGAACCATCGCCCCCCTCCTCTTTCCCCCTATTATTCCTCTTCCCCCCTCCTCCTCCTCAACCACCTCTTTCAACCCTTTTTTTCACCCGTTCAACCCTGTTTTCTCCTCTTCAACCCTCTTTTATCCCCCCCTTTAAAGTTGAGGGGGGTTTCATCCAACCCCAATTTCAACTGTCTCTCTCTCTCTCTTTCTCTCTCTCATTCATTCACTCTCTTTTGCACTTCGATCTACCCTATGCTTTACCCCCCTTTTTTTTCTCGTCCCTATTTTTTTTGCCCTTAAATCCCAATTCTCCTCTACCCCCCCCCCCACCTTTGGCTAAACCTCACACCCAATGTCCCCAGTCACCCACGCAGTTTAAAATGCAACGTAAATTATAACCTCCCTTTTTATCTGAATGCGCATTAATTAATCGCTTGATTAAAAGAGAGAGTCGCCCGTATTTTTGTGAATGCACATTTTACCGAGTCGCGCTTTGATAGGCTTGAATAATCGATTTCTTTTGGCGTTGATTTTCAATTTATGTCACCGAGTTTCAGTTTGTCTGTTTTGAATAAAATTACTCTTATGTCTATTATTAATATATATATATATATATATATATATATATATATATATATATATATATATATATATATATATATATATATGGGTGATTCTTCTGAAAGGCACCTATTTTTTTCCAAAAACTAAAAAAAATTAATTTTCACATTTTCTGAATTTTTTTGTCCTGGGTAGGCTTTAAAATACGTCTAGAGATAAAAATTTGAGTTGCGCAAAATTAATTTCCGAAAATAAGCTTTCCAGCATCATTTTAATATTGAGTGTTTTGAAGGTTAATTATACTGTAATCAATATTTGGGTTTTTGTAAAAATATTCCTTTTGAATTTAATTTCTTTAATTTACTAAACTTTTAACATTATTCATTTGTAATTTAATAAATTGTGTAATAAATAATTTATTTATAACTATTTTATCTTTTGAAAAATAACTAATATATATTTTTTTATAGTGAACGGAAAAAAAATTGTTATGAATTTTTTAATTTATCATTTTAAGTTCAAAATTGATATTTTCTGTAAAAAAAATTTTATTTTTAATTGTAATTTTATTATTTATCTAACTTTCTATTTAATATATTATATTTTAAAAAATTAAAAATAGTTTACTTTAAATAAAACGGAAAATTTTTTTATAATTCAAGGGTTAGGTATTTGAAAATAATTATTAAAAAATTAGAAAGAAACAATAACGCTTAACAAATAGGAATAAGGCTTCGGAGATGAATAGTTTGTCAAATAAAAAATTCACGTTTTTATTAAATTTAAAAATATTGAAACATAATTTAACAAATATTTTCGCTACAACTTCAAATATTTATATATTGATTCTTCTGAAAGGCACCTATTTTTTTCCAAAAACTAAAAAAAATTAATTTTTACATTTTCTGAATTTTTTTGTCCTGGGTAGGTTTTAAATACGTTTCAAGATAAAAATTTCAGTTGCGCAAAATTAATTTTCAAAAATAAGCCTTCCAGCATCATTTTAATATTAAGTGTTTTGAGGGTTAAAACTGTAATCAATATTGGGGTTTTTGTAAAAATATTCCTTTTGAATTTAATTTCTTTAATTTACTAAACTTTTAACATTATTCATTTGTAATTTAATGAATTGTGTATTTTTAATTTATTTTTAACTATTTTTTCTTTTAAAAAATAACTAATAAATATTTTTTTATATTGAACAGAAAAAAATTGTAATGAATTTTTTAATTTATCATTTTAAGTTCAAAATTGATATTTTCTGTAAAAACATTTTATTTTTGATTATTATTTTATTATTTATCTAACTTTCTACATAATAGAACTATTTCTACTTAATATTTTTAAAAATTAAAAATATTTTATTTTAAATAAAACGGAAAATTTTTTTACAATTGAAGGGTTGGGTAATTGAAAATAATTATTGAAAACAAAACAATAACGCTTACTAAATATGAAAAAGGCATCGGAGATGAATAGTTTGTCAAATAAAAAATTCACGTTTTTACTAAATTTAAAAATATTGAAACATAATTTAACATCGAAGCTTTGAAAATGAATTTGAATTTTTACTCCCATTGCCAGTAACTTTTAATTAATTATTAAAAAAATTTCTTTTGTTTTCTTTGAACTAAATATAAGTGAAAAATAAACGGTAGAATCTAAGCCTCAATTTGATATATATTAAGACTATATTACAAAATTTTTAATTATATTAAAAAATAATTAAAAATATGCATCATATTTAACCAAAACCAAAAGACAAAATTAAATAAATTTTTTTACTCAGAAAAGCTTTCAATTTTAACATTACAAGATTATGTAAAGATAAATAATGTTTCGTAGATTATGGATAAATTTTTTTATGAAATTTATACTCAACAAAATTTGAATAAAAAGTTAATGCAAATATTGAGTCTCACGTTGGAGACACGTGAAGTGGTCCCTTTCAGGAGAATCACCCTTATGTACCTTCATAAAACAGTTCGCGAAGAATCAACTCTAGTATTATTTTACAAAAAAAGTCGAGAAAAGAATTTGTAATTATATTCATTTAATTTTTTTAAAAATCAAAATCGAATTTTAATACAAAAGTACAAGAAACAAATTAACAATCCCACCTCTTAAATCTGTCTGAATAGAGGGGGGATGAAACATTTTTTTGTAAACTTTTTTTAGCAATGATAATCTAGTGATTTTTTCCCGAATTTTTTTTTGCATATATATATATATATATATATATATATATATATATGTACATATTGAAAGCGCTGAAATGTAGATACAAAAGAATTTTCGACGGATTGATTCATCAATCGGTGCTCATAGGCGATAAAAAAAAAAGAAAAAAAAGAAAAAAACTAACAAAGAGATCGATCAAAAAGTTAAACCGTGCATGTCCCTTTGTTCGGCACTATCATTCTTTTCGCCTGATCTTTTATAATTCCGAAACATATTTTCGTCAATATATGGAAAGGGGTGAACAATATTTTGTCCACCTAGAGAAAAGAGGATGTATGTCTCATCGCCCTCTATATATTTATATACATATATATATTTATATTTGCGACAACGACGAGGGCAATATTCAGGCGCACGGAAGAGGTGAGAGTGAAAAAAATTATTGGCGAAACGAAAATTTTGTCACGAATGCGCTCGCGATCCCGAAACCTATTAGTCTGTCGATAATGATCAAAAAATTGTGGCTTAAACAAAAGATTGCACGGATGGTGAGAGCAATCTTTTTTCGTGGGTCATCGAGGCAGACCAAACAAGAGTGAGGCTTTTAAAACAGAAAAGCTTTGACTCTCTGCCCTCATCGTATTGGCGGCATCCAAACCTTATGGGTGTGTGTTTATATTTAAAAAATCGGCGCGTTCTCCTGGAAATTTCCTAACAAAGAGAGAGAGAGAGAGAGAGAGAGAGAGAGTAAGAGGGAGAGGATTACATCAGAAGGGAGGGGGGTGGGGTCTTTTTTTGTTAAAAATCCAACCGATAATAATTTACGTAACAGATTGGGAAAAAAAAAAATTTTTATGTTAAACCAATTTTTCTTTCACTAATTACCAATTTTTTTGAGTAGAAAATTTTAACTGGAACACCTAAAAATTACAGTATTTAAAAAAAATGTACATTCTCCAAAAAGTTGAAATCTCTTTTTTCTTTCTCTAATTACAAATATTTTTTAGTAGAAAATTTTAAATGCACACCTAAAAATTACAATATTAGAAAAAAATTTACATTTTCTAAGAAGTTAAAAGTTTCTTTTTTCGAGTTATAAACTTTTTAATATGAAAATTATAGTCAGAAATATTTGCAATTAATTGGAAAACAAATTTTTGTATAGAAAATAAGAAATCGATGTTAACTCCAGACAAAATTAATATGTTTCAATAAATATTTATTTAAACAATATATAATTATGTACTTTCTTTCAGTATTTTTTTATAGAAAATGAAAACTCGATTTTAATTAAAAAAAACGAAAATCCTTTAGGTTAATAATATTAAATAATAATATTAAATTCAACAAAACTTTTTTTTTTTTGTTTTTTAATAAAAATTAAGAATCGATTTTACTCTAATAAAAAAATGTGTTTCAATAAATACTTACTTTAATAACAATTTTCACAGTATTTTTCTTTTGAAATTGACAAATCCAATTATGTCAATACAACTGAATGTGTTTTAAAAATATTTATTAAAGTAATGAATTCACAGTTTCTTTAAAAATATGAAATTAAGACAAAAAACGTAGCAAAATGCTGCGAAGTAACGTTTTGATTCATCTCTTATCTTAATTTAATATTCTAAAAAAATTGTTTTTTTATATCATTAAAAAAATGAATATCTTTCTGTAAGCAAGAAATCAATTTTGTATTTTTATCTCAATACGAAAAGAAGAAGTTTTTCTAAATATTTATATTTTAATACTAAACAATATTTTTATAAATTTTTATTTTCCAGTTAATGGAAATAATTCATCTACTGTAAATATACAGAAAGAATGTAATTACATAAATTTTTTTAAATTAAAGTTCTTTGGAATATTTATTTTTAATATTTACTAAAATTCCATTTCCACAGAAATTGAAAAAGATGATTTATTGATTGCTTTATTTATGAATGAATGGAACATTAAGTCTCAATACAATGGGTATTAATAAATATTGACTTAAATAATTTTGGTCTTCAACCATTTTTTCATAGAAAATAAAAAATCAATTTTTTAAGAAAGAAATACCTATGTTTCAATAAATATTCCACTGTATGTTTTTCAAATACTTTTTCTATGCGGAAAATAAAAAAATTATTTTGTTTCAATAAATATTTACATGTTTAAATAATATTATTCTCAATATTTTTTCGTAGAAAAAGAAATCAATTTTATCTCCACCAAAAAAAAATTTGTTTCGTCAAATATTTATTTAAAAATTAAATTAATATTTTTTCAATACTTTTTTATAGATAAAAAGTAAAAGAATCGATTTTTTTTCAATTCGCTAAAAGAATATGTTTTATATATTTATTGAAATAATATTTTTGTAAATATTTTCTATAGAAAATAAAACATCGATGATAAAAATATGTTTGAATAGATATTTATTGAAATATTTTTTCTAGATATATATTTTTAATAAAAATTCTTTTTTGAAAACAAAAAATCGACTTTATGTTGAGTAAAAAAAATGTTTTCGAATAAATAATTTTTTTGAATTTTTTTTTTCTTATTATTGAAAAAAAACTTTCTCCCCCTAATAAATTTTATACGAAGTAAAAAATCGAAAATCGATTAATTCTCAACTTGTTGTTATTAATTCTGTCTTATTTTCTTCTAAAGAAAAAAATTAACAATTTTAACAAAAATAACTGATCTGAAAAATTAATTTAACGAAAAAAATGCAAAATACTTCAATACCTTTGTTTCGGCAAAATGTAAAGAATCCAAATAAAAAAAATACTTGTCAAACAATGTATAATCCGTATCAAAATATATACAAAATTATTATTGAAAATTTTAAAACTCTCGAGGCTTCGGAAAAATTTTTTTTTTCATCCATAAAACTGACTATTGTTCAAAGGGAGAAGAAGTATTGTCAATTATTACTAACAATTATTGAAGTAAAATTGATTTTCTCATTGTACTCTTTGTCGTGTTAATTAATTTGAAAATATTCATTCGGCTAATAATAATGCTGCTTACAAATAAATGAATTTGATTTATAATGATATCGACTGCAAATTATTTTTATCATCGCATTCAACCTTTCAATTCTTTCTCTCCTTCTCTCCTTCTCTCTCTCTCTCTCTCTCTCTCTCTCTCTCTCTCTCTCTCTCTCTCTTCATCTCTGTCTGTCACCCTTCGCGAATTTATTTCTACAAAATATAATACAAATAAATTGCAATTTTTACCCCTTTTTTTTGGTCTGTTTATTAGCACGTTAATTATAATTAAGCAAAAAGAAAAAAAAATGAAAAATACAAAAAAAAAAATGATTGAACTGTGGCGTGAAAATACGAAATTCACTCTCGTGAATAAAAACTTATGAGCGACAATTTTATTTTTTATAATGGACCTTCAATACGAAAATTCGTATAATTAAACAGAATATGTGATCAAAAAAAAAGAAAAAAATACAAATAAATATATCTATCGAGTATTGACAGAAGCTTTTATATAACCGACACCAGTCAGTATACACAGCGATGTATTAATATGTACGTTTATATATATATATGATCATGGCTTCTCTGATTTAGAGAAGCGAGCCAGATTCATTATTTTTAATTAAACGTAACAATAATACGGTTATTAATTGATTAATTAAACACGACGTTATTTGAATTATTTCATCCTTTTTGTTTGGACCAAGGTAACCCCCCACTGCCCCCTACAAATTTCACGTATTTTATTTTTCCTTAAAAAAACGAAAAAAAAAAATTTTAAATTAATTAATTTTAATTAATGATCTCTCTCACTCACTCTTTGATAATTAAAAACATTCATTATAATTAAAAAATTACAATCATTATGAAAATTTGTTTCACAATTTAATTATTATTTCATTTTAATTATTTTAAAGTAATTATTCTAATTTAATTATTACAATTTATAATTAAGCTCATTAAATTAAAAAGAATGGTATTATTATTTTAATAATTAAAAATGTTAAATCAAAACGAAGTCTTGAATGTTGAAATGAAAAATGAAGAATTTGTAGGAGAAAAAAATTCCATAGTTAATATTATCAATTACTACTTTTAATTTAGACGGTAGAAAAAAATGCTTTGTTTAATTTAATGACTTTAAAAATTTTTAATTAAAATTATTCAAGAAACTACATTATTTTAAAAATAAACATAAAAAAATTTTTTAAAAGAATTTAATTATTTACAAAATGTCTAATAAAATTATTTTAAAGAGTTTAATTTTCTGTTAATAATTTTGATAACATTTTTTGAACGAATAAAATTATTTTAGAAAAGTATAATACATTTCTGAGAAGAATATCATTATTTTCTAAAATTTTTAATAAAATTTAATATTTAAATGTTTAATTTCGACTATTAAAAATTAAAAACCAAAATTATTTTTAAAACGAAAGAAATTGTTCAAAACATTTAATTACTGGCAGAAATTTTAATCAAAATTATTTTTAAAAAATTCATTATCTTTGGAAAATGCAAATAAATTCGAAAATTATTATAAAAATTAAAAAACCTATTGTTTCGAAGAATTTTTTTAAAAATAAAGAAAAAATTAATTCTTCCAGGAAATTTTATTGAAATTGTACTCAATTGAATATCTGCAAACAATTCCAAAATTTCAGAAAAATAATTGAATCGTTTCGAATAATTTATTAAAATTTAGAAAATAATTCAATTAATTCGTGAAATTTAATTGAAAATAATTAAATTCATTCCTAAAATTTGATTAAAATTTTAATTAAAATAATTGAATTTCTCAAAAGAGTTTTACTGTTTTTAAAAATTATTGTAATGTTTTAAAAGATTTTTCAGAAAAGTTTATAAAAAAATTGAACTCTTCCATAAAATTTGATGAAATTTGATTAAATATAAATCAATAATTGAACTCATTACTGAAATTTTATTAATTTTTTTTATAATAATTGAATTTCTGCAAAGAATTTACTGTTTATAAAAATAATTGAATTTTTTCCAAAGATTTTTCGAAATTTCAGAAAAAAATTGAATTTATTTCTAAAATTTCATTATAAATTTTGTAACAATTAAAATCTTAATGAAAATTTTATTAACCATAAAAATTTTCGGCAAGAATTTATTTCTAAAATTAATTGAAATGTTTTGTAGAATTTGTTAAAAGTGTAGAAAAAAATTGAATTTTTTCATGAATTTTCATTGAATATAAATGAATAATTAAATAAATTTCTAAATTTTATTAAAATTTCTTTAAAAATAATTGAATTTCTGCAAAGAATTTTACTATTTATAAAAAATAATTGAATTTTTTCCAAAGATTTCTTGAAATTTTAGAAAAAATTGAATTTATTTTTTAAATTTCATTAAAATTTCAGAAAATAATTGAATTCATTCCTGAAAATTTATTAATTTTCTTTTTTTAATAATTGAATTTCTGCAAAAAATTGTATTATTTATTTATTTACGGGCATTGAGTCCCATTTGTATGTACATAAAGTACTAAAAATATTTAATAGCTTAGAACTATAATAAACATTAGGCTGCGTTGTTATTATTATTAAATAATAATTTATGTAAATCGCTAACAAAACTTAATTTAACTTGAATTATTTATAAAAATAATTAAATTTTTCCCAAAGATTTTTCATAATTTCAGAAAAAAATCGAATTTATTTCTGAATTTTCATAAAAAATTTTGTAATATATTTAAATTCCTTTAAAAAAAATTTTTTTATCTGTGAAAATTTTTGCGATCAATTTATTTCCTGAAATTTTTTTAATATGTTGCTAAAAATAATTGAATTTTGCACAAAAATTATTATTTGAATTCATGGAAAGAATGTTATTATTTGTAAAAAAATTTAATTCTTATGATAAATAGTATTAACTTTATTAAAAGTATAAACAATATAAATTAATTTTATATTTCACGATTTTTTTTAATTTGGACCATAAAATTATTTAAAAAATTTATACTTGAAAATAAAAAATCTTGTGGTTTACATAATAATAATAATAATAATAATAATAATAATAATAATAATAATAAAAAAATAATAATAATAATAAATTGAATATCATGTTTCACGCGTAACATTTTCTTATTATAAATAATTACTACTAATTATTGTTATAATTCGACTAAATTATATCACTTATTTCAATTATAATTAACTACTATTAATTATTATAATTTAATTTTTCTACTATTATAATTTATTATTTGAATTATTAATTATTATAATCCAATAATTACAGTTTGATTAATTCCATTTAACAAAAAGAAAATGAAAATTGTAATAATTAAAAATGTTAATTCAGAAAATTAAGAATTGCTTTCAACTGAAAAAAAGGGGAATTTATAACCGAAGCTTTTATTAATTATTCTGATACACACCTAAAATAATAAATTTACTCGGATAATAAGTATCGTTAGATTAATTTACGGTTTTTAATTGTGTGTTCTTTTAGCTCTCAACATTACTAATGTCCGACCATTCATGAAAATAATTATACGGCAAAAGCGACCTAACTACTTTATTAAGCCAAACAATTTTTTACTCGCGTTCATTAACCAAGTTGAGGAGCTGCAAACAATAAAATTATCCAGGGGATGGAAAAATCGTAATTTTAGTTGTAAAATATAATTTCATCATGTGCAAGCGGCGCGAGAGGTTTTTTCTGTCTCTCTCTCACTCACTCTCTGTATTTTAAAATAAAAAATAAAAAATAAAAAATAAAAAAAAAGAAAAAAAGGGAAAAAAAGAGAGTGAAAAAAAATTGGAGTCTCTACGAAATAGAAGTCCTTGCGGTGGCAAATGCTTTGCAACGTTAGTATGAACTGCCTTTGTCTTGCAAAAAACCCATGGACATATATATCACGCGGGACCAAGCCACCGGCATTGTTTCACTCTTCGCATAATTACTGTGAGTCACGTTTTAAAGTTAAATTCCACCTAAATAAAGCTTAATGTTATTATATCGCGGCTCTCTTATGCGCGTGCATCGCCATCGAGGCAGTTTGGCTCATTACACATCGTCCCAGCGGTTTCAAATGTCCTTTACTTTCTTCATTATATATCATTATAATATACATGTACAGATATATGTGCGTATATTTTATACGACATAATAGAATATAATGTCGCACACTCTTGTCGCCAAAGGCCGGTTCAATATATGCTTTCATATTTAAAAGCAAATTATCTCATTCAATTATTTAGAAAATAACGAGCAAAAAAAAGAAGTTCTCTCTCTCTCTCGATCTCTTTGCACGCGGAAAAAATGTTTTCAAAATTAAAGGATTATTACCTGTTTTTATTTATTCTATAATTAAAAATTAACTTCATTTGCCTCCAACAGTGCTGATATTTTACTATCGTGGTGAATTTTTGTTTCAGATTGACTCTGAAATTTATTTTGTGGAAAAATTTAAAAAATAATTCTACATAATCAAATTAATTAAGGTAATAAAATTTAATTA
Source organism: Leptopilina drosophilae (assembly GCA_032873175.1). Lineage (NCBI taxonomy): Eukaryota > Metazoa > Arthropoda > Insecta > Hymenoptera > Figitidae > Leptopilina > Leptopilina drosophilae. The sequence goes on from CM065480.1 coordinate 41,336,829, forward strand.
GATTATGTTAAGCGAATATACTCCACTGAAGAAACGCTTTATTCGATTCAAACAAATTTTGTTCGAATAAAAATTAAAATAAAAAAATAAATTTGAATTTTATTAAAACATATTATTTTGTTCATTAAAAGAATAATATATAAAACTTAAAATAAAAAAATAAAAATAAATTTGAATTTTATTAAAACATATTATTTTGTTCATTAAAAGAATAATATATAAAACTTAAAATAAAAAAATAAATATAAATTTGAATTTTATTAAAACATATTATTTTGTTCATTAAAAGAATAATATATTTAATTCAAACGTAAGTTACGATTTTTTTAAAAATTAATTTGCAAATTTTGTTCGAATAAAACTTTAAATAAAAAAATAAAAATAAATTTGAATTTTGTTTAAACATATTATTTTGTTCATTAAAAGAATAATATATTTAATTCAAACGTAAGTTACGATTTTTTTAAAAATAACCTTGCAAATTTTGTTCGAATAAAAATTTAAATAAAAAAATAAAAATAAATTTGAATTTTGTTAAAACATATTATTTTGTTCATTAAAAGAATAATATATTTAATTCAAACGTAAGTTACGATTTTTTTTTAAAATTAACCTTGCAAATTTTGTTCGAATAAAACTTTAAATAAAAAAATAAAAACTAATTTGAATTTTATTAAAACATATTATTTTATTTATTAAAAGAATAATATATTTAATTCAAACGTCAGATTCGATTTTTTGAAAAGTTAATTTGCACTCCGTTTAGAAAAAAAAATTGATAGACTGCGCACTCGATAATTAACAAAAATATCAAAAAGTGCATTCAAGACCGAAAAAGTAGTGAAAAATATCTATATTGAAATTTTATTCTTATCCTACTTCTAATAACTGCAATTCAATTTTTTTTACAAAATTCAATAACTTTCTAACTTTTAATTTTAAATTCTATAATAAGATTTTTTCAAAAAAATTTTAAAACAAAAAATAATTCTTTAAAATATATTGTCTACTTCAATTTAAATTTGCCAAAACTTTCAAATAATCGGAAAAATAATTCAATTTTTTAAAATTATTTACAGAAATTCAACTATCCTGAAAATATTTTCATTACAATTGGATCGAAAAGCTAATTTTTAATTTTTATTCACAATTTCCAAATTAATTTACAATCTAAATTTAAATAATTTTTTTTTAATAAATATTGAAATGATAATTTATTTTTTTACATGAATTAAAATTAATTTTAAATAACTACTGTGTGAAATATTTTTGAAATTTAACAATATTTAGAAATTGCAACTGCAAAAATTCAATAAATTTTTTTTTTAGAAATTTTCCTTAAAAAATATTTAAAAGTTCAATCACATTTTCAGCAAATAATAAACTAATAATTTTTCTTAAACAAAAATTAAAAATTTTAAAACAATTAAAATTAATAAAGATTTTAATTTCAAAATCTCTTGAAATTTAAATAAAAAATAATTAAACATTTGTTTAAAAATTCATAATAGACGGCTTCTAATATTTTCATCTAAAATTTTAACCAAAACTTATTTTTAAAATAATCTTTACTAGTATAAGTTCTACTAGAATTAAATTATTTTAATATAAAAAGAAAATAATTTATTAAATATTTCTTAAAATTTAATTCTTGTAAAGAATTTTGTCAAAATTTCTTCAAATAATTCAATTCTTTCAAAGAATATTAATAAAATTTTTTTTAAATAACTGCATTTTTCGGAGAAATTATTTAAAATTGTATTTCGAAATAATTGAAATTTTTCGAAAATTTTTATTATTTATGTAAATAATCAAATTCTTACAAAGAATTAAAAAAACATTTTTTTTTAATAATTCATTTTGTTAGAAAAATTTTATAATAATTGTATTTTAAATAATTGAATTACTAAGAAATGTTTATTATTTATGAAAATATTAGGATGATGAAAAAAATCGATCACTCCGAGTCAGGATTAAAAAAAGTAAGAAAGAAGTAATTTCTTTTAACGTTTCAACAGCACGGCTGTCCTCTTCAGAAACTATAATTTATTAAAAAGAATTTTTGATGCGAATTATAATCATTTTTTACAAAAATTAATTTACAAAAAAATAAAATACAATTATTACCGTAAGAAAAAATTATAAACCAATTCAGTCACACATTGCTTATACAAGACGAACGTCTTCGTCGAAGCAAGAACGATTAGATACTAGTTCAAAATAAGCAACGCAAGTAAAATCGATGAAGATGAGGTCATTTACCACCAATGACCACCAAAGGAACATCTTAAAAAACTGGATTAACATCAACCAACATTCTGCCAGGTTTTCAACGCAGTTACAGTTTTTATTAAATTGTCGCACTTATGATATTATACCAAAACACATTGACACTATCAATAATAGCTTAAATCACTTTTTCTTTCATAGCAAAACTGCTAATGTCAAATTTGATTCACTTCTTTCATATGTTAAAACGAAAATGTTAAACATTATTATTGAGGATAAATGTATTCATATTGATTATTTATCAAAGAAAATTAATGAACTTAAGATCTTTCTAAATGATGCATTTCCTCCTAGTGTTTTAAAATCTTTACTTCATGTTCATAATATAAAAAATTATAATTTTATTAATAATCTTAAAAATCATTCTCAAAAGAAATTTAATTTTTTAAAGAATAAAAGTTCTAATTTAAATATTGATAATCCTTTTAATTCTCAACCAAATTGGTTTGTGAACTTGTCGGATTGTGAGTTTCCTAATGAGGTTTCTAATGTTATTTCATTGGGTAACAATTTTAAATTTGATAATAGTAATAATAGGATGGATTTGGGTACCACAATAGAATATGTAAAATCTGTTGAATGTTTTATAAAATCTTACGAATTAAATGATGGAATCTCCAATGTTATTAGAAATAAGTTAATTAAAAGTTTGCGTTCATATGAAAGTGACAATCCACGTCATATTGATATTAGAGATAGAATTTTTTCAAAGAAACTTAACGATACTAAGATATTTCTCAAAAACCATAATAATATTATAATTACTAACGCAGACAAGGGAAATGTCACAGTAGTGTTGAACAAAACTGAATATACTCAGAAACTCGAAACACTACTTTCAGATAAAAAAACTTATAAAATTGTAAAACGTGACCCACTTCCTGCATTAAGAAACAAAGTTTACAAAATTTTAAAACATCTAAACAATAATGGTTTTCTTTATAGAAAGTACAAAGATTTAGAGCTCACACAAACAAATACTAATATCTCTAAAATTTATGGTCTACCAAAGATTCATAAAGATGGTAATCCTTTAAGACCTGTCGTTTCTACTATTGGATCACCAACGTACTTTCTATCTAAACAATTATTTATTTTACTCAATAACTCTATACCAAAACCAAAATCATATATACGCAATAGTGATGATTTCATCAATAAGATCAAACCTTTTATCATTCCGGATGATCATATTTTAATTAGTTTGGATGTGTCTTCTCTGTTTACTAACGTCGGTTCTGTACACGTGCGTGATTCTCTCATCAGACGATACTCTATAATTTCTCAGAGTTGGAACATTACTCTGGATGACTTACTTGACTCATGCCAATTTCTTTTTGACAATACTTTTCTTAAATTCAACGACAAATATTATCAACAAATTTACGGGACACCCATGGGTTCATCCATTTCTGGATTGTTCTCGGACATTGTTATGGATGACTTGGAAACATTCTGTATTACAAAACTTTCTTTTATTCCACTGTTTTTCTACAGATATGTCGATGATATAATCACGTGCATACCAAAGACAAAAATTGATGAAGTGATCAATGTTTTTAACAATTATGACGAAAGATTAAAATTTACTTTTGAAATTGAGAAGGATAAGTGTATTAATTTTCTTGATGTTCATATTATTAATGACAATGGAAATATTATCACTGACTGGTATAAAAAGCCTACTTTTTCGGGACGCACTATTAATTATTTTTCTAAACATCCTTTTTCTCAAAAGATTGCCATAATATACAATTTGGTCGATAGAGCAGTTAAACTTTCTGATAAGAAATTTCATAACAAAAACATCGAGTTTGTTAAAGAAATTTTAATGAAAAATAATTATCCATCGGGTTTTATTGACAAATATATCACTAAGCGTATCTGTTCTATTAGTTCTACTTCTAATAAAAAAATTAGTAACAATAATGTAATGTACAAAATGCTCCCCAAAGTCTTTTTACCTTATGTTCCAACTCTCTATGAGAACACTTCAATATTTCTAAAAAATTATAACATCCTGACAGTTCCTATAGATAATAAAAGAATGAGTCATAACCTCGTCAAAAAAGCTAAGGACAAAAACAAAAAAACTGAAAATGTTAACACCGTTTATAAAATTAACTGTGGTAATTGTTCTGCTTCTTATGTTGGTCAGTCAAAAAGAAATGTTGGTGTACGTATTGATGAACATAAAAACTCTACGACTAATGTAATTGCTGATCATAATAACAAGCTTAATCACAATTTTAATTGGAATAATTTTTTAATACTCGACAAAGAGTCTAATTATAATAAACGTTTAATATCAGAAATGATCCACATTAATTTGCAAAAAAACTCTGTTAACAAAAAAGATGATACACAAAATCTCAATAACTACTACATCCATTTTCTCAATGAAAAGAAACACGTGTGACTCTTATTTGCTTTGATTAACCTTGATATTTCTTCTACTCTATTATTTTCATTTTTTGTTTACTGGTGGGTCAGTCACCTCATCTTCATCGATTTTACTTGCGTTGCTTATTTTGAACTAGTATCTAATCGTTCTTGCTTCGACGAAGACGTTCGTCTTGTATAAGCAATGTGTGACTGAATTGGTTTATAATTTTTTCTTACGGTAATAATTGTATTTTATTTTTTTGTAAATTAATTTTTGTAAAAAATGATTATAATTCGCATCAAAAATTCTTTTTAATAAATTATAGTTTCTGAAGAGGACAGCCGTGCTGTTGAAACGTTAAAAGAAATTACTTCTTTCTTACTTTTTTTAATCCTGACTCGGAGTGATCGATTTTTTTCATCATCCTAATATTTATCGGCCGAGTGATAGCATCATTACTATATATATTTATGAAAATAATTTGATTTTTGCGTAGAATTTTATTAAAATTTTATTCCAAATAATTGAATTCATCTGAAGTATATTGTTATTTACAAAAATAATTAAACTCCAGTTAAGAATTTTTTGATAAAAAATTTTTTGATTTTTTTTATCTAAGAATAATTTGATTCTTATTTATTTTTTTGACAACTTGAATAAAAATATATTTGAAAATTAATTTAATTGATTCATTTTTATATAGAATTTTATGAAATTTTAATAAAGTTTAAATAAATTATTTTTAATAAAGTTTAAAAATAATTGAATTCTTTCAGCAAATTTTTTAAAAATTAATTAAAATAATTGTATTCCCGCGAAGAATTTAAAAAAAAATTTTTTAAATAATTTACTTTTCTCGAAAAGATTTGACGAAAATTATATTTTAAACAATTAAATTTTAGGATTTATAAAAAAAATTAAATATTTTCAAAGAATTTTATTAAAATTCTTTATAATAATTGAAATCCTTTAGGAAATTTTATTAAAACAGTAGGTAGATATTAAAAATAATTAAATTTGGAAATATTACTGAAAATAATTGAATCAATTTTAAGAAGTTTATTTAAATTATCGAGAATTTTTTTTACAACTTTCAGCCAATTTAAAGTTGTGCAAATTTAAGAAAATAAGAAAATAGCAGCTTTTAGTGTTCCAAATTTAAAAAAAAAGTAAATAGTTGCAAATTGATAATTGTCGTTCGATTACGAGCAAAGATTTTCAGTGCCATTTGATGGACAGTCGAAAATAATATTGTCGGAAACTTAAAAATAAATAAATTAATTCGAATTGATAATTAATTTGAGATGATAATTAATTCGAAATGATAATTAATTCCAATTGATAATTCAGACAGTTGATAATTCTTCAAATTAAAAGAACTCCAAAAATAATTCATTAATTAAAAGTCATCCTTTCTAATATTAAAATTATTTCATTCCAATCCTGATAATATGCAAATAATTTTTTTTTCAAACCTGTTTCTCGCAGTTCGTCTTAGTATGAAATTCTGAATCTTACCTGAAACAAAAAAGAGTCAAAATTATTATTTTTCAAAAAGTCGAACAATAAAATAATTACAATACAATGATTAATATAAAAATATGAAATAGATAAATTCCAATTTCTTTCTTTCATCATTTTTTTTCTCACATGTCAGCAAATATCTATATATAAGAATTATTATCGAATTCGTTCTATAAAATTCATACCCCATTCCTGTCTCGAACAAAAAATAAAAAAAAGAAAAATCGGAAACTATTCCAACAAAATTGCCCGCCATTGGCGAGAGCAGATCACCTTGCAAAATAAATGACACGAATTCAAAAAGTCACAGACTCGTATCGTCAACTTTGGGTTTGAATTCAAATTCACGATGTGCCATCGTGTATGTGTGTGTGTGTGTGTGGAGAAATAAAAATTGCATTCCATTTGTATCTGCGAAAACTGAATGTAGAGAAATTTTTATAGTTACCAGTAGGCTAATTGACCGGACGCTAAAAACGAGTGGACGGCAAAAAAAAAATTCTTTTTTTTGTGAACAAATTTTTTTTTTATCACAACGCTTCGTTGATTTGCCTAGGCCATCAAAAAAATGGGTGCAAGTAAATTTGTTTAGTGGAAACGTCGAGTGGTACCACTGACCGGCACGTGCATTAACGTGGTACGTCAATGATAGCCATTCTCAATATCCATAATTATTATCACCGACAGAATAGCTGTTGCCGTTTCATCCACCTACTCACTCTCCTCCCTCCCGCCGCCTGACCCCAAAAAACCCTCATCACAATGTATATAGGTGTATAGCTTCGAATCACCTCCCCCCCCTCGAACCTACCCCCTTTTCACTCATAAAATTCATCTCTGACAAAATAAAATAATAACTTTCATCTGTAAATGTTTCCCAGTTTATTACTTCTATTGGTTTATCTCGAAAATGAAGTTGCCACTGTGAATTCAATAATCTCGCATTAGGACACCAGGGCAATAATTAATTATACACTGAATGTGAATATTAGGTTTTTTAAAATTAAGATTCGAAAATTTTGATTCAAAAAAGTGTTTCAATAATTAAGATTCATAAAATTAGATGCTAAAATAAGGACTCAAAAATTAAGATCTATATAGGTAGGATTTAAAAATTAAGATTCAAAAACTAAGATTCAAAAATTAAGATCTTAAATTTAGCTTCAAAAACTAAGACTCAAAAACGAAGTCTTAATTTTTGATGAGAAAATTTAGATTTAGACACAAAGATTCAAAAATTAAGGTCCAACATTAAAATTAAAAATTAGGAATCAGAAATAAAGATTTCAAAATTTAACACCAAAAACGACGATTTAAAAATTAAGACTCAAAATGAGAATTAAAAACTTAGACTTAAAAATTAGGGGAAAAAATTAAGATTTAAAAATTAAGATTTGAAAATTAGGATTCCAAAATTCAGATTCAAAAATTAAGAATCCGTAATTAAAATAAAAAATAAGATTCAAACATTGAAACACAGAATTAGAATTATAAATTAAGAACCAACAAATAAAAATTTTTAAATTAAGCTTCTAATACTGTGATTCAAAAGTAATGATAAAAAGTTAAGACTCAAGTCCTAAAATTCATGTCTGAAGATTCAAAAATAAAAATTATGAACTAAGATAAAAAAATAAATGTGTATAATTCAGGATCCTTAAACTATGATTGAAAAATTAAGGTTTAAAATTTAGGATTCCAATATTAAGATTTAAAAATTTAGATTTGAAAATTAGGATTCCAAAATTCAGATTCAAAAATTAAGACTTCGAAATTAAGATTCAAACATTGAAACACAGAATTAGAATTATAAATTAAAAACCAAAAAATAAAGTTTTGAATTAAGCTTCTAATACTATGATTCAAAAGTTGTGATAAAAAATTAAGATTTAAGTCCAAAGATTCAAAAATTAAAATTAAAAACTAAGGTAAAGAAATAAATATGTTTAATTCAGGATCTTAAATCTATGATTCAAAAATTAAGATTTAAAATGTAGAATTTCAAAATGAAGTTTTTAAAATTAAGATTTTAAAATTAGAATTCTAAAATTCAGATTCAAAATTAAGGTTCCAAAATTAAGATTTTTTAAAATTAAGATGCAATAATTGAGACACAATACTACAAATATAAATTAAGAACCAAAAAATAAAATTTTTTAAATTAAGATTTAAATATCATGATTTAAAAGTTATGATAAAAAAATTAATATTCAAGTCCTAAGATTCAAAAAATTAAATTAAAAACTAAGGTAAAGAAATAAAGATGTTTAATTTAGGATCTTAAATCCATGATTGAAAAATTAAGATTTAAAATGAAGGATTCCAAAATTAAGTTTTTAAAATTAAGATTTAACAACTAAAAATTTTAAACTATGATTCCGAAATTAATATTTATGAATTAAGATTCAAATATTGAGACGCAAATTTAAAATTAGAAATTAAAAACCAAAAAATAAAAAGTTTTAAATTGAGCTTCTAATACTATGATTCAAAAGTTATAATATAAGTTAAGATTCAGGTCCTAAAATTCATGTCTTAAGATTCAAAAACTAAAATTATAAACTAAGATAAAAAATAAAAGTGTATAATTCAGGCTCTTGAAGCTATGATTGAAAAATTAAGTTTTAAAACTTAGGATTACAAAATTAAGATTTTCAAATTAAGACACAAAAACTACGATTCAAGAATTGAGACCAAAAATAAAAATTGGAAGTTAAGAATAAAAATTGAAGATGAAAAAAAAATTAGGATATTGAAACTATGAATAGAATGAAAAGTATTAAACTTGAGATTTAAAAATTAGGATTACAAAATTAGATCCAAAACTGAAATAATAAATTAAGATTTAAAATGGAAGAAGTAAACATTAGGATATTAATTCTATAACTTCAAAATTAAGATTTAAAAACTAGAATTGAAAAATTAAGATCCAAAATTAAAATTAAAAATTCAAATTCAAAAATAAGACGCAAAAATAAGAAATTAAGATTAAGCTTACAAAATTAAGATTTTAAAAGTATGATTCATGAACTAAGATTCAAAAACTAAGATTTAAAAATTTAGATTTAAAAATTAAGATACTAAATTTAGAATTTAAAAACTAAGATTCAAAAATTATGTTTTTAAAAGATTTAAAAATTAAGAACAAAAATTAGATTTAGAAACTCAGATCCAAAAATAAAGATGTAAAAGTAGGATTTTAAAATTCAGCTCAAAAAATTAAGATTCTAAATTAGAATAAAAAATTGAGATTTTAAAAATAAAGATGTAACATTAAATTTGAATAGAAATCATAAATTAAATTAATTCAGTTGTCAACCATAGGTTTAATATTTTAATGCTTCTGTTAACAATAATAATGATTAATATATCAACATTACTAATTATTATTGTTTAATTGTTATTATTTCAAAAAATAAAATAATTATACGGCATAAAATAAAAACCAAACTTAATGGAATCTTATCAACGACTCACTCATTTTGTTTGTGAGCAAATAATTTTCTCGCCATCTGTCCGAAATTTACAAAAAAATAGGTGCCAAATTCAAAATTGATGAAACGAAAAAGCCCATTGAAAACAACTTAACGACTAATATTAATTTCATATTTCTGCAAACTTTAATAATTACTTTTAAATATAAAATGTATTGATTTGAAAAAATATTTTTATTTTTATAAAAAATATTTATTAGTTAATATTTTTAATTTTTAATTTAAATAAATAAATTAATTTTTATATTTATTTATTTATGTATTTACACAATATTTCCACCTAACTATTATTGCTTCACTCAAGACCCATTTCCAAAAATTCATATTCTTTTCAAAATCTAGTCACACTTCCCATTCACCTATATTGCCTTGACAATCTATCTATTCAGTAAAAAATGCCATACTTTCCAAAAAAATGAAGCAAGGAAAAAAAATAAAATGCTCACTGCTTTTAATAGTTTTTCATACGCACAATGGTATTACTGATCAGAATGATAAAAACGGTAATTTTAAAAAAAATTTTTACAGCGGCATAAAAAGTCTTTTATACATAAAAGCACCAGCCAGAAAAGTGGACGCGAAAAAAAAAATTGGAAACACGACCCATGGGCAGTCGTAACGAGTTGACGAAATAGGATTTCGGAAAACGCCATTCCGGATACTTTTTTACAGGCTTACGGTAAAAATGACTGTGACCGTAAAATCAGTCGTTATCCCACCACCATCACCTCTCCCTTCCTCTCCCCCCCACACCCCTCTTTCAATGTCCTCCTTTCCATTTGACAACCCCCTTTGGTTCTGGTATGCAAATCGCGAATAACGCGTCGACGATTATAGCAACGCTTGCGCTGATGTAAAAAAAGGCAAAAAAAAGCAAAAAAAAAAAAAAAAATCAGCGACTGGAAAAGCGTTTGTAAAAATCCCAGGCCTGCCAATCGAATGTATTGTATTCGTTGGTTGAACAATACTGTCCTAAAAGTTACAGTCAGCAGTTGCGACACAACAGTCACATTTTTATTCCAATTGTCTGCATTGTTGAATTTTTTTTTTATTTTTAATTTCTTGTTGCCAGGACTTAATATAGGAAAATATATTTATTTACAAACGGGCGGTGTTGTTTTATAATATTTCTGTTTTTTATGTATTTTTATGTTGGTTTTTAATTTTTGTATATTTTTCTACTGTTTCTTATGTTTTTCTAAATTTTTCTAAGATTTCCTGTATTGTTTTACATTTTTGTATTGTTTCTACATATTACTATACTTTCCTATGTTTTTTCGTAGATTTCATATTTTTCTATATTTTTTATATACATATTAAATTTTGTTCTATATTTGCTATATTTTTGTTTCTCTATAATTTTTTTATACTTTCCTATATTTTAAAATTTTTTTATGTTTTATTACATGTTTTACATCTTTATATTGTTTCTATTTTTTTTACTTTGTATTGTTTTCTAAATTTTTTTAAACATTTTTTATGCTTTCTACATTTCTATGTAATTTCACATATTTTTATGTTTTCCTATATTTTTCTGTATTTTTCTGTATTGTTTAAAAAATTTTCTAAATTGACAAATTTTGTTCTAAAATCTATCTATAACTTTCTATGCTTTTCCATATTTTTCTAATTTTCCTATGCGCTTCTATGTTTTCCTAGGGTTTTCTCCATTGTTTGTGTGTAATTTCCTATATTTTTCTACATATTCCTACATTTTTCTGTTTTGTTTCTATATTTTTCTAAATTTCATCTATATTTTTATATTTCGTTCTACATTTTTCTATATCTTTCTATAATTTACTAATATTTTTCTATAGTTTTGTATGCTTTTCTATGCTTTTTCTATAGTTTTCCAAATTTTTTCTGTACTTTTATATTTTGTTTTACATTTTTTACATCTTTCTAAGTTTTTCTATATGATTCAATAATTTTCTATATTTTTATATGCTTATCTATATTTTTCAATTGTTTTTACATTTTCCTATTGTTTTTCTACTGTTCCTATGTGGGCTATTTTTTTGTATATTTTCTATGTTTTCTATATCTTTCTATGTTTTCTGTATTGTTTATATAGTTTCTATACCTTTCTAGGCTTTTTCAATAACGTTCTATTGTTTCTACATTTTTTTAATGTTATCATACTGTTTCTATATATGTTATTTTTTGTTTTTCTATATTTCCCTATGCTCTTCTATGTTTTCCTAGGGTTTTCTCCATTGTTTGTACAGTTATCTATATATTTCTACAGTTTCATATATGTTTATATGATTTTCTATATTTTCTCTATGCATTTCTATGCTTTTTTTATACTTTTCTAAATTTTTTCTATACTTTTATATTTTATTTTACATTTTTCTACATCTTTCTAAGTTTTTCTATATGATTCTATAATTTTCTACATTTTTAAATGCTTATCTATATTTTTCAATTGTTTTTACATTTTCCTATTCTTTTTCTACTGATACTATATGGGCTATTTTTTGTTTTTTTATACTTTCTATGTTTTCTATATCTTCCTATGTTTTTCTGTATTGTTTCTACAGTTTTCTATATCTTTCTAGGCTTTTCAATATTTTCCTATTGTTTCAGCATTTTTTAATTGTTTTTATACAGTTTCAATATGTGCTATTTTTTGTTTTTCCAGATTTTCCTAACATTTTCTATTTTTCCCTATGTATTTCTGTTTTGTTTCTATATCTTTCTATGCTTTTCTAAATTTATTCTATATTTTTCTATGTTTTTCTATATTTTAAAAACAATTTTCTATATTTTTACATTTCGTTGTACATTTTTCTAATGTTTTTAATATTTTTCAATTATTTTTAAATTCATCTATTGTTTTTATACTGTTTCTATATGTGCTATTTTTCGTTTTTCTATACTTTCTATGTTTCTATATATTGTATCTATATTTTTCTATTTTTCTTCTATGTATATTGTTATATTTCTTTCTACATTTTTCTATGTTTTTTATTGATTTTATAATTTTTTACACCTTTTTAGATATATCAATCTATCTCTATCTATATTTGTTTCTACATTTTTTATTGTTTTCATACTGTTTCTATATGTGCTATTTTTTGTTTGTTTATACTTTCTATGTTTTTCTACATCTTCCTACGTTTTTATATATTGTTTCTATTTTTTTTAAATTTCTTCTCTGTATATTGTTATATTTCGTTCTACATTTTTCTACACTTTTCTATACTTTTCTAAATTTTTCTATATTTTCCTATGCTTTTCTGAGTTTTTAAAAATATTTTTCTCCTTTTCTATATTTTTTGTGTACTTAATAATTTCCTCTACATTTTTATATTATTTCTTCTATAATTTTACATTGCTTTTCAACTCTCTTTTTTGCGCTAATCTATAAAATTTTGAATGTAACGTTTGCTTTTTAGCTAATCGACTTCTTTGGGGAATATTATGCCAACTCATGTTTCGCTCATTATAATTCCGGAGAATTCCAAATTCATCTATCAGAGAAAATAATCAGATTTCTAAGACACTTGAAGCATTTTTTTTTTTTTTTTTGAATAACGATCATGACGATAATAATGATGATGATGATGACGACTAAAAGTATCGAATAAGAGATAGCACCTAACATTGCCACCTTGATCCAGCGATACAATCAAGAGCAAGAGAGGGAAAAAAAAGGATCTCGCTTCGCTTGTCTGCATCGGGCATTCCTAGAACAGTAATCTTATTAAATTTACATATTAATCAACGGATTTTAATTATCCCCAACCCCTAACTATGGTGCAAGAAGGAAGGGGAAGACGAAAGTGGGGAGGGTGAAGGGGAAGTCGGAAACAGGAAAGAGAGACTAAAGCAATGTGTGTTGGTGAGAGACAGAGAGAGAGGGACATTTAGGTGGAAGGAGAGAGAATAAGAGAGAGGGAGAGAGAGAGAGAGAGAGTAAGAGAAATAGTGAGAGAGAGCGCAAGAGAGACGGGGGGAGCAAGAGAGAGAGAGAGAGAGAGAGAGAGAGAGAGAGAGAGTAAGATAGAGAATTAGAGACTAAGAGAGAGAGAGAGTGAGAGAAAGAGAGCAAGAGAGAGCGAGAGAGAGAAAGAGGGACAGAGAGAGATAGTTCCACCCTTGTGCGGCGGTGGCGGAGACCGAGCCAGCTCTCGTAATTTACATTAATCCAATAATTGCATGGAGGTTTCCTAATTAGAAATTCAAATGAGGTGGTGGCAGGCAGGCTGGCTGGCAGGGCTACCAACTCAGCAAGCGGTAGTACCGCCATCGTCGAGCAAAGTCCGTTGCAGACCAAGCCCTGTACGTCTCTCGACCTAACACACAAGTTCGTGTAATACCGCGATGGACGTCGAGCGAGACCAAAATTACCGAAATCTGCATCGAGTTACTGACCACCGCTTCCCAAAGTTTGCGGTCTCTATGCGAATATGCTGATTTTTTTCCTCTCCCCCCTCCCCACCTCTTTCACTTCTTTAAATAGCTTTTTGGCCTCCCTTTCACCTACATCTTCAAATCGATAAATCAAAAATTTTAATGATAAATTACTTTCATGTTCCTTCCCTGTAGGTTCAACTCGGGTCAAGTGACTGTAATTTTCTTCCGAAGAATGGTTTTATAAAAAGGGTCTGGGAATAAGGTAGGGACAAAATTTCATCTGAATTTCTATAATTATAATCTGAACAATAAAAATATTTGTAGAAATAATGAACATTATGTGAGCGGATGGTGGTGGTAGGAGAAAGAGGATTATGATAATGAACAAGAAAACTTGGTTAATGATGTTAGGAAAGAAAAAGATGATGATAGTACAGAAACAAAAGATGATGATGATGATGATAAAGGAGGAAAAACATAAGTTGATAAGGAAGAAACAAAAAATGCAGAAGGAATAAAAGATGATGTTAAAGAACAGGAAACGATGAAAAAAGAAACATTGATTATTATCTACTTCGTAAACTATTGTCCTTTTTTTATCATCATCTTGGAACAAAACACTATGAAACATTGATGATGATCTACTTCGTTTACTATGATTCTTTTTTATCATCATCTTGGAACAAAACATTATGAAATATTGATGATGATCTATTTCGTTTACTATGATCCTTTTTTATCATCATCTTGGAACAAAACATGAAAAAGGAAAAATAAAATTTGTTAATGCAGAAGCAATAAAAGATTAGAATAGAGAAGGATAAAGGATGATAATGATACAGAAGGAACATTTGTTCTGAAATATGGTAAAGATGTAACAAAAGTTGATGAAAAAAGAATACAAAAGAACAATAACGTACAACAAACATACAGAAGAAATTAAAGTTGATGAAAAAAAGTAACAAAAGATCATGATGATTGAAAAAGAAAAGATGATGATAAAGAAGGAATAGAAGATGATGACAAAAGAGGAACAAAATATTATGGAAAAGAAGAAACAAAAGATGATGACACAGAAGAAAAGTGAGCAGATGATGGTAATTACAAAAATAGAGAAGTAGATGATGTTTATAGGGATGAATAGGAACATAAAGATGTTTATAATGATGCAAGAGAGGAAAAGACAGTTGAAGATGATGTTGCGTCAACAATAAAACCAAAAAAAACAATAACAAAAAATAAAAGATTATGTTAACTGAAAGGACAGAGTAAAACATGCTACCAATAAAGATTTAAAGTAACTGAATGCCGAAATTAATGTTAATGATGAAGGAGAACAGAAAGGTGATTTTTGTGATGAAAGAGAACATAAAGGTGATTTTTGTGATGAAAAAGAACATATTGATGATTTTGATATTGAAGAAGAACATAAAGAAATTTTAGATGATGAAAAATATCAATAAGATGGTTTTGTTGATAAAAAGGAACATAAAGGTGTTCTTAACAATAAAAAGAAGCATAAAGATGATTATATTGATGATAATAAGAAAGAAAATCCAGAAGATGGTATTGATAACAATATACAACATAAAGATTATTAAGCTAACATTAAAGAGAAGGAAGGAATAAAAAATGATTATGATGATCACAGAAAAAATGAATGTTGATGATATGATGATTAGAAAAAAAGGTAGAGAAGTTTGATGAAAATAAAGAAAAACAAACATTGTAATGTAAACATTGTAATGCTGTTAAAGAAAAGAAAAAAGTATAAGATCCTAAAGAGAACAGTAATTGTGCTTGTGTCGCAACGGATGATTAAAAAAAGAAACAGAACCTAATAATCAAAGAAAACAGAAGTATATTTTAATATAGAAGTATATTTTAATGCAGAGAATCAGTGCGATGATTGAAAAGAAAAAGTGATTGCATCTAATGACGAAAGCAGAATGATTATTAAAGACGGAATCAAACTTTAGTGTAAGAATATAATTGCATCTGATGATTAAGCTAAAGAATCTCAAATTTTGGTGCAAAGAATCAAATGCAATTGTTTTGGAAGAAAAAAAATTGCAGCTGATAATGAAAAAGAAGAAGACAAAGAAGGAAGAGAATAATAATTTAAGTGTATCATTGACAATAAAACGAAAAACGAAATACTCCTAAAGAAGATACCTATAGAAATAATCCAGTACTAAAGTCTGAAACATAAATTAATTTTTACGATCACGATGGTAAAAAGAAAAGAAAAATGGAAATTTTCATTTGAAATTGTATTGCACATTCGCCACCGAATTAACGTATTACTGAATAATGGTTATTAGTTTC
This sequence comes from Leptopilina drosophilae, assembly GCA_032873175.1. Taxonomy (NCBI): domain Eukaryota; kingdom Metazoa; phylum Arthropoda; class Insecta; order Hymenoptera; family Figitidae; genus Leptopilina; species Leptopilina drosophilae. The sequence continues at coordinate 41,353,212 of CM065480.1, forward strand.
CATAAATCACAACTTGAAATCTCTACACTCTCGTCAGAGAAGTTCACCTTGCGCTATCGAATCAGATGTTTGAGTTTCACTATACAATTCCTCTATATACACGTTCTTCTCTACAAACTCAAATCTTATCTAAAATTACCAAATGCAAATTCTGCCCAGAAAAATAAATAATAAAACGAGAAGAACAACATGCTAAAAAGAAGTAAGAAAATTTACTTCTTTGATTTTTCTTTTTGTTTCTTTACTAACTTTTTCCTTCTTTCTACTTCTCTGCTTTCGATTTTATCGTTTTTCTACGTCTTTGCATTTCATTTTTTTACTCCTCTGCTTTCTTTTTGTCGTTTTTCTATTTCTTTGAATTTTCTTTTTGTTGTTCTGCAATCCTTTACTCCTTCTGTTACATTTCTGCAACAGCTTTAACTTTATACAACAGCAATAACTTTCTGTTGTTTTTTTACTTTTTGCTTTACTTTTTGCTTTCCTTTTTGCTTTCCTTTTTTGTTCCATATTTTTGCTTTTTTGTTGTTTGCTTTTTCCTTTCGTTGTACAAATACAACTGAAATATTAAGAGTACGCAAAACAACAAAAAGGAAAAGTAGAGAAGTAGAAAAATAACAAAAAAAGCAGAACAGTAGAAAAAGGACAAAAGCAGTAGAAGAAAAAGCAAAAAAATAATCCAACTACTATTTTCTAATTATCAAAACGAAATGAAACAATTTGCAATGATTAAAAAATCATTTCGAAAATAATCAAGAATATCAAAGAGTCACTAAAGCAATTCGGCTGCAATATGACGTTGTTCGTCGTTACGTCTCGTTGCGTGTAGTGTGGTCCTTTTGTTGTTCCCGGTGGGATCCCCCGACAACTCTAACACGTCCCTAATACAGTTGCAGACTTGCTTGACCTCTATAGCTATATCATTGGAATTCTATTGCCAGCCATTCCTGATAGTCTCGTAGTGGAACGATTAGCGCAGGTGTCAACCTGCTAAACATGACATAGGGATCAAGTCGATAGTCTCCAACATTTGATGCACACATACATATACATACATATGACACACAATAATTCATCTCGCATTCAAAAATGATAATACAAAATTACCGCACTTAATTTATTATTAAAACAAAATAAAAAAACACATCCAGACTTCTATTAATAATTTCCTATCTATAAAACATATATTTTTCTCTAAAAGTATAATTTCATCATACAATATCACTTGATTGATTCGTCCCTCCATACTAATTATGACATACAGCTATATAATCATCGCGAAGCTATTTCACAAAGAACTATCCGCTAATGCTTTACGATTAAAATAAAATAATGCATAAATGATTATTATGGAAAAAATGTCGATTGCATTCAAAGCAGAAGAATAAATACAGAAAGAGAGAAGTAGAAGACGTGTGAATGCATCAAATATTAAAATTTTAAATTGATCGAACTTTAATTTGCAACGCAAATTAAATAGTATACAGTACATAAAAATACAATGTGTAAAAATATATATAAAAATATAAAAAAATATATAAAAATATATAAAAATATATAAAAATATATAAAAATATATAAAAATATATAAAAATATATGAAATCATATGAAAATATATGAAATCATATGAAAATGAATAAAAATATATTAAACTGAATCAGAATATATCAAAACATATCAATATAAATAAAAAATAATAAATTATTATTCATTATTTTTATTTACTTTTACCACGTGATACCATGTGATGAATATTAATGCTTTCTAGGTACATAATAAATAAAAAGTTAACATTAATAAATAATTATAATATCAACATTGAACAATACTAATAAATTAAATTCATTTATGTAAAATATTTTTAGAGGAAGCGAGAAAAAAATGACAATTCTGTTTACAAATGACAATTCTGTTAACAAATGGAATGAATATGTATTTAAAAGTAATGTATGTTAAAATCATTATTTATAAAAGTTGTATTATTAATTGTAATAATATCATAATTAATACATGAAATTAAATATATGATATGAGGAATATTTGCATATTACATTTTCATACAAAAGTTCTTATTAAAATTTCATTGCATTTTAATACTTACGGTATGAAAATTAATGTTTGTCTTTTAATAATAAAATTATAATAAATTTTCCATCGAATTCGATTAGACTCAGTGCGATAATTTATTGAAATTATGCAAAATTCATTGTGTGAAATCATTAAGAAGTGGTGAAAATAAACTAAATCATAAGAATTTCTTCGAATAATTAAAATGCATTATACTTAAATTATACACTGATTTTAGAAAGTAGAAAAAAGTGAAGGAATTTTGCATTTATTTTAGTAATCAGCACTTTTCGAAATTGAATTACTACGAATGAATTGATTTAATAATTATTGAATCATTGTTATTTAATAACTGATGAATTAATGTTTAAAAATTAATCATTTACTTCAATGATTAATCAAGTGATTAATTAATAAATTATTTAATTAATTAATCAGGTATTTAATTGATAATTGGAAGACTATAATAAGTAATTATAAATTTATACAGACGAATCAATTATTTTACTAAAAAATTACATGTTCAATTGATTACTTAATTACTTATCTGATTAATCAATTATTAAATTAATTGAGGAATTCTTCAACTAACATTTTTAAGATTTCAATAATTAATTATTGATTCTTACTGAGTATCATTTTTCACACTTTTGAACTTTTAATTAATTAATTACTGACTTTTTTCTTCCGCAATCAGTAAAAATGAAATGATTATAAGTAAAAACTTATTGATTATAAATAAATTAAAATAATTAGTATGATTATAAACAATTGACTTACAGTTATAATTAACTGAAAAATCAGTCAAATTTGACTAACTGAATAAGTTTTAAAAAAAATGTCCTATTTCATCAATTATTGCAGTGTTTTTTTAATTTTAAGTATTTTAATTAATAAATTTTTCATTTAATGTTGTAATTTAATAGTTTAATAAATCTTTCAAAACAATTTAATAATTTTTATGAATAGTACCATTTATTACAAAAATGTAATTACTTATTTTATAAATAGTACTTGGAAAAAAATTGTTTTAAATATTATACGGTTTCTCTTTTTTGCAGCATTATTTCCTCTTTTATATGGACACTAAATTTTTCTTTTCTAATTGAGAGGATTTTCCTCATTTTTAGTTTTCATTAAATGTCACTTTTTAAACAGTTTAAAGCTGCGTTCGGAAAAATAAAAAACAACTTAAAAATCTTCTTTCTAGTGTAAATTTTTTTCAATTTGAAACAATTTTAATTTTTTCAATCAAAGAAGAAAGATAAAAATTCATCTTTTAGTTAAAAAACTTTTAAATATGAATAAAATTTTCTCTTTTTTGTAAATGAATATTCGTGTATTGAAAATAAAATGTAAAAATAATTTTTAAACGTAATTTTTTTCTCACTTTGAAATTTTATTTTTCTCGTTGTAAAATTCATCGCAAGAATTAAATTATTTTTTATAAATAATAAAATTCTTCTAAGCAATTCGATTAATTTCAACTAAATTTTAATGAAATTGTAGGAATTTATTTAATTATTTTGAATAAAATTCCTCGAATGAATTCAATTTTTTTCTAAAATCTTAATAAATCCTTCAGAAAATTAGCTTTCAACATATCAATTATTTAATAAACTAATTACTCTGCTCTTCTAAGTGATTAATAAACTATTCAACTTACTAATTTTTCAACTTATTATTCAAATATTCAACCAATTAATCAATCTTTCAAATGTATTATTTTATTGTGAATTAAGAAATTAGTAATTTTTTGAAATTCTAAATTTTACAATCCAAATCTAAATTAGTAAAAACGTTTACTAATTTGAATTAGTGACTGACTTTTTGCTTTTAATTAGTAAATTTGACTAATATGTTAGTAAAAATATTATATTTATTTAGTAAATTTGACTAATGTGTTAGTAAAATTACTATTTATTTAGCAAAATTTGACTAATGTATTAGTAAAATTACTATTTATTTAGTGAACATTGCTAATAAATAAGTAGAAATGACTATTTATTTAGTAAACATTATTAATAAATAAGTAGAAATTACTATTTACTTAGTAAAATGGATTAATTCAAAAGCAAAATGTCAGTCACAGGGCTCGGATTGTCTATAAAATTAAAAAAAGTCGCTTTAGTCGCATAAATTTACAACAAAAGTCACGTAAGATCGCATAAAATTTACGAAAAAGTCGTAAAAAAGTCGCATGAAATTTTAGAAAAAAAACGACAAAAAGGAAATACGAAATTGTCAAACTTGTAAAAAAAATCACATTTCTGGACAACAGATACATTAATATCAAACAATGCGAAATAAAAATTTTTAAAATTCAATAAAATTCATAGCAAAAATTTAATTAGGTATTTTTCACATTTTTTTAAAATTCTCATTAAAATGTCAATTATTTTTATAAATAATAAAATTCTTCTTCTAAATTCAATTATTTAACAAAAATTTTAATAAAATTCTTGTCAAAATTTCAATTATTTTTATTAATAATAAATTTCATCCTACAAATTCAATTATTTTCAAAAGTAATAAAACTCTTCGCAGAAATTCAATTATGATGAGAAATTTTTTTTAATTTTTCGTCAAAATTTTATAAAAAACAAAATTCATCATAAAAATTTAATTATTCTCAAAAGATTTGATAAAATTTTTTGCAAAATTCAATTATCTTCGAAAGTAAGAAAATTCTTTACGAAAATTCATTTATTTTCAAATTTTCTTTAAATTCTCAAAATTTCAATTATGATTATAAATATCAAAATTCTTCTGTAAATTCAATTACTTTTAAATACTTCTATAAAAAATATGTTCAAAATTTCAATTGTTTTTGTAAATAATAAAATTCTTCCCTGAAATTCATTTTATTGCAAATAATTTTAATAAAATTTTTCTCTGAAATTCAATTATTTTGCAAAAGTAATAAAACTCTTCGCAGAAATTCAATTATGATCAAATTTTTTTTTAGTCTTTCGTCAAAATTTTATAAGTAATAAAATTCATCACAAAAATTTAATTATTTTCAAAAGTTTTGATAACATTTTTTGCAAAATTCAATTATCTTCGAAAGTAAGAAAATTCTTAACGAAAATTCAATTATTTTCAAATGTTTTTTTAAATTCTCAAAATTTCAATTATGATTATAAATATCAAAATTCTTCTGTAAATTTCAATTACTTTAAATATTTCTAGAAAAAATCTGTTCAAAGTGTTAATTATTTTTGTGAATAATAAAATTCTTCCCTGAAATTGATTTATTTGCAAAGAATTTTAATAAAATTCTTCTCTGAAATTCAATTATTTTTAAAAGAAATAAAATTCTTTGCAGAAATTCAATTATGATCAAATTTTTTTTTAGTCTTTCGTCAAAATTTTATAAGTAATAAAATTCATCACAAAAATTTAATTATTTTCAAAAGTTTTGATAACATTTTTTGCAAAATTCAATTATCTTCGAAAGTAAGAAAATTCTTAACGAAAATTCAATTATTTTCAAATGTTTTTTTAAATTCTCAAAATTTCAATTATGTTTATAAATATCCAAATTCTTCTGCAAATTTCAATTACTTTAAATATTTCTAGAAAAAATCTGTTCAAAGTGTTAATTATTTTTGTGAATAATAAAATTCTTCCCTGAAATTGATTTATTTGCAAAGAATTTTAATAAAATTCTTCTCTGAAATTCAATTATTTTTAAAAGAAATAAAATTCTTTGCAGAAATTTAATTATTTTCAAAATTTTTTTTTAATTTCTCCTTAAAATTTGTAATATCTTTATAAAAAATAAAATTCATCCTGGAAATTTAACTATTTTCAAAAGTTCTGATACAATGTTTTGCAAAATTCAATTATCTCTCTTTAAAATTTCAATTATCTTTATAAATAACAATATTCTTCTGCAAAATTCAATCACTTATTAAAGTTTTATAAATTTCTTCCCAATAATTCAATTATTTTTATAAAAAATGATAAAATTTTTTTTTATAAGTTGTTTAATTTCAAAAAGGTTTGAATTTGAATCTTTTGAGAAATTTTAATTTCTATGAAAAAATAATAATTAAATATTTATTTATAAAAGAAGTTATTGATGTTTTTGAAAAATTTGTAAATAAATGTAACAGAACATTTTTTTGACTCAAACTTTTGCCTGCACTGTTACCTAAAAAGTATCAAATTGCAACGAGTTGATCTTAAAAAGTGGACCAAATCATCATTTGATCTAAATTTTTTGATCATTTCGATCCACTTGGGGATTATTTTGACATTTTTGGAAAAACAGTGTGTAAATTAAAAATTTTTTTAAAATTTTCTTTGTATTTTAGTAAAAAAATCTCGAAAAAGTCGATTAGTCGCATTTTTCACAAAAAAGTCACATTTTCTTATAAAGGTCGAAGAAATTCGAAAAAGTCGCACAATCCGAGCCCTGCAGTCACTAATTCAAATTAATAATTCAAATTTAGAAAGTAATTCTTCTTTGCTTACAAAATATTATTTATAAATCATGTTTACCTTTTAATTAATGATCTAAATTCAAATAATAATACTAAAGTAGAGTATTACCCCCAATGAATAATACTCAATAAAAAAAATAATTAAAATATAATAAAAATTCGAAAAGTTTCACGATTAAAATTATTAAAATGAAGTTTAAAAAAGTCGAATCATTTCTTTGCGGATTTGAAAGAACAAGTTTGTTCTCGCACCTCGTTAGATTATATGAAAGAGGGGGATAGGAGGGTGGGATTGCGATCAGCACGGCGCCACCGCGCGTAACACCAGAATCCAAACTTTCAAGTAATTATTATTATAGCCAGATTCGCTATAACCTTATAACCCTTGATTATGGCCATTATACAAACTGTCGGGTAAATATAAGAAGGTAGGGCTGGTAGTTAGAATTAGTGGGCCAGGATCGGCCTAGAACCAACTTGGATATCGCTGATTGCAGAATCAGAATTTATATGGTTCCTCGCACGCGAGCCACACCAGTCGTTCTCAACCGTTTATATATTATATAATCGACCCCCTTTCACCCTTTCCTTTTAGTCGATCAAACAGGAACTATATAATGATATTAATAAAAGAAGAGAAGATGATAATAATAATAATTTGCGAAATAACAATTTTTCGACTATTATTATTATTATCGTCGATGAATTAATTCGAATTGTGAATGAGGTGGCGAAAGAATAAGAAAGGTGAGAGTAAATCTTCATTTCCTGAATTGTGAATCAATGTCAGGACAACTATTGGCGCTGGTGAGTTTATCGTGGGATTTTCTTAGAATTCCAAAATCCGTACGATCTGTTCGATTCACTTATGCATATGTAAGAGCCGTGCCTGGCACTCGATTTGATGAAATTTCCAACATTAATTGTATCACAATGGTAATTGAATCTGTGGAGCGCCGTCTATTTGAACAATAGTTGGTTATATTATGTAGATTTCCGTCGTAGCCTTCGCAATCCTCCCTCTTCTTCCGTCCCACTATATATATACCACTACCATTCTCCATCTATACCATTTCACTGCGATGCTTATACCACAGCAGCAGTAGCAGCAGGAGGAGCGAGAGGAGGCTTGGTCTGTTTAAACACAGACGATATCAGAACTACCAGAACTAACGTACAGAGTTTCTCACCTCAACTCTACGCTTCGCCATTATCATAATTGCATGAACTATACACCGCATCGTCCAAAACTCCACTGACCCATCTGCGCGCGAGCAAAGACCTTTAGATTTAAGAGTTGGAATCACTTTATCAAAAACTTATACTCAGAATGAAAATACCAAAAACATTAATTTATCTCTTGGAGCTGTTTTCATTATTTCGATATTATAATTACGAGTATTTAAGCCAAAATAAGTGAAACCGGCCACTTGAAAAATTTTTGTCTCCAATTTTCAAGTTATCTATGATTTTTGGTAGATATATGTGTACACTTTTTCCCCCTAAATTTTTTTTCAAAAAAAAAAAAAATTTATTTTTGAAGTAATCAGGTGTTGAAGTTTTGGGTCATTTTATTTTCATTTTATTATTACTTTGAAACAAATAAAGATAATTAAGTGAATTTTTTTTAACCTTCGCGCTACCAATACTTTTTGTATACGCGGACTACCGGACGGCCACCCGGGGTGGCCAAACGCTTTTTTACTATTATGTTCCCAAAACGATTAAAATTCATCAAAAGTTTTGAATATAATTATGTGTTAATACAAATACTGTATCTTAATAATGTTTTCTGACAAAAAACGTTTGTTTTATTATTAAAAAATTATTTAAACAAATTATTGTTATTATTTACCAACTTTTTACAGAATGCACCTAGAAAGTTGCAGTTTTTTCCTAATTTTGCAATTTACTAAATCTTTTATGATTACAGATAAAGAATGAAAGTTGAATAAAAATTTAACTATTGTTTAAACAATTTTTAAACAAATTACTGTTATTATTTACCGACTTTTCCCAGAATACACCTAGAAAGTTGCAGTTTTTTCCTAATTTTGCAATTTACTGAATCTTTTATGATTACAGATAAAGAATAAAAGTTGAATAAAAATTAAACTATTTTTTAAACAATTTAACTGCAGCTTTCTAGGTGCATTCTGGAAAAAGTTGATAAATAAGAACAATAATTTGTTTAACAATTGTTTAAATTAAATTAGATTGTTTTTATTGCTTCCTCATAAAGGAAGCCTTATAGTGATGTCGATTTCCGAATATTTTAAAATCAATTATTTTTACAAATTTTCAAGTGTAGTATACATAATTCGTCGAGAGGAACAAATGTCCGGATGTATGTGTGTATGTATGTATGTGTGTATGTCACCGATTCTTGTGGACAAACTTTCTCTTACACATCTTGATGGATTTTGATAAAATTTTGTAGGTGTATTACGCTCATGAATACCAAGAATCAGACAGAAGGATTTTCAAAAATATATAAAAAAAAAATTTTTTCAACAATTTTTGAATTTTTGGATTTTTTGAAATAACTTTTTTCTATATTAAAATTTTTATTAATTATTGTCAAAATTGCATTCCTGACATAAAAACGAATCGATTGATGTATATAAAGTATATATTTTATCAAAATTTATAGAATTAATAAATATTTTAATTTTTCACAAAAAATTAAAATTTGTATTTTTTGACATTTTATCATAACACTTTAAATAATTATTCTATATTTTTATTTATTGTAATTAATAAATGTTTTTATAAAATAAATGAGAATTTATAATAAAGATTTACACATTTATGATAGTTTATACTGGAGAACTTTAAAATATGATGATTTATGTGAAGATGAAAAAGAATATATACTATACCGTTATGGAATATGTAATAGTAATGATATAATTATTGAAATAATTAATGTAATTCAACCTGACCTTATATCATGTGGAGTATATGCAGCAGCTTTTGCTACATCAATTATTTTAAATAAAAATCCAAGTAATATATGTTATTCGCTAAATGTAAAATTGATGAGAAAACATTTTTTGAAAATATTAAAAGACGAAGCTCCTAGTGATTTTCCAGAAGGAATATAACAAATGTTTTAATAATGTAGATAAAATGTATCTGATTTTAAAATTAAAATAAGTATAAGAATTTAAAAATTTTGTGTTTTAAATTTTGTTATTTTAAATATTAAGATAATTTTGAAAATTAGTAAAATTAATGATAAACTTTATAACATTAATTTTTTTTTAATTTATTAAAAAGAAGATTTATTAATTATATTTAATAAACTATTATAATTATTTAACTTTTAATAAAATTATATATAATAATATATATTGAGGAAGCTAAATGGTCATGAAATGAACAACTTGTTCTTTATCTGTAGTCATAAAAGATTTAGTAAATTGCAAAATTAAGAAAAAACTGCAACTTTCTAGGTGTATTCTGGAAAAAGTTGGTAAATAACAACAATAATTTGTTTAAACAAATAAAAAATGTATTTTAAAATCATAATATATTTTATTTATTGATGTAAAACAATTTTACTGTAAAATTTTAACGATTTTATTTTTATTTTTTTGCAATAAACAAAAACAAACACCCGGTCAATTTTCAGTATTCTCGTACATACATTTTTAATTGTTATAAATAAACAAGAAGAAGTGTAAAAAAAATTTATTTTTGTTTTTTTCGAAAGTAGATAAAATTTTGTTCAGTGAGTTAAAATGGCGATTCGATTGATACAAAATTCGAGGAGATATTCAACATTATTTATTAGTTGGCCACCCCGGGTGGCCGTCCGGTAGCGCGAAGGTTAAATTAAAGCTTAAAGTCTATACTTTAAGGATTAAATAAAGCGATTGCTAAAAAATGAAAATTTATAATTGTTATTAACAATTCTTTTAAACAATTGCAAAATTGAAGAATGTTCTCAATGTTTTTCAAAGATTAAATTACGATGTATTGATGCGAAAAACTCCAAGCATTAAAATAAAAAAAAGAAAAATCAGTAACCTTCAATATTAAAGATATTGTGTAGATTTTCTGAAAAAATGCAGGCAAAATTCGACTCGAGTTACTGGAAAAAGATAAAATTGCAAACGAATAAATAAGATCGTCTTTTGTTTTGTTAGAAACTTTACGCTTTCAAGCGAATTTTTATGATTAAAAGTCGATTTTCGCCTGCATTGTGTCAGAAAAATCTACACAATTTCTACAATATTGGAGGTTACTGATTTTTCTTTTTTTTATTTTCATGCTTGGAGTTTTACGCATCAATACAGCGTAATTTAATCTTTGAAAAACATTGAGAACATTCTTCCATTTGCAGTTGTTTAAAAGAATTGTTAATTACAATTATAAATTTTCATTTTTTAGTAATCGCTTTATTTAATCCTTAAAGTATAGACTCTAAGCTTTAATTTAAAAAAAATTCACTTAATTATCTTTATTAGTTTCAAAGTAATAATAAAATGAAAATAAAATGACCCAAAACTTCAACACCTGATTACATCAAAAATAATTTTTTTTTTGAAAAAAAATTTAGGGGGAAAAAGTGTACACATATATCTACCGAAAATCGTAGATAACTTGAAAATTGGAGACAAAAATTTTTCAAGTGACCGGTTTCACTTATTTTGGCTCATTTACTAATGTGAAATAGTGAAATAGTGAATTAGTGAATTCAACATCACCTTTTTCTACAAATTTTTAGGTGATAAGTGATACAATTTCCCTGACGCGTTCAAAAATTAGAACTTGATACTCGCGGTAAAACAAAGTATAATAATAAAATTAAACTCATTACGAAATTCTATAAAGTTTGCACGGTTTTCTGTAAATCTAAATAAACTCTACTGAAAATCAATGAAATTTGACTGATAATCAATAACTTAATTCTCACGATTTAAATCAGTGGAATTTCAATAAAAATCAGTTCAAAACTTACTGAAATATCAGTCATTTTTCACTGTTTTACCAATTAAGGAGGAATATGACGGCAAGTCAAATCAAAAGTTAGTTCAATTTCGTAATTTAAAAGAAAAACACAAATTATATTATTAATTTTTCGTGGTGGAAAGGGGGAAAATTATAATTTTGAATATTTAAAACGGTAAAAAGTTGCGATTTAATAAAAATTACAATTTTCTGTCAATAAGAAGCATTTCTTGAATTTTAGGTTTAGTTACTTTAATCATTTACTATTGACAGAAAATTATAATTTTTATTCAAATGTAATTTTAAATTGTTCAAAATGTAAAAAATAAAATTCCTTCAGCTTCTACCAAAAGGAATTTCAAATTTAACTAAATTAAAAAATTTCTATCTAAATATCAATGTATAAATAAATATTTTATTATTATTATTATTATTATTATTATTATTATTATTATTCCATCGGAATTAAAATTTTAAAATAATTCAAATTAAAACATTTTAAAATTCAATAATTTTTAAGAATATTTTCATGTTTTGTAATAATTTACACTTACATAAAATCATTAAAAAAAAAATTAAATTATTTACAAAAACTTTAATAAAATCCTTTCAGTTATTAAAAAAAAATTCAGTTATTCAGTAAATTCAGTTATTTTTATAGGTAACACAATTTTTCATACCAATTTAATGATTTAAAAAATTGTAATAAAATTCGTTGTAAGAATTCGATTATTATCATAAATAATAAAATTTTTCCAAGGATTTATATTGTTTTTAACGAAATTATGAAATTGGACTAACTTTTGTTCTGATCGTTTGTCGGGTTCTTCCTTAAAAAATTACTGAAAATTTTTGTCACTCGTATTGAAAATTTCAGTTTATTAATTGAGTACTTAACTAATTAAAAGTTTACTTGATTTATAATTAAAATATTTGATTACTCAGATAAACAGGGTTGGCACAAAATATTAATTTTGTTTTTCCTTGACTTTTCTCTGATTCCTAAACAAAATTTTGATTTTTTTTCTGACACAACAGAACAATTTGATTCACTCTCAAAATTATTAGATACTCAAGAAAAAAAATTCCTATCTAAATAATAATAACTTCTTGTATAATTAAATATTTAATTATTATTTTTCCATGGGAATTAAGATTTTAAAACAATCCAAATTTAAACCTTTTAAAATTCAATAACCTAAGAATATCTTCATGTTTTGTAATAATTTACACTTACATAAAATTAATCAAAATCAAAAATAAAATTATTTACTAAAAGTTTTAATAAAATTCGTTGTGAAAATTCGATTATTATCATAAATAATAAATTTTTCCAAAGATTTTAATAGTATTTAATTAAATTTTATGAAAGAATTTCTCAAAAAATTTAATTATTATTAAACATTTTTTCTAAGAATTTAATTACACTTCACAAATAATGAAACTTTTTTGCTAGAATTAAAATATTTTCAAAATCTACAATTTTAATAAAATTTCTCAAAAGAATTCAATTATTTAAAACAAATATCATAAAATTCGTTATAAGAATTCAATTATCTGCATAAATAGTGAAATTCTTCACAGGATTTCAATTATTTAAAGAAATGTAATAAAATTCGTTGCAAGATTTCAATTATTTTCAAAAATAATTATATTCTTGACAGGATTTCAATTTTATCAATTTTATAAAAATGTAATAAAAATTCATTACAAGACTTTTATAATTTACCTAAATAATACATTTCGTCACAGATTTTAAATTATTTTTAATACAATTTTAAGTAAATTTCTGCGAAAAATGTAATTTAATTAAAAACATTTTATTACAATTTTTCGAAAGAAATAAAAGAACAATTTTTAATGGTGTTTGCAAAAGTTCATTGAAAACTTTAGAATAAATTTGTATACAATTAAATTTTACGAAATTTTGATTATTTAGAAATGCTTCAATTCAATAGGTATTTAGAAAATAAAAAATTAAAATAAGCAATTTTAAGCAAAATTTAGTAAATTTTTTTAAAATACAATTATTTCTGAAAATATATCTTATAATTCTTTGAATATTCAATTATTATTCAACATTTATAACTGAAATGTTTTTTAAAACAATTTTTTTTAGAAAATTCTACGACAATTAAATTATATGAATACAAGAATGAAAAAATTATGGAATAAACAAATGTTTCTGAAAATTGTTTTTCCATAAAGAAGATTATTAACAAAATTTTTAAATAAATTAATGTTTTCAACGAATTTTAATAAAATGTCCAAAAATAAATAAATTTTTCGATGAATTCGGTTAAAATTGTATTAATAGTAATTGCAACTTTGCGAAGAGTTTTATAACTAATGTAAATCAATGAATCTCTGTAAAAAATTGAATTAATGAATAAAATAATTAAATTATTGCGAAGAAATTTATAAAAAAAAAATTGTAAATACTTTAATTCCTGTAAAATTTTTATTATTTACGAAAGTAATTGAAGTTTGGAAAACATTTTTTTTTGTTTTTAAAGATAATTAAAATTTTAACGAGATTTTTGAAAAATTTTTGAAAATAATTGAATTCTTGCTAACATTTGCGACCTCCCTGTATTTTAATTTTTTTTAGTATTTTTAACTAAAATGTTAAATGATTTTTTCAAGTGAATGTTCGTGAATCAGTCAAATTATTATCAGTCAAACCCATGGCTGAATTCTTAACTGTTTGTGATAATTAATTAATTTTTTTTATTAATTAATCAAAAATTAGTTAGTGAATTGAAATTTAAAACGAGAATTTAAAAAAAGTTCAAAAATAATTCAATTCAGTAAGACTTTAGTTATTAAATAAGTATTCACTAACTACAGTTTTACTAATTTTTACTGTCATCATCAGTAAAACAATTTGTACTGTTCACTATTCTATTCTCTATTCACTATTATCACTATTTACTGTATTTTCTATTCCTTAACAGTTTTCTAACTTGAAACTCATTTTGTGAAACTAATTTTAACCAAACAGTAACTAATCGTAGGAACTAAACTGAACTAAATAATTAATTACCTTCTATTAATTAACAAATCTCTTCACCTCTAGATTCAATAATCTACCGATTACTATCAGTATTAATTTACAAGAATATTTATTCTTGTAAATATTATTCTCAACATTCTTGCAAACATTACTATAAATATTCATTACAAACATTATCGTTAATATCGTAAACAATAATAATTATAATCATTAACCAAATATACAAAAAAACACAAAATTTTTCCAGAGATTAAAATTTACATTCAGTGCGAAAACAGCAGCTATATAGAAAAGGTCATATGAACACTAATTCCTCCAACATTTTTTTTTCTCCACCTTTCCCTGGACTATTGGCAAATAATCGATCGAATAATTATCGTCATGTATCTACTAATGCCATGAAAATCAGCCTCTACGAGCTGATAGTCGGCGTAGGAAGCTGACGCCAGGTTAGGCGTTCAGAGTAGCGTGCGGTAATTATATTAGTGACTAATGGATATAGTTAATTGCTAATTATGAGACCTGCCGAATGATCGATAGTACCGAGGTAACGTGGCGCAATTGCTCGATGAATTCGTTTCGGATAGTAGTGAACTCGGAGGAGGGGGAGAGGAGGAAAAGGCAACCAGGGGATTACCAAGAGTGTCATTCTGGTCTCTCCCGCTTCTGTTATCCTAACCCCTTCCATCCTGGATTAGGGCTTAGTAATTAGCAATTGGTGGTTAGAAATTACAATAGCATAAGCAATCGATTTTCCCTCTCCTCTCTCTCTCTTTCACTCTCCCTCCCTTCATTTCTCCTTACTATACATATATATCAAAGGTGAATATCAAAAATTTTCCCCCCTTCGAGTAAATCAACTTAGAATAATATCACTTTCCATTAGATAAATTACGATCTCGCTAATTAATTAATGAATGCCATTAATTATCGAATTGATTAGCGATACATTAATTAACAATAAAATTTTAACAGTACTATTAGCAATGATAGAAAAAAATGTTTTAAAATATTAATTAATTTGTGATCGCTATTAGAAATAATACAAACGTTTTTGTTTATTTTTTTTTTAACATTTTTGTTTTTTATTGCGGTAAAAAAATTTTGAAATAATAATTAATTAGCGATCGCTATTACCAATAATACAAACATTTTTGTTTATTTTTTTTGTTAAACATATTTGTTTATTATTACAGGGCTTGGATCGTCTTTAAAACTAAAAAAAGTCGCTTAAGTCGATTTTACTACTAACTTACTACAAAAGTCACGAAAAATCGCATAAAATTTACGAAAAAGTCGTAAAAAAGTCGCATGAAATTTTAGAAAAAAACGACAAAAAGGAAACACGAAATTGTTAAACTTGTAAAAAAATTACATTTCTCGACAACCGATACATTAATATTGAATAATCCGAAATAAAGTTTTTAAAAATTTAATAAAATTCATAGCCAAATTTTAATTAGGTATTTTTAACATTTTTTTAAAATTCTCTTTAAAATGTCAATTATTTTAAGAAATAATAAAATTCTTTTACTAAATTCAATTATTTAACAAAAATTTCAATAAAATTCTTGTCAAAATTTCAATTATTTTTATTAATAATAAAATTCATCCTACAAATTTGATTATTTTCAAAAGTAATAAAACTCTTCGCAGAAATTCAATTATGATCAAAATCTTTTTTCAATTTTTCGTCAAAATTTTTTCAAAAGTTCTGATTAAATTTCTTGCAAAATTCAATTATCTTCAAAAGTAAGAAAATTCTTTAGAAAAATTCAATTATTTTCAAATTTTTTTTTAAATTCTCAAAATTTCAATTATGTTTACAAATATCAAAATTCTTCTGCAAAATTCAATTGCTTTGAAATATTTCTAGAAAAGATCTGTTCAAAATTTCAATTATCTTTGTGAATAATAAAATTCTTCCCCAAAAAATCATTTATTTGCAAAGAATTTTAATAAAATTCTTCTCTGAAATTCAATTATTTTCAAAAGTAACAAAACTCTTCGCAGAAATTTAATTATTTTCAAAAAATTTTTTTAATTTCTCCTTAAAATTTGTAATAACTTCATAAAGAATAAAGTTTATCTTGGAAACTTAATTATTTTTAAAAGCTCTAATACAATGTTTTACAAAATTCAATTATCTTGAAAAGTAAGAAAATTCATCACAACAATTCAATTATTTTCAAACATTTTTTTTTAATTCTCTTCAAAATTTCAATTATCTTTGTAAATATCAATATTCTTCTGCAAAATTCAATTATTTAACAAAAATTTTAACAAAATTCTTGTCAAAATTCCAATTATCTTTATAAATAATAAAATTTATCCTAAAAATTCAATTATTTTCAATAGTAATAAAACTCTTCGCAGAAATTCAATTATGATCAAATTTTTTTTTTAGTTTTTCGTCAAAATTTTATAAATAATAAAATTCATCATAAAAATTTAACTATTCTCAAAAGTTCTGATAAAATTTTCTGCAAAATTCAATTATCTTCGAAAGTAAGAAAATTCTTTACGAAAATTCAATTATTTTCAAATGTTTTTTTAAATTCTCAAAATTTCAATTATGATAATAAATATCAAAATTCTATAGCAAATGTCAATTACTTTTAAATATTTCTAAAAAAAATCTGTTCAAAAATTCAAATGTCTTTGTGAATAATAAAAATCTTCCCTGAAATTTATTTATTTGCAAAGAATTTTAATCAAAGTCTTCTCTAAAAAATTGAATTATTTTTAAAAGTAATAAAACTCTTCGCAGAAATTCGATTATGATCAAATTTTTTTTCAATTTTACGTCAAAATTTTGTAAATAATAAAAGTCATCATAAAAAATTTAATTATTTTTAAAAGTTCTAGTAAAATTTTTTTTGCAAAATTCAATTATCTTCAAAACTAAGAAAATTCTTTACAAATTTTCAAATTTTTTTTTTAAATTCTCAAAATTTTAATTATGATTATAAATATCAAAATTCTTCCACAAAATTCAATTGCTTTTAAATATTGCTAAAAAAAAATTGTTCAAAATCTCAATTGTCTTTGTAAATAATAAAATTCTTTCCTGAAATTTATTTTCTTGCAAAGAATTTTAATCAAATTCTTCTCTGAAACTCAATTATTTTTAAAAGTAATAAAATTCTTCCTAGAAATTCAATTATTTTCAAAATTTTTTTAAAATTTTGTCCTTAAAATTGTTAATATCTTCATAAAGAAAAAAATTATAAAAAAATTATAAAAAGTTATAAAATTATAAAATTCATCATGGAAATTTAATTATTTTCAAACGTTCAGATACAATGTTTTGCTAAATTCAATTATCTTAAAAAGTAAGAAAATTTATCACAGCAATTTAATTATTTTCAAAAATTTTATTTAAATTCTCTTCAAAAATTCAATTATCTTTGTAAATATCAATATTCTTCTGCAAAATTTAATTACTTACTAAAGTTTTATAAATTTTTTCCCAATAATTCAATTATTTTCATAAAAAATGATGAAATTTTTTTTGTAAAGTCTTATTATAAATTAAAATAATGATTTTATCACTTGGTCATCTTTAATTATTATAAAACATGAAGACACCGATGGCTCCGAGTCGAAGACTCGGAGTGATCGACGTCTTCTTGTTTTATAACAATTTTTTATAAGTTGTTTTATTTCAAAAAGGTTTGAATTTGAATCTTTTGAGAAATTTTAATTTCTATGAAAAAATAATAATTAAATATTTATTTATAAAAGAAGTTATTGATGTTTTTGAAAAATTTGTAAATAAATGTAACAGAACATTTTTTTTACTCAAACTTTTTCCTTTAAATTTAAAAAATTTTTTAAATTTAATTCGTATTGCAGTAAAAAAATCTGGAAAAAGTAGATTAGTCGCATTTTTTTACAAAAAAGTAGAAAAAAGTCACATTTCCTTAGAAAAGTCGAAAAAAGTCGAAAAAGTCGCATAATCCGAGCCCTGTTGTTGCGGTAAAAAAAATTTAGAAATAATAATTAATTAGCGATGACTATAATTAGGGATAATAGTAAAATGTTCGAAATATTAATTAACGATAGCTGACAATAGAATGGAATAGTATAATTAATTAGCGATAATGATCCTAATTAGTAATAATTATTATTAACGTGAAGGAAACATAAGAGAGAGAGTTTTTTTAGGGAAATTTTTAACCACAACGCACGTGGAATATGTATATTATGAGAAGGGGTGCTTTTAGCATAAAATTATTATTGAATGTATTGCATTATAGTTGGTAACGCACGAAGCTTGACGTATACAAACTGCATATTAAAAGATAAAGTCACTTGCCGCTGACTAACGAAGACATCAAAGAGCGCAAGTACTGCGAACGCCGCGCGTCGTTGAGAGAGAGCCTTTATTAGATCGACTATGTAACCTCGACGATGGTGTAAAATCTGACAAAGTGCTCTGGCAACATTCCTCGTCTTTGCCACGCTTTTGCTTTCAGCGTCAACAAAGCAACGCATTGGCGAGTTCAACGGCGAAGAAGGGAAGACGAAGGAAAAGCCACGAAGGGTTCTTATGTATGTACAAGACTTTGTTGAGCTCTCTCCTTTCTCTCTCTCTCTCTCTCTCTCGCCCTCTCTTTCACTCTCTTCCTCTATTTCCCCCACTCTCTTTAACACTCTCTTTATTTTTCTCTCTTTCCCTTTACTCCCTTTTTCTCCTTCTCTCTCTCTCTCTCTCTCTCTCCTCTAGTTTTCTCCTATATATGTAAAAAGGTTCTCAAAAACAAGTGGGGGGAATCACCTAATATGATTTTACTCGAGTGTCAAGGATTAGAAATTTCACTCGCTAATAGAGCAAACTTCCTTTCTTCGACAAAGGGACTAGTAATTTCATTTTCAAACGAGAAAATGAACATTTTCTTGTTTGAAAATGTAAATGAAATTAATTACTCTGATAAATTCGGTCGATTAGATTTTCAAAAAGTACGTTGCTGAAGTTCACAACGTTTATAGTCCAACGATTTCTGAAGAACAATATTTTTTTAATGTCTCTAAAGTTTTGAACGGTCAAATAAACAAAATTCTTTTTCTTTTCAATATTCTTTAATATTATCTTTAATATTATTATCTTTAAATGACAATCTCGATGACAATTAAATACAAAAAAAGTTTCTACTTAAAGTACTGAAAAATACTATTTTTAAAAAAAAAAAAAAAAAAAAAAAACCGAAAGAAAGTAAGAAAAAATTTGGTAAATAATGACCTTTTGATAGAATCACAGCAGATTGATAATTATAATCTTCCTGAAACCACCTGATTAATTGTTGAAACAGAATTAGGAACGTATTGTCATCATGCTCGTAATCATTCTTGATTAATGCACAAAATTTGAATTTTCAGTGAAATTCGACAATAATATTGATAAAGAATTACTTGATTTAGTATTGGAATTAAATATTCATAGACTTTTGATTAAGGAGAGGATTGTTTCTCTTGGAAAGAGTTTGTTGAACTTTTTTTCAAAAATATTTTTTTTTTTTATAAATTTTAGAAACTCAAAATCGACTCAAGGTGAATGGATTAATTTTCATTGGTGAAAATTCATTAATCAGATTAAAATAAAAATTTTTTAATTGTTAAAAATAAAAATTTCAATAATTAGTAAAATCTTTGATTAATGAATTGAAAACTTCAACAATCAGTAAAATTCATGGTAAATAATTTATAACTCTCAATAATCAGGTAAATCGTAGGTGGTCACTTTTTATAAAAAATATTTTCTAATCCTTTTTATCTAATAAAAGCGATTTCTAATTTTTTTTTAACAAGTTTTGATTTCCAAAACAAGTTTTTCTAAAGAGAATTTTTAGGGTATTTATTTTCCTAAAATTTGAAAAATTCCATAATTTTCGAACAAGTAAGAAAATTGTTATAAAAATAAGATTAGGAAATAAAAACTATTTTGCATATTATGTGCTTCTGGATCACAATTCTGTTCACAAAATTATGAGTTTTTTTAAAAAGAAAAAATATTTTTTTAAAATTCCTATTTCGTATCATAATTTTTTAATAACATTTGGTTCAACTTTGAAAAAAAGAAATAATTTGCATCATTTTCATAACAAAATTTCCAAATTTTATAAGAAAATTTTTATTCCAAAAATATTTATAAAACATTTTTTAAAAATTTTAAATATCTTTAAGAAGATAATATCTATGATTAGAAAAAAGTTTTATAAAATATGAAATTACAAAATGTTTTAGAATAATTATACCTTAACCAGATAAATGTTTGCCAATAAACTGAAAACTTCAATTATCAGTTAAATCATTAATTAATTAATTAAAACAGCCAATAAAGAGATAACTAATTAGGTAACTTTTTAATTAAAAATTTTAAGAATCAATTAGTTTCGTAATTAATTAATTTGATACTTCCTTATTCAGTTAAATCTCTGATAAAAAATTAATAACTTCAAAAATCAGTTAAATTCTTAATAAATAAATTTGAAAATTTCTATCATTAGTTAAATTCTTGATTAACTAATTAAAATTTTCAGTAATCAGTTAAAGCCTCAAGTAATCTGTTAAATAATCTATTGCCTCAATAATCACGTTTTAATGAATTAAAATTTGATTAATTAATAAATTATTTTGAGATAAAATGTAAAACTTAAATGTATTAGTGTAAGTATGTTATTATTTAAACAATTTTATAAATAATTAGTTCAATAATTTGTTAAACAGTTAAAAAATAAATCAATTAATTAGTTTTATAATAAAAATAATCATATTGCACTAAAAAATGTATTTGATTCAAATAAACGGACTTTTTTGTTAACAAATAACAATTAATTTGTATCAAATAATATTTTTATTAAAATCCTACTCAGAAAAAAATTTCTCCTAGAACAATGATAAATGTTTTTATAGTAGCGAAAGTATTTATTGAAACAACTGAAAATTTTCGTAATTTAGTGAAATTTGTAATTAATTCAAGTGAACAATTTTTTTCATGCAATTAAATAAATTTGAAAAATAAAAAATATTCTACTGTATGAAAATAATCAAATTAAAAATTTTAAATTGACAGTAATAAATGATCAGTTAAATGGTTTTTGTTTCAAATCCTGAAATAATTAATTGCAACGCAGCTTTTTTCATTTAAATAAAAATTATTGCATTCTAAATATTTATTTGTTAACAGACAAGGAAATTTAAAGGAAAAATGTTTTTAGTAAAAAATATCTTGTCCCGCATACTTTCATAAATTAAAATAAATAAATACTAATAATAGTAATAATTAAATTCGAAATTAAAATTAAATACTTAATAATCCATAAAACTTAATTAATTTTATCGTTCATAAAGTGATTAATTAATTTTATCAAGTGAGATCATGTTTATTAAACGTGATCTAATTAAAAAGAATACTCGACATACTAAATTAGATGACTAAATTCCTCTTCATAAATTATTATTATTATTATTAATATTTACTAAATTTTACTAGATGAAAATTAATCTAAAAAATGATTCAAATTTTTTTTTTTATCAAAAACGGACAATAAGAGAAAAAAAAGATTATCACACATTCTTTTTGTTTAGTAAATAATGAAAATGTGTGTTATCGTTTAATCGAGCTAATTTGGTGATTTCATCTTTATCAGACTGTTTCGATCTGATGCTCATCAATTTGAGTTCTAGGGTATTATGTGGAATTTATGTCGCTAATAGAAGCTTGGACATGCGGATTCTCATCGACTGAATGAAGTAGAGAGGGATCATCACTGTGGCTCATGGATATTGTATAGTATCGCCGGAATATCTGGAATTACGCTCATTAACACCGAGGCATTCGCTAATGATTCTACTTGGCTTCAGGATTGTATAACTCAAGGACTGCTAGGAAAACGGTCGACATGAACACTATACACACACGCTTTCTGAGATGAGGCTGCACATCAATTACATTCAACTAAATTATTAACTTTTATAAATAAATAAATAAATAAATTTTTATTTATTTTTTAAAAAAGTTAATTCATGAGTTCATAAGTTAATAATCTTTTGAATTTGTAAGATTATTAAGTTTTTTTCGTAATAAGACTATAAAAAATATGATTTTTCTTTAATTGTAATTATTTATTTATACCATTATTTGTTAATAGAGATAATAATATAAGCAAATAATAAAATATAAAAAAGCAGAGTCAAGATTTATTGACAAATTTGTATTACTTTTATTCAAGAATTTATTATTTTTAAATTTTAATAAAAAATAAATTTGGAATGAATTAACAAACATATAAACAAAAAATAAAATATTAAAAAGCAGAGTTAACATTTATTTACAAATTTGTATTACTTTTATTCACGAGTTTATTATTTTTAATAAATAAAAAATTTAGAATTAATTAACAAATACAAACAAATAATAAAATATTAAAAAGCAGAGTTAACATTTATTTACAAATTTGTATTACTTTTATTCACGAGTTTATTATTTTTAATAAATAAAAAATTTAGAATGTATTAACAAATAATAAACAAATAAAAAAAACAAATAATTAACTAATAATAAAATATTAAAAAGCAGAGTTAACATTTATTTACAAATTTGTGATACTTTTATTCAAGAATTCATCATTTTTTATAAAAAATAAATTTACTTGAATTAATCGAGAAGAAAAATTTAATTTATTAACTAAATATAATAATTAGTTTCAACAATAAAAATTCTAGGTTTTAAAGCATCAATTTTAATCATGCTCTGGTGGAATAAAAAGGGGAATCACCGTTCACAAAGCTACTAGTGTCGAACAATTTTGGCGCCAAATTTCAAAAACTGAAAATCATTATTATTTATTAACGAATACAATAATTTGTATTCGTAATAAATTCATTGTAATAAAAATTGTAATTCATATTATAAATAAATTATAAATAAAAACTGGTAGGCAAAATTTGGTGGCGAGAATACGAGTGAATCACTGTTTACAGCGCCACCAAGGTTGAACAATTTTTGGCGCCAAATTTCAAAAGTTGAAAATTTATTATTGCTAGATAGCGATTTTCTCGATCGTTTGTTATTGATAAACGAGTTTAAATACTTTATGGAATTAAGTCCAGAGCAGTTAGTTTAATTAAGAATTAAGAATTAATTAAGAAAATAAATTAAAAAATAGTTTATTTCAGTTAATGCAAGTTTATTAAACAATTTTATTAAACAATTTTAATTTGGTTGATAATTTTTTTATAATGCTAGAATTTACTCTTATTTACATTTTCTATTGTGTAGCCAGAGATAATAGATTTTCGTTTTTTGAAACTTGGCGCCAAAATTGATCTTAGTGGCGCTGTAAACGGTGATTCCCCGATAGAAACGGGACTAAAATGGACACTTTCAAAAGGAGAATTTTCTTTTCAAATATTACAATTTTAATGATTTCTTCATATTTTTCAACTTGAGAATAACAAAAAACGAATAATGAACAATAAATAAAATTAAAATAAATAAAAAATGATGAATACTATTGTACTTAATATTATTTTTTGTATTTATTTTTATTTATCTTTATTTATTTTTGTTTATTTTTAGACATTTTCATTTATTTTTATTTATTTTTATTTATTTTTATTTATTTTTATTTATTTTTATTTATTTTTAGTTATTTTTATTTATTTTTAGTTATTTTTATTTATTTTTATTTATTTTTATTTATTAATAATTAAGAATAATTTGTCGTTTATTTAAAATGAATGTTAATTTAAGTGCAAAAGAGTAATTTTTTTTTTTTAATAAAAAATGCATCGACTATAATGAGGTGAAAAATTGTCCAATAATAATAATTGTCTATGAAAAAAAAACATCGACCCTAATGTGATTGATTATTCATAATTTCAAATACGAATCAAGGAGATATTGAGAGTTACATTCTAAGAAGTAATTGGCTATTTTACAAGGAGAACTTAACGTTTATATAGTTATTTCAAAGGCGCATAAGTTCTCATATTAAAATCCATCTAGGGAGTAAAGATTGGACGGATTTAACGGCGCAATAATAATAATTTATTCCTCTCGGATGAGCCGCGGCAAGTAGATATCTCTTAACGTGTCGAGTGGTCGGTCGCAATGATGGCTTCTGGGAAGTCTTCACGGTGACTGGGTCTCTCTCTCTCTTTCTCTTTTCCTCTTTTTCTATCTTTCTCAATCCTTCTCTCTCTTTACACACATATATCGAGGAAAACGTCAGCGCATAATTACCGTAACGATCATAATGACCAAAGCGGCAAATGTATAATAACCAAGTATCTTGTCTTTCAATTTTTGCCACGAGAAAAAAATTTCAACAAAAATTGTACGATCCTAGAGGGAAAAAAATTCTACTTCTACACTTTTTTTGAATTTTAAAAACTGTTTTCTTTTTTTTTTCTCTAATAATTAATTATTTTGTTTCATTAATAATTTTTGTAGCAAGAAAAATTACAATCTTCAGGTCGGTGAAGTTTGCAACGTTTATAGTCAACGATTGAAGAAAAAAAATTTGTTTATACCAAAAATATTCAAATTCTTGTCTTTTCAAATTTTTCTGTTTAAAATAGTTATTCAGAAAAATAATTTTACAAATTTTCCAAGTAAGAATTTGTTTTAAAAAAATTTTTTTTTTTAAATCGTTGATTCTAAACGTTGTGAACTAAAATCAATCTTCAGGCAAAAAAAATCTCTTCTCCCTCCACTCATTTTGTTTCGACAAGCAATTATAATTTTTTATCTGTCGATAATATTCATCGTGGACTAAAATCAATATTAAACATTCGAATATTTATATTACCATTAAATTAATTATGCTCAATACATTATGGGTAATAATTGAATTGTAATCACTCAGTTCGATTGTACGAAGCATTACAGCAATATAATTATATGATATTTAGTTCGAATTCATTATATTTATTATGTGACACATAATCAAATTCTCCCCGTCGATATAATAATGGGGTAAAAAAAATGTCCATAAAATTTTGCTCAAGTGCTAAATTTACTGAGTAAAGATAATTACGGCCTCTTCAATCAAAATTCTCTAATGGCTAACAACACTAAACATGTTCTCATAATTTTTTTAATGACTAATGAATTTTTCTAAAATGTAAGTAAACATTTTTTCCCCAATTTTTTAAAAAGTTTTAAATTATTTTAAAATACTAACAATACAAATTTTTCTAAAATCTATATAAACAAATTTTTCTAAATTCTAATTTTATTTTTTATTATTTTACATATTTTTTTAATTTAATTTTATAAAAATACAAATATTTAATTTTATTTTTCCCTGACTTTTCCCTGATTTCCAGACAAAATTCTCACTTTTTCCCTGACCATAAAAAATATTCTGATTCACTCTAAAAATTATTAGATACTCAAAAAAATGTTGCATTAAATTTATTTACAAATTTCATTCATTGTTAAATTATTCAAAAAGCATCAATAACTAAATTTTTAAATAAGTATTTAATTATTACTTTTCCACAGAAATTAAAATTCTTCAGAGCATTCAAATTCAAACTTTTTTGAAACTCAACAATTTATGAGAATATTATTACAAAACATAAAGAAGGCCTTTTTCATGTTTTGTTATAATTTAAATAACCATGAAATTTTTCAACAAAAATTCAATTATTTCAATTGAAAAATAAATAATTTATTGAATAATAGAATGTTTGTTAAAATTGAATTCTCATAAAGAATTTTATCAACAAATTTTTAAATAATTGAATTTTTTGACAAATTTTAATAAAATTTTTAAGATTAATTGAATTCTTTTGACAAATTTTAATAAAATGTTTAAGAATAATTACATTTTTCGGGAAATTTGATTAAAATATTATATCCAAAATTAATTAAAATCTTGCGATGAGTTTTATTATTTATGAAAATAATTTTAAAAAATTTCCAAAAATGTTATTAAAATTTTTCTAAAGTAATTGAATTTTGGTGAAGAATTTTATTATTCATAAAAATAATTCAATTCTTGTAAAGAACTTTGTTAATTTTTTTTAATAATTGATTCATGCGACGAATTTAATAAAAATCTTTTTAAATAATTTCATAATTATAATAATAATAATTATAATCATAATTAATTATAGTCATAATTTTTCAAAAAATTTTATAAAATTTCGTATATTAAATAATTGAACTCTCGTGAAAATTTTTTTATTAATGAAAATAATCGAATTATTTCAAAGAAATTTATAAAAAATTTCATAAATTATTGAATTTCAGTGAAATTTTAAGAACAAAATTATTAAAGTTTTTAAATATATTTGAATTTTGAATAAGAATTGTATTATTTATAACGATAATGAAAATTTTGACAAGAATTAAAATTTTTTTTTAATATAATTGAATATTGATGAATTTTATTATTTATAAAGATAATTGAAATTTGGACAAAAATTTTTGAACTTAATTGAATTTTATTTCTTTTGAAAATAATATTTAATTCTTCCAATGAATTTTATTTAAGTTTATAAAAATAATTGAATTTCGGTGAAGAATTTTACTATTTCTAAAAATAATTGAATTCTTGAAAAGAACTTTGTTAAATTTTTTTCAATAACTGAACTCTTGTGGCGAATTTTATAAAATTCTTTTTAAATAATTGATATTTTTCGAAAAATTATTTGAAATTTTTTATATTAAATAATTTAATTCCTGTCAAAATTTTATTATTTTTGAAAATAATTGGTTTATTTAAGAAGAAATTCATCAAAAATTTTGTAAATTATTGAATTCCTGTGAAATTTTTCCATGAATTTTTTTAAAGTTTTTAAAAATAATTGAATTTCGAAGAAGAATTGTATTATTTATAAAGATAATTGAATTTTTGACGAGAATTTTTAAAAAAATTTTGAACATAATTGATTTTCGGAGAAGAATTTTTTATTTTTAAAGATATAATTGAATTTCTGCGAAAAATGTTATTACTTTCGTAAATAATTGAATTTCTCTAATTATTTGTAACCTTTCCAAAATTAAATTTTTTTAGTACTTTTAATTAAAATTCTCTTATCAATCTAGTATTTATCAAAATTGTAAAAATTATTCATTACATAATTTATAAGTCATAATTTTATGACATAGTTCTTTAAAAATTAAGTTATTTAAAAAGAAATTATTGTCTGAAATAGAAAAAAATTAAGGTTTCGTATTAAAATTCGTGGTTATTTTTATAGTTTACAAGGCAAACAAAAAAACTTCAAAATTTAGAGTTTTTTCATGAATTTTTGAAATTTAATTTCTTTCAGTACTTTTACTAAAAATCCCTGATTTATCCCTGACCAATTTTACTTTCCCTGACTTTTCCCTGAATTCCCTGACCAGTGGCAACCCTGATTTATTTTCAATTTTAGCTAAACAACTGTTTCTAAAATCTAACTTAGTGAATTAATAACAGCTATTGAAATAAATCAATTAGATTGTATATTCGGTATTTGATTATCAAAAATTAGAAGATTCGGAAAGTGAATTAAAAATTTCCATTAAAAGGATAATTTCAGTCATAAAATTCAGAAATCAAAATTAATTTGATGAAAAATTTGCAAAAGGAGGAAAAAAAATGTGCGGAGGGTGGGAAAATAAATTTTCCATGACAATAAATGGCATTGTCTTTGAGGTCGGGCACATTTGTAGAATAATTCTCGATAACTTGCCGCGCGCACGAGGAGAAGTTATATTAGGACGCAGCTTAATTAACTCCCTTCTCTAAACGCCCTCGCGATCTTCCCCACTCCCCCTTTCCCCCTTTATATTCACCACACCGCTGTTTTCGCAACATTCCCCTCTCGATCCAATTCCATGCCACGAGGTCTGTCTTATAGCCATACGTAACCTCTCTCTCTCTATCTATCTCTCTCCCTCTTTCTCTCTTGCCACTCCTTATCCACTTTAGCTCATTAGAGATTCCTTATTACGGAAATAGATTATGGATTAAATCTTATCCCCAAACTCATCAACTTTAATTACTTCCAGATAGATTATATACATACATATAGATATATACACGTGCTTTCATTTAACATTTTATAGTGTACCTCATCGAGAGACCTTGAAACTTTTCCTATTGTTTTGCGAAAAAGAATTAAAAAAATGCGCTAATTCACCTAAGAAGTGTAAAATAAATCATTTCATTTGTATGTGTTTATTTATTTTTTTTTTTTTTTGAAAATATGGAGGAAGAAAAGTGTATTCACAGACATTTTAAGAAAGATTTAAGATTAAAATTACAAATAAATAAAAAAATATATAAAATTAAAAAATAAAAAATCCATCACAGTAATTAATTATCTCGGTTAATTTGTAATTTTAAATGTAAATTTTCCTTAAAAATATTTCTGAATACAATTTTTTATTATAATTAAAAAAAAGAATAGGATAAAAATAGAAAATCGATCACAATAATTAAATTATCTCAATCAATAGATTAAAATTATAAATTATTGATTGAGATAATTTTATTATTGTGATCGATTTTCTATTTTTATCTAATTATTTTATTTTTTTAATTATTATTATTATTATCTATTATTATTATTATTATAAATTGTATTCAGAAATATTTTAAGGAAAATTTACATTTAAAATGATAAATTAACTGAGATAATTAATTATTGTGATGGATTTTATATTTTTTTGTTATTAATTTTATTTTTTTTATTATAGTTAAAAATTGTGTTGAGAAATATTTTCAGGAAAATTTACATTTAAAATTACAAATGAGTTGAATAATTAATTATTAAGATCGATTTTCTATTTTCTTATTATTATTTTATTTTTTAATTATAATTAAAAATTGCATTCAAAAATATTTTTAGGAAAATTTAAGATTAAAATTGTAAATTGATTGAGGTAATGAATTATTGTGATTCGTGTTCAAAAATGTAATTGGAATGATATTCTATTATTTTTCCATTTTCGATATTCTTATCTCATTATATCGTTTTATTATCATTACTGTTATTGGAATTTTTATATTTATTATTATTATTGTTATAATTATGAAACTATTATTATTTTTACTTCTTTAGGATTGACACAAAAATTTAATTTTGTTTTTCCCTGACTTTTGTCTGATTTTCAAACAAAATTTGTAACTTTTTCCCTTGATCCTAAAGAATATTCTAATTAACTCTAAAAACTATTAAATGAGGATCAAACAATGTTCTATTACATTTGTTTTATTTAATTAAAAAAAAATTTCGAAAAACAACAATAATTTTGATTTGAAATAAATATTTTACTACTACAATTTTTTTCTATTTTCTAAAATTTCGAATTTAAAACTTTTGAAATTTAATAATTGATAAAAATATTATTGTAAGAATATTTATTACTGAAAATCCTTTAAATTTTTTTTTCAGTATTTAAATTCATTTATTATTTTCTACAATTTCCAAATAAAATTCTTCTTTACAGTAATTATTTTTAAATAATAATTTTTAAAAAAGTTCTTCTTGAGAATTTTCAAATCCATAAATTTAGATACTTTTGATAAATTTTAATAAAACTTTTAAGAATAATTACATTTTTCAAGACATTCGATTTAAATTGCATTAAAAATAGTAGAAGTTCTGCAATAGGTTTTATTGTATATGAAAATAATTGAATTATTGCTAAGAATTTTATAAAAAAGTTTAAAACAATTCATTTTATTCGAAAAAATTTATGCAAATTCTATTTTTAATAATTGAATTCCAAACAAATTTTAATGTTTTTGAAAAATAATTGAATTATTCGTCTAGAATTGTATCACAATTTTTTTAACAATTAAATTATTTTGTGACAACTTTGTTAAAGCAGTAGAATATTGATAATTATTAAGGAAATAAGAAAAAACTTTTAAAATAATTGAATTTTGCGATAAACCTTATTTAAATACCTAAAAATAATTGAATTTTGTCTAAGAATTTTGCTATTCATTCATAAAGATAATTGAAATAATCAGGACAATTTTTTTATATTTTTTGGAAATAATTGAATTTCCGAGAATAATTTTATTCATTTTAAAAATAATTGAATTCTTCTGATAAATATTGTCACTTATGAAAATAATTTAATTTTGCAATACATGTTATAGAAATTCCTAAATATAATTGAATTTCCACGAAGTATTTTGCTATTTATAAAGATAATTAAAATGTTGAAGAGAATTTTGTTTTAATAATTGAAAATAATTGAATTTCTATTTTTTATTACGATAAAAAATGAAAAAAAACAATAAATCGTTAAAATTGTTATTCTTGGAAAGAAAATTCGGGGAATCACCGTATTCAGCGCCACCAAAGTGGAACTATTTTGTCGGCAAATCTTAAATATTGAACATTCATTATTGCTACCAACGTAAAGAAAAAGTTAATAATAGTAATTTCTCACATTATAGAGAAGAAAGTAATAACATAATTGAAATTAACCAAAATAAATTATTAAAAAAAATGATTTATTTTCAATATTTACTTATTCCGTAATAAGGATATAAAAATGGCTACTTTGGTTTAATTACATAAAATATTTAACATTTTCATTCATAAGGAGGAAGCAAGAAATATGTTACTAACAATGATAAATTTTCAATTTTTGAAATTTGGCGCCAAAATTGTCTCACCTTGACGGCGCTGTAAACGGTGATTCCCCAACCGCAGAGTGCCTAAAACTGACACTTTAGAACCGAGTGTTTTCTTTTCGATTCAAGTAAAAAACTACCGAAGAAAAAGAAAATTTTACAAAGAATACAATATTACCTGAGAAAACAAAAAATATTGAAGAGAACAAAAAATAGCAAAGACAACAATTACTAATGTAAACAAAAATATTGAATTTAACGGAAAAAAATACAAAATAGTAAAAAAAAAACAATTATTGATGAAAACAAAAAATACCAAATAACGGAAAAAATACCAAATAGTATAGAAAATAATTACTAATGAAAACAAAAAATACTAGAATACCAGAAAAAATACCAAATAGTAAAGAAAGCATTTACTGATGAAAACAAAAAATACCAAATGGCAGAAAAAATTCCGAATGACAGAAAAAATGCCGAATGACAGAAAAAATACCGAATGACAGAAAAAAATACCAAATAACAGAAAAATACCAAATAATAGAAAAAAATTTAAAAAAGCGTTGATTCGATAATTAAGAGTGTCAGTTTTGTAAGCTTTTGGGGAAAATCCAATTGCAGAGAAACACACTATTTATTACAAAGTTTCGACGGCTTTGGAAGTCGAAGGCAGCTCACTTCAAGGTAATTACGAGGATTGTGTGTCCTTGTCGGATATGTCGGGTCGGCACACTATCTTCATCTCTGTTTATTCGTCGACGTAAAGTATATGTCTGTCTCATTCTCACTCGCTGATTCTATCGGGCATAATTACCTTTTGCTGTCCCTCTCAGATAATCATTGTAACACCTAAGCACCCTACCTAACCTACCCAAAGCCTAGCCAGCATTTCCAACTGTTATTCGCCACTATATAGTCGATCGATGAAATTTCACGATAATTTCCGTGATATCCTGCCGGCCAATCGTCACCCCTTTCATTTATAACACTAAATATCCCTTTTCTACATTACAACACGAAATTATGTATTATAATAATACACGCAGTTAAATAAACTTTCGTAATTTTCGTTTTAACTCTATCCTCATAAATCTATCCAATATTATTTTTTTTCGTTTACTACGTTTTAAAATTTATTTCACATTTAGCATTTTCTTTATTTATTTTATTCATTTTGTCATTTATTTAATTATTTATTTCATTATTTATTTCACTATTTATTTCATTATTTATTTTATTATTTATTTCATTATTTATTTCACTATTTATTTCATTATTTATTTCATTATTTATTTCACTATTTATATCACTATTATTAAAAAATTATAAAACGAAAATATAAAAATTAAAAATACGAAAATACGATAATACGAAATTTTCCAAACCGAACGGAAAAAATTATGACAGTTGAAGAATTGTGGAATTAAATATTAAAAATATACATTATATCAGAAAAATGATAAAATAAAGTGGCACATTTAGATGGAGGGAAGTTTTTAAAATTTAAACATATGATTCATGTTAATTACACATCACTAAAAAGTTAATTGAACTTTTATTAAGTTATAAAGGAATGAGAACATATTTAAATTTTGCGTTTATATATAAAATATTGTACGTATATATAATTAACCATTGAATTATAAAAATTATCCTTTTTATTTTTACTATCCAATTCAAACACATGAACGAAAAAGGAAGCACTTAATTAGTTAGTCGATATACATAATATTTAATTACTTTTCAAGAAATATTAAAATATCGGTCAATTTTTTTTGCTAATTTCTATTCAGAAATTTAAAAATATTTCATTCTCTTATTTCTTGATATCAGGTTTCTTTTTATCATTCATGGAAACCTTTTTTCAAATTTTTTTTTCGCACAGAAGTGCAAATAGTGTCAAATTGCAAAGATTTTTTTTGCAAGAATTCTTACTAATAGGAAATAATTTTTTTGGTCGTGAGGTCTAAGGCACCGATTTTTATTTTGATGAGGGTTCGAATCCCGGTCGATACAATTTTTTTCCTTTCAAAACGAAATTACTTGCAAATATTTTTTTGCAAGAATTCTAACTGTTAAGGAATAAATTTATTGGTCGTGAGGTCTGAGGCACCGACTTTCATTTTGGTTAGGGTTCGAATCCCGGTCGATACAATTTTTTTCCTCTGAAACAAAACTATTTGCAAATATTTTTTTGCAAGAAATCTAACTGTTAGGAAATAAATTTATTGGTCGTGAGGTCTGAGGCACCGACTTTCATTTTGGTTAGGGTTCGAATCCCGGTCGATACAATTTTTTTCCTCTGAAACAAAACTATTTGCAAATATTTTTTTGCAAGAATTCTAACCAATAAAAAATGTATTTCACGGTCGTGTGGTCTAAGGCACCAAGTTTAATTTTGTTTAGGGTTCGAATCCCGGTCGAAGCAATTTTTTTAGAAGATAATTTTTTTCTCTCCAAAGGAATTAATTGTTTGAAAAGAAATTTATTTTTTAAGAAAGATTTTGTTTTTGAAGAAAAGTTCTTATCATCGAAGAAAACATTTTTTCGAAGAAAACTTTTAGTAAGAAAACAACTTTTATTAAGAAAAAATTCTCTTTTTAAGGAAGGAAAAAATTTGTCAATTGATTGAGTTGAAGATCGATGATAAGGTTTTATCGATTCTCGTTTTGTGACAAAACCTAGTCCATAGTAAAGCAGCGGCGCGTGTGACGCATTAAATCATTGAAATTTATGCGGCCGCGTTCTCTCTGTACAGTATCTTTCACTTTTCATTACGGGATCATTTGTCATGTGGCGCGGATCCCTTATCACTTGGCGATCATAAACAACCGAGCATAAATTCCAACTTTCGCGAATAACCTGACGCAAAGCATCGACCGGCGCCGGCAATTTATTACTTCAAAAGCGACGAGCATACGTTTACCTACTGATAAACTTCTCTCATGTCTCGATTCATTTTAGCCTATATAATAATAATCATTACACTGATCGTGATTTTCCCTTTTCAATTATCTCCCAAACTGTAGCTTTTCCTAGTGCCAAAAACTGCATAATGCCGAAAAAGTACAAAAAGAATCGAACCTTTCAAATTTTTGCAAATATCTCTACTTTCTGCTCGTTCCAAAAAAATTAATACCGTATGTTAAAAATTAGCACACGATTATTTTTCTCTTTTCTTAAATTTTCTCAGTAGGCGTTAATTCAATTTTCCATAAATAAAATATTGAATCGAGCGGAAAAAAAATGATTTAATGAAATATTTAATGTATTCGTAAAAATAACAATGTCACATTAGATTATATTTATTGTCTTTTAGGATTGAGTTCATCTTTATATACTATCCAATTTGGTTGCTAGGTCCTGTAAAATTAATGATCGAGTGCTCGATTGAAACAGCCTATTTATGGGCAATAACCCAGATGCAGAATCGCTAAAGCAATTTCTGCGACTATTTGAGAAATCATAAAAAATACAGAAAATCCTTGTTGAATGTACTTTTATAAAGGTCTCGAATATTTCATCGACTTATCTTCAACATTACAGATGTAGTGCTTTGACACAATTTGTATAACTATTCTTTTTTTATTTCAATTCTTTGTAGAAACATTTATTTTCGACTCACAAATTTATTTCCGATTATATAAGCGCGATTATTTAAGTTCGATTATTATGAATATATTATTGTCGATTGCACAATGAATTTCCGTTTACAAAATTAATTTTTGATTATAAATATATTTGTACTTAGCATATGCTATTAATCAATACTAAAGGTTTTAATCTAAATATATATACAAAATAGATATTAAAATTATCAAAATTAATTAAATTAATTAGAAATTTTTTGAATTTTTATTTAACAAGTTATTAGTATTTTTAAATGAGAATAAATTTAGAATATATTAAACGAAAAATAGAATTCAGTTCATCGAATAAATATTATTTGTTCCTATTAAGACAATAATGTGGTAATTTTAGTCACGCTCTGGTGGAGAAAAATAGGGGAATCATAGATATTAGCGCCGTCAAGTCAGAGCAATTTTGGCGCAAAGTTTCAAAAAATGAAACTATTATTAGTAAACAAATATTATTTTTTTAAAGTAATAAAAATGCCTTTTCATTATTTTATTAATTTATTTATACACCGAAAAAAAAATATTCTTGTTTTAAGAGGACAATTCCTCTTCTAAAATCCTCTTACATTTTATTCTTAAGTTAAGAATATTACTCTTCATTGAAGACTATTCCTCTACTTTTAAGAGGAATTACTCTTAAGTGGAGAATAATCCTCTTAATATAAGAGGACGTTTTTTGGTCAATATACAAAAGGAAAATATGCATCAAAATAAGAGGAATCCTCTCAAAACAAGAATATTTTTTTTTCGGTGTACATTAAAAAAATGAGCAAATATTATATGATTTAAATTACAATAATTATTATAAATAACTAGTGGGACAAAACAATGGTTACAATGTGGTGGGAAAAAATAGGGGAATCACCGTTCATAGCGCCACCAAAAGGGGAACAATTTTGGCGCTAAATTTCAAAAAATACATTTTATTACTATCGATAAAAGTATATAATTAATGAATCGATTGTAATAAAAATTTTAATACTTATTATAAATAATAAAGGGGTGCAAATAATTATTTTAAATAAAGTATGTAATAAAATCAAAGCAGCTAGTTTTTTTATTGTTACTACGAAAGAAGTCAATATTAAAATAAATTCAATTTAAAAATAATTTATTTTATTAGATTTCAATTAAGTTAATAATTTCGTTTGATAGTGTAAGAAATTACTTTTACTTATTTTTTTACGTCGAGAGCAATAATAGATTTTTAATATTTGAAATTTGCCGCCAAAATTGTTCTTTCTTGGTAGCGCTGTAAACAGTGATTCCCCGAGAGCAGGGGAACTAAAAAGAACATTTAGAACCAAAATTTTTCTTTTCAATTATTATAAATTTAATGATTTATTAATATTTTTCCATTTTAGATCATAATAAAAAATATAAATAGTATAATAATACCGATGGCTTGTCCTGTTAATAAATGAAATACGAAATAAGAAGAAAATTAAATTAATAAATCACTTAGTGAATAATAATAATTTAATAAAATTAAATGAATAAATTACGAAATGAAAATAAGAAAACAATATTAATAAATATAGTAAAAAAAAGGGAATAATAATAGAATTAATTCGAATTTTTCTTGATGTTACAATGAAGGTAAAAGATAGGAATCCCCGATTGCAGCGCCACTAATTGTGAGACGGAGAATTTTCGGCGCCAAATTTCAAATATCGAAAAGAATACGATATTCAAATTGAATCCTTAACTTTGTTTTCGAAACTTGGTCGATTTTTACAAAATTTTTTTTTTGCAATATTCGAAAACGGAAGAATGTGAATAATAAATTATTTTCTTCCTGCTTGTTTGGAGAGAAAAAGCGATTAAAAAAAATCGAGAAACCTGATTTTAATGACACTGGGTGAGATGGGGAAAATGTGACAATTTCATTTCTTGTCGTAAATTACCGGCGAGAGAAAATTGACTGAGCACACAGTCATTGCGTCGTTTTCGTTAATTAAAGCTTATTGTAATAAAAATGACTTTTTTATTCACTTCGTCACTTTTAGTCGAGGCAATATTAGCTGCAAAAGTGCCATGAGAGAAAAAGAGGGAACCGCACACGTTCCAAGTGGGGCTGGGAATATTTTTATGTTTAATTATGTTAGGTTTTTACGAGTTTTATGCGCTGTCTTGCGCCGACGTAAAATGGCCAGTGTTAAGCTTAAAACTTTAATTGTCAGGCCATTTCGTGGTTTCCCGGAAATGTGCTTTTTGCCGTCGTCTATATCTCCTCAAGAATTGCGCTCCTCCTCTTCCTCTCTCTCTCACTCTCTCTCTCATTCTTCCTCTGT
The DNA here is from genome assembly GCA_032873175.1 of Leptopilina drosophilae. Lineage (NCBI taxonomy): Eukaryota > Metazoa > Arthropoda > Insecta > Hymenoptera > Figitidae > Leptopilina > Leptopilina drosophilae. Next base: position 41,390,239 of record CM065480.1, read on the forward strand.
CTTTCTCTCTATTTTACTTTGTCTCTTTGTCTGCCTCTTTCCATGCCCCTTCTCTCTCATTCTCTCTTTCTCTCTCTTTCAGTCTTCAATTCTTCGAACATTTATTCCAAACTATAAAATTCACCACTTACACGTGTTTCTTGATACATTATTGCATCATCAACAAAAGCAGTTTAATAAAATTTGAAAAGGGAACAAAAAAAAGTTGAGTCAAATTCAAAAAAATAAACGAAAAGTAGGGAGAATGTGATAAAAACGCGACATAAAGAATTGAATATAAAAAATTCGATGGAAAAATTAAATTAAATGTGAAAATAATCGATAGAATAAATTAAATAAAATTTGATAAAATTGGATAAATTGGATAAAACCAATTGAAAGAAATAAAATATAAAAAGGAGAAAAATGAATAAAATAGAAAGAAAATTCAGGAGGAAAATTAAATTAAATAGACAAAAAAACGAATGGAAAAAATTAAATCAAATACGAAAGAAAAGGCAGCAAGAAGAAGAATAAAATTAGAAAAAAACAGGGGAAAAATTAATAAAATAGAAAGAAAATTTAGAAGGAAAAATTAAATACAGTAGATGAAAAAGTACGAACAGAAAAAAATAAAAAAATGCAACAAACAAGAAATATAAAATTTGCAAAAAAGCTTCTAATTTAAAAATAACTAAAACAACAAAAAAGGTATGACAATTTTTTTGAGATAAACATTTTTATAAAAATGCGATTGTTACATAATATACATAATTTTATTTTTATAATAGAACCCCATTGTCCGTATCACAAAGGGGCTTTTCATAATAAACAAGTCGACAATGTAATTAAATGCTCTCGAATAATTACATTTTTCGACTGTTGAAAAATCCGCGTGGAAATTTTCACGCCTGTCTTTAGTATAGCAGTATAGCGCGTTATTGGCTTCGTTTACAAACAACATGGAAGGCCAGCTTTTTCATCAACGATGGGTTTGAAAAATACGTCAATTGCAAAAGTGTGAGAATTTTGTTCGGAAATAACGAAGCGTGTGGGAGGAGGAGGAGGTGGAGGTGGGCTTTCGGGTGTCGCCGATATCAATTAGCACATCGGGGAATTAATCTCGGGAATTAATGTCGCGACGGTCGCCAATTAATTTTCGTTAATTTCGAATCAGCAGTTTCCAGAGCCAGTATAACCAGGATGTTCTGCAGCCCTCCTTTGAACATCTCTCTCTCTCTCTCTCAATCTCTCTCTCTCTTGCTCTCATCTCGAGGCTACGACCTACGGATTTCCCTTAACCATAGCATAATTCTCAGCCCACGTCAATGTGCTCTGTAGACACTTCACTGAAAGTTTTGCACGTGGCTTATATGCACTTTACTATAAACGAACTCTCTATCATGAGTATTATATGTACTTGGATAACAACGTCGCGCGTAATCTTTGTATAAATATTATGTCGATTAATGTCACAGTACATTTTTAGGCACGGAAACTTTTTTGTTGGAATTTAATACACTTTTTAATCATTTGGCAAAATTATTTCTGTTTTTGAAACTGTACTCCACTTTTCGAACTGGGTCATTTGCATTTGGTGTAATAAACAGGAAAATAATAAATAAAAACAGTAAAAAAGTAAATAATAAATAGTAAAATAGTAAATAATAAATAGTAAAATAGTAAATAATAAATAGTAAAATAGTAAATAATAAATAGTAAAATAGTAAATAATAAATAGTAAAATAGTAAATAGTAAATAATAAATAGTAAAATAGTAAATAATAAATAGTAAAATAGTCAATAATAAATAGTAAAATAGTCAATAATAAATAGTAAAATATTTACAAAATAAATAGGAAAAAGTAAACTAATAAATAGTAAAATCAGGACACGGCACGTCTTTAAAACTAAAAAAAGTCGCTTCAGTTGTAAAAATTTACAACAAAAGTCACGAAAAGTTCCATAAAATTTACAAAAAAGTCATAAGAAAGTTACATTACATATTTTTTTGGTTACAAGGCTCGGATTGTGCGACTTTTTCGACTTTTTTAAGAAAATGTGACTTTATTCTACTTTTTTGTGAAAAAATGCGACTAATCGACTTTTTCGAAATTTTTTTTACTAAAATACGAATGAAATTTAAAAAATTTTTTAACTTTACAGGAAAAAGTTTGAGTCAAAAAAATATTCTGTTACATTTATTTACAAATTTTTCGAAAACATCAATAACTTTTTTTATAAATAAATTTTCTTTTTTACAAATTTTCTTTCAAATAATTTATTAACTTTTACAACAATTAATCTTTATATATTGTTTCTTATTAATTAATTCGATTTACTATAAATATTATTATTTTTAACAAAAAAAAATATTTCAAGTAGAGAAAAAAAAGAGGTAAAATAACAGGAAATATTTCGATTTACTATTAATATTATTTTTTCTAACCAGGGCTCGGATCGTCTTTAAAACTAAAAAAAGTCGCTTTAGTCGTATAATTTTACAACAAAAGTCACGAAAAGTCGCATAAAATTTACGAAAAAAACTAAAAAATTGTAAAAAAGTCGCACGAAATTTAAGAAAAAAACGACAAAAAGGAAACACAAAATTATCAAACTTGTAAAAAAAATCACATTTCTCGACAACAGATATATTAATATCAAACAATACAAAATAAAATTTTTTTAAATTTAATAAAATTCATAGCAAAAATTTAATTAGGTATTTTTAACATTTTTTTTAAATTCTCTTAAAAATGTCAATTATTTTAATAAATAATAAAATTCTTCTTCTAAATTCAATTATTTAACAAAAATTTTAATAAAATTCTTGTCTAAATTTCAATTACCTTTATAAATAATAAAATTCATCCTAGAAATTCAATTATTTTCAAAAGTAATAAAACTCTTTGCAGAAATTCAATTATGATGAAAATTTTTTTTTAATTTTTCGTCAAAATTGTATAAATAATAAAATTCATCATAAAAATGTAATTATTTTCAAAAGTTCTGATAAAAATTTTTGCAAAATTCAATTATCTTCGAAAGTAAGAAATTCTTTAGAAAAATTCAATTTTATTCAAATTTTTTTTTAAATTCTCAAAATTTCAATTATGTTTATAAATATCAAAATTCTTCTGCAAAATTCAATTACTTTTAAATATTTCTGGAAAAAATCTGTTCAAAATTTCAATTATATTTGTGAATAATAAAATGCTTCCCTGAAATTCATTTATTTGCAAAGAATATTAATAAAATTCTTCTCAGAAATTCAATTATTTTCAAAAGTAATAAAATTCTTCGCAGAAATTCAATTATTTTCAAAAATTTTTTTAAATTTCTCCTTAAAATTTGTAATATCTTCATAAAGAATAAAATTCATCCTGGAAATTTAATTATTTTCAAAAGTTCTGATACAATGTTTTGCAAAATTCAATTATCTTGAAAAGTAAGAAAATTCATAACAGCAATTCAATTATTTTCAAAAATTTTATTTCAATTCTCTTAAAAATTTCAATTATCTTTGTACATATCAATATTCTTCTGCAAAATTCAATTACTTACTAAAGTTTTATAATTTTTTCTCCAATAATTCAATTATTTTTATAAAAAATGATCAAATTTTTTTTTATAAAGTCTTATAATGTAAAATAATGATTTTATTACTCGGTCATTTTTAATTATTATAAAAAATAATGAAAAAAAATAAATAAAAATTAATAAATAATATATAAATTATTATTATTATTTTATAATAATAAATAAATTGCTCCAAATCGAAGACTCGGAGTAATCGATGTCTTCATGTTTTATAACAATTTTCTATAATTTTTTCTAATCACAAAAAGGTTTGAATTTGAATCTTTTGAAGAATTGTAATTTCTATGGAAAAATAATAATTAAATATTTATTTATAAAAGAAGTTATTGATGTTTTTGAAAAATTTGTAAATAAATGTAACAGAACATTTCTTTGACTCAAACTTTTTCCTTTAAATTCAAAAAAAATTTTTAATTTTCATTCTTATTTTAGTAAAAAAATCTCGAAAAAATCCATTAGTCACATTTTTTTTACAAAAAAGTCGAAAAAATTCACATTTCCTTAGTTTAAATTTAATTTTGTAAGTAGTGAAAGTTATTTACAATTATTTTTTAATTACGTACTTCTTTTATAATAAGATTAAAAAAAAATTATACATTATTATATATTATACATTATACTTAATTTAAATAGAAAAATAGTTTTGAGTGATTTTCGTTAATTGAAATCAGTTTGTAATCTTAATCCCTATATATAAAAAATATTGACTGCTTTGATTCGAAAAGGTTATTTGTGGGAATAATTATATTTAATTTAAACATATTTTCTGTTTTGATTTAATCAAAAAAATGTTTAAAAATTTTATATTTGATTAAATAATAAAAGTTTATTATAAATATCTTCAAATCAACCACAACTTATATTTGAATTAAATATATTATTTCTTTAAATAAACTAAAAAATATGTTTTTATTAAACTTAAATATGTTTGACTGCATAATATTATAAAGATATTTAAAGTTTTATTTAAACAAAATATGTTTGAATCAAATAAATTATTTTATCAGTGCAAACATTACAAAAACAGAAAATATTTAGATTTGTTAATCATTAAAAAACGAGCGATAAATAAAGCAAGCAAAAAATAAATAAAAAATAAATAATAATAATAATAATAATAATAATAAATTTTTACTTTTTGAAATTTCCCGCCAAAATTGTTCCAAATTGGTGGCGCTATAAATGGTGATTCCCCCACTGCAGCGGGACTAAAATATACTCTTAACAAAAAATTTTCAAATTTAACAAAATTTACAAGAAAGAAAAGGGAAAATGACAAGTAATGATTTGATTTTTACAACTACACCAGAAGTAAATTTTAGTAAATATAAGTAAAAATTTGCTTTTAATATAGTAAAATTTAATTACCTTAAAATAGTAAAATTTACAAATCTGAAATTTTGGTTTTGTAGTTTATTTACTTAAATATTTATTTACTCTCACAGTAGTAAAAATACTATAGGGAGCTGATATTTTTCGTTTAATAAACGAAATCGGATTTTTAAATTCTTTCTTTGATAATTATAATTTAGTTACCAATAATAAATAAATACATAAATTTCAATATTTGTTTACTTACGAAATAAACTCGACAGCAAATATATGTTGTTTCACTCACCTGAAACAGATAGAAAAGAAAATATTTTATACTACGATCATTATAAAAAAATTAAAAATCAAAATAAATAACATGTTCTGTTAAATTACTTTTTGTTTTAAAATTGCAATAAATTTTACCATAAATTACATAAAATTTTAAATTTTTACAGGAAAATTTGCAAAAAAAATTATTTTCCAGTGTTGTCCTTTAATGAACTACTGCTTTCTTCCCTTGGGTTTAATATTAGTTCCGAACAATTGAAATTCGGCAAAGATATTAATTCATTTTTTATTTTAGGTAACAAAAGGTTTCGTCATTATACACATTGTATAATTAGATATTACACATTTCTATTTACAACTAACATATCGTGACTGTCTCATTGATTTTATAATTATGACAGACACTGTACTTATTAATTATAATAGTCATTAATTAAACATATATTTTATGAAGAATATTATTTTATGTGTATGATTAATTATAGTTTCTGGTAATAATTATAAAATCAATATGAATGACCACGAAATTCAGCCTATGTTGAGTAGAAAAATTTTAAAAAGGGCGGAACATTTATTACTTTGTTAAAAACAAAAATCCTTTTCACAAGCGAAGAGGAATTCACGCTTCAATGCAAAAAAAAAAAAAAATACAATGAACCAAAAAGACAAAATCAAAAAAATTAAATATAGACAAAATCAAAACCAAAAAGAAACGAAGACAAAAAACAGAAACAGAAGAAAAGAAACAGAACCAAAAAAAACCAAAGAGAAACAAAGAAACCAAAAAGAAAATACAGAAAAACAACTGGTAAAATATTTTAAAGAGTAATTTTTCTTTCATAGAATTTTCAAGTACCTATTGCCCCAAGAATTAGGTGAATTAAAAACACCTATTTTTCAGTGAATTTATTCGGAGATGAGAGTGTTATAAGAGTTTTTTAATATGCAAAGAAGAGATAAATTTAAGAACGAAAAGTGCGGGCTCCATTTCTTTCGATGTTACCTACGGTACATAAAGCGCGCGTTATATGCAACCACTGCGTTTGTTAGAACACACATTTAATTATGCCGCGCATTGTTACCAGAAGAGGATACCGCCAGCGCTGCGTGTTTAATTCACACCTGGAGTCCCCCGTGACGGAGCGACTAACGCCGCTTAAATTAAAGCCGGATAATAAAAGTTCTCGCGCGTTACGACAGTTTCTCTTTTTTCTCTTTCTCTCTCACTCTCACTCTCTTTCTTTTTTTTGCCACCCCTCTTTCTTTATTATCGCACCCTTTTTTTCCAACTGGCATCCGGTAACGCGACGAGTACTCTACATCTATGAGGAATCGCTATAATTTACCTGAAAAGAGATGGAGAAACAGATTTTCTGTCGGTATTTGTACGAGAATCTGGTTTCAAACAGAAAATAAAAAAGGAAAAAAAAAGAAAGAATGGAAAGAAAGAAAAAGGATATAAACATTTACCACACTTTGTCTATAAATGAACATTTGTCCTTTGTTCTCTTTATTCGTTGAATTTAAAAGCAATCACTTTTTTTTCCTCCTTCAAAGTTAAATAAAGTGTGACAAATATTTCTTCTCATGAATGCCAAATATTTTCGTGTCACTTTGTCTCTTTTTTCTTCTTTACTTGAAATATTTTTTTGGTTAAAAATAATAATATTTATAGTAAATCGAAATATTTCCTGTTACTATATCTTTTTTTTTACCGGAAATATTTTTTTGGTTACAAGGCTCGGATTGTGCGACTTTTTCGACTTTTTTTCGACTTTTCTAAGGAAACGTGACTTTCTTCTACTTTTTTGTGGAAAAATGCGACTAATCGACTTTTTCGAAATTTTTTTTACTAAAATACGAATGAAATTTAAAAATTTTTTTAAATTTGCAGAAAAAAGTTTGAGTCAAAAAAATATTCTGTAACATTTATTTACAAATTTTTCGAAAACATCAATAACTTCTTTAATAAATAAATATTTAATTATTATTTTTTCGTAGGAATTAAAATTCTTCAAAAAATTCAAATTCAAACCTTTTTGTAATTAAACAACTTGTAAAAAATTGTTATAAAACATGAAGACATAATACAATATAATAATACTTTTTTTATAATAATTAAAGACGACCGAGTGATAAAATCGTCATTTTACATTATAAAACTTTATAAAAAAAAATTTCATCATTTTTTATGAAAATAATTGAATTATTGGGAAAAAATTTATAAAACTTTAGTAAGTAATTGAATTTTGCAGAAAAATATTGATATTTACAATTTACAAATATAATTAAAATTTTGAAGAGAATTAAAAAAAAATTTGAAAATAATTAAATTATTGTAAAGAATTTTCTTACTTTTCAAGATAATTGAATTTTGCAAAACATTGTATGAGAACTTTTGAAAATAATTAAATTTCCAGGATTAATTTTATTCTTTATGAAGATATTACAAATTTTAAGGAGAAATTAAAAAAATTTTTTGAAAATAAATTTCAGCGAAGAATTTAATTAGTTTTGAAAATAATTGAATTTCAGAGAAAAATTTTATTAAAATTCTTTGCAAATAAATGAATTTCAGGGAAGAATTTTATTATTCACAAATATAATTCAAATTTTGAACAAATTTTTTCTAGAAATATTTAAGAGTAATTGAATTTTGCAGAATAATTTTGATATTTAAAAACATAATTACAATGTTGAGAATTTAAAAAAAAATTTGAAAATAATTGAATTTTTGTAAAGAATTTTCTTACTTTTCAAGATAATTGAATTTTGCAAAACATTGTATTAGAACTTTTGAAAATAATTAAATTTCCAGGATGAATTTTATTCTTTATGAAGATATTACAAATTTTAAGGAGAAATTAAAAAAATTTTTTGAAAATAAATTTCTGCGAAGAATTTTATTACTTTTGAAAATAATTGAATTTCAGAGAAGAATTTTATTAAAATTCTTTGCAAATAAATGAATTTCAGGGAAGAATTTTATTATTCACAAATATAATTAAAATTTTGAACAAATTTCTTCTTAGAAATATTTAAGAGTAATTGAATTTTGCAGAAGAATTTTGATATTTATAAACATAATTGAAATTTTGAGAATTTAAAAAAAAATTTCAAAACAATTGAATTTTTGTAAAGAATTTTCTTACTTTCGAAGATAATTGAATTTTGCAAAAAAACTTTGTCAGAACTTTTCAAAATAATTAAATTTTTATGATGAATTTTATTATTAATAAAATTTTGACGAAAAGTTAAAAAACAGTTTTGATCATAATTAAATTTCTGCCAAGAGTTTTATTACTTTTGAAAATAATTGAATTTCTAGGACGAATTTTATTATTTATAAAAATAATTGAAATTTTGACAAGAACTTTATTAAAATTTTTGTTAAATAATTAAATTTAGAAGAAGAATTTTGTTATTTATAAAAATAATTGACTTTTTTAAAGAGAATTTAAAGAAAAATGTTAAAAATACCTAAATAAATTTTTGTTATGAATTTTATTAAATTTTTAAAAATTTTATTTTGGATTGTTTAATATTAATTTACCTGTTGTCGAGAAATGTGATTTTTTAACAAATTTGACAATTTCGTTTTTCTTTATGTCGTCTTTTTCTAAAATTTCATGCGACTTTTTTACAATTTTTTAGTTTTTTTTCGTAAATTTTATGCGACTTTTCGTGACTTTTGTTGTAAAATTATGCGACTTAAGCGACTTTTTTTTAGTTTTAAAGACCATCCGAGCCCTGGTTGGAAAAAATAATATTAATAGTAAATCGAAATATTTCCTGTTACTATATCTCTTTTTTTCTCTACTTGAAATATTTTTTTTTGTTAAAAATAATAATATTTATAGTAAATCGAATTAAATAATAAGAAACAACATATAAAGATTAATTGTTGTAAAAGTTAATAAATTATTTTTAAAAAAATTTGTAAAAAAGAAACTCAATGAGATTGTTTTTATACTTTGTCTAATTCATCTTGACTGCGAGAGAGTTTTTCGCCCTCTTTCCTACAATTACAGATTTATTTTCCCGCGAAATTCAAGTCGAACAAAGAGAAAAATAACCAAATTCGAATTTCCAGCTCTCGTAATTCTGTAACTCTATTTATTGCAATTTCATTCAATGAATTATGTTGTTTATAACTTTTTGGGTAAAAAAAACACTTCAATATTTAGTTACAGAAAATAAATAACATTTATGTAATTAATGATACTATTAATAATGAAATAAATGTTATTGAAAAACGATCTGATATCTTACGTTATTAACTAGTGTGTAAATAAATATTTTTATATTTATTGCAAAAAAAATGTGACACGTTCTAAAGAAAGAAACTTTAGAAGTAAACAATTATAGGTTATGTTTACAATGTTTTTAATGAAAATACAAAAAAGTAATCAACTGTCAATGAGAAAAATTAATGTTAAGTTTTTATTACAACTGAAATATTTGATAAACACTGATTTTAATTTGCGAAAATTAAAAAGAAATTATATTCAATAAAAATGTAACACTAACATAACCTTAAAGTGATTTTCTTCTAAGGTCCCTTTCTTCAGATCGCGACACAAATCATGTTTATTATATAAAGAAATAATTATAAATAAAGATATTTATTTCTTTAACGCAAATAATACTATCGATAATATAAATCTTATTCAGAAACGATCTGATTTCAAAACAGAATTTTTTTTCTGCATAAATTAAATATTGCCTTTGCGAAAAAAAGGGAATGTAAAAAAAAATTTTTGATAATGAGGGGGAAAAGAGAGGGCAGTGTTCTCTAAAACAATCTTGCTTCTTAATCTATGCTTATGAATATGCCTCATTATCGACACGTGCATGCATTCATACGAAAGACCTAGACATTTCCGTGCACGTGTGTACGAAAGGTACATATCAGCACCAAGAGGGGTCATAATGGTATTGACTGTATGCACACTTAAGTGCACATTTGTACACAAATTCACACAAACACCCGCTCACACACGCGCTCCATTGTATTCGACTGAATAGAATTCACCCACATTATCAAATCTCCGTTAAACATGAATTTTCATTTAATATTTGTATTCCCTGATTAACTATGGCAAACTTATATATTTAGTCCACTTGTCCCAAATATGCATATGGTCAAACTTTCCAAGTCACTAAAAAAAGAAATTACCCTTTAAAACAGTTAATTTCTATATCCCCAACCTTGAATTTCGTTAATGACTCCAATCGATCGCAGCTCAATTAACAATGAACTAGTTTTTAAATACAATTTTAAAAACATTTTTAAAAAATGTTTCGATAGCCTCTACGATAAGCTGAAATTATAAATTACTTAACTGTTTAAATTAATTTCCCCTGAATTAGAGATGGAAATTATTTACTACCAGATATTAATAATTACAGTGTACTGAATAAATTCATTATCATAAATTTGAACCGAAATAAAAAAGTAACTAATCATTTTAAATAATTACGACTCTATCGGATTGCAATTCTCTCGTTTTTGCAATTTTTAATATTATAATGTTGAAAAAAATACATTTTTTTCCCCCTTCTACATTAGTGAATACATTTTTCAATGTCATGATGAATAACGAACTATGTTATGTATAGAATAAAAGAGGACTGATTTAAATAACGAAATGCAGTTAATCAAAGGATTAATGAGAACTGAAGGAAGAGCCTAATGAATTATGAATATATCGAGGGGGAAGGATTCTTGAATTCTTCCCTTCGAAGGATATTCACGCGAATAAGTGAGTGAGACTGAGAATAGTAAAGAGTTAGGATAATATCAAAACCAAAAAGGGGAGAGAGATGAAGAAGAAAAGTCGCAATATAATCGTAATGAGAGTGTAAAAAGGGACAGAAAGGACGACATTCAGAGGTCCTAAATTTACTTTGTCACTGATGAAGTGAGGGCCGCGGAGTTAAAGTCAACCCTGCCCCTGCCTCCCACCCTTTTTGGCTCAAGAGAAGTGAGAGACGATGATTCTAGAGGGACAAAGATGTGCGCAAAAGGGGTTAGGTACAGGAAAACTTTGTCTGCTCAAAGTCTATTTGCATAAAATCGTCGCCTCCGAAGATAATGAAATGAAACTAAACAAATAATGTAGATGCTAAACATTCATTTTGTTCGGCTACAGCAAAAAGGGTTTCCCTTTCTCTCTCTCTCACTCTCCATCTTTTAACTCTTTAAGAATTCCTTTGTAACTTTCGAAAATAAAATTATAAAATAAAATTATAAAATAAAATTATAAAATAAAATTATAAAATAAAATTATAAAATAAAATTTTAAGAGAGTAAATTATTTAAAAAAAAAAAATTAAGAATAAAGAAAGATTTTTAAAAAATACAGAAAATAAGAGTTTTAAAAATGGTCGTTTCAATCAGCAATAAAATATCTCTTTCGAGAATAATTTCCGAGTACATAAAGAATACGTAATTGAATTTGATTTCTAGGACATTCGTTATATTGGTTCATTATAAATACGATTTTGTATAGGAGAGATTTAAGTCACTGATTTCTCAAAAGGTTTTTCATAGAAAATATCGAGTTTGAAACATGCGGTATTATGCGGTACGTGGTATGATAAGCGTATGGGGAAGAGAGGGCAGAGGGCGGGGGGCGGTATAAGGGACTCTCCATTGCCATTTTACCGAGTAGTATGCATTTTACGAGGATGTTGGCTCTCTTTCGCGGAGACATTGATGGACAAGCGGGGCTTTATATGGTGCTCACGGAGACGTATGTTGCCGTTTACATATTTATGTTATGACTCTGCTTCACTCGACTTAATTGACGGAATTGCCATAAATTTACGAATATCGCGTGGAGCCGCACATCTTTCTTCCCAATATAACCCTTTTGTCCCGTCGATGTTCAATGCGTTATACCTGCGTCGTTTGTACCGTGCGCAGCTTGTTGGGAGCAATTTTTTTTTTACAAAATTTTCCCTTTTACTTACCGAACAATCCTTCGGTAAATCGAATTTAAAGGAAAGAAAAATTTTCTTCAGTTACTAATCCTCAAAGAAGTCATCGTCTTTTTAAAGAAAAATTCTTGCTTAAACTGTACGAAACAAATAATGTAAAAAAAATTAATTTGTTCGGATTTCTAACCCGTACACAGTAAAACGTGAGGTGTTTAAATAACACCCGAATGGATTAAAATAATCTGCAATAGTTTCATCTCTCTAGGATTAAATTAACACCGAAAAGGATATTAAAATAATCTATTTTGGTGTTATTTTTAACTATGAATAACATTTTTTTTTTAAATAAAACACCAAAGTCAACGATTTGAAAAAATTCAAGGAATTTTGCTTCTCCAGGGAGAATAGTCAGTTAGTTACTAACTTAGAGACCAACTTACTAACTATCTTAGTAATATACACTGTGAAAACAAATTATTTAATTAAAATTTATTTTGTTTAAATCAAACGTAAAATATTATTGCTATACAGTTAAATATATTTAAGATTAACTGAAACATTTTTTTTTATTGATTTAAAGAAGTAGTATTTTTAATTCAAATATGAATTATGGTTGATTTTAAATTATTTATAATCAACTTTTAAGTTTAAATCAAACATAAATTTTTATACACATTTTTTGATTAAATCGAAACAGAAAATATGTTTGAATTAAATAATAATAAATAATTAAAAATAATTAAATTATTCAAACAAATATAATATTTTTGAATCAAAACAGTAGATATTTTCTATATATTAGGATTAAACTTACAAACTAATTTCAATTAAACAAAGTTACTTAAAATTATTTTTCTATTTAAATTAAATATAATGTTTTCTCAGTGTAGATACTAAATTCAATTGTGTTCGAAAATTTAAAAAAATTCTCCTCTACATTACAATTCTCTTTATAAATAATAAAATTCTTCTCTGATATTCAATTATTTTACAAAATTTTAATCAAATTCTTGGCAAAATTTCAATTGTCTTCAAAAGTTTTCTAAAATTCAATAATTTTCAATATCTACTGTTTCAATAAAATTTTCCAAAAGAATTCCATTATTAAAAAACATTTTAAATACAATTCTTCGCAAACATTCAATTATTTTCATAAATAATAAAAAACTTCACGGGAATTCAATTATTTCACGGTAAATCGTTAGGTATTAAAATAACACCAAAAAGGATTAAAATAATCTAATTTAGTGTTATTTTAATCCATTTTGGTGTTATTTTAATACCTAACGATTTAACGTGTTACAAATTTTTTATAAATTTTTTTGCAATAATTCAATTATTTTGATAAATAATAACATTTCTACAGGGATTCAATTATTTTTATAAATAATAAAATTCTTTTAGGAATTCAATTATTTTCATAAATAATAAAACTCATTGCAGAATTTCAATTATTTTTAATGCAATTTTAATGAAATTCCTCGAAAAATATAATTATTCTTAAAAATCTTATTAAATTTTGTGCAAAGAATTTAATGATTTAAAAAATTTGTTGATAACATTTTTCATGAGAATTTAATTTCAACAAACATGAAATTAATAAATTATTTATTTTTGTATTTAAATAATTGAATTTTCGTAGAATTTATTAATAAAAATGGTTTTAAAAATGAATTTCAGTTAAAGTTTCAGATTATACTTAAGTATTAAAAGCATTACAAACGTCAATTTTTAGAAATAATTGAATTTTGAAAAAGTTTCAAACTAAAATCATTGAAATTCTTAATTTTGCATATTTTTGACAAAAACTTCTGTAGAATTAATTCTTTTTAAAAGTTTAATAGGATTTTTATTGAAATTTTTTACAAGTTTTAATTTTTCAATATACATTTCAAATGCAGAATTTTCGAATAATTGAAATTTGGTAAAATTGAATTTTAATCGAATAAATATGAAAATTCGCATAAAACTCATCGCAGCATTTCAATTATTTTTCAAACAATTATAATTGAATTACTTGAAAAAAGTAATTATGTTCATGCAAGTTTTAATAAAATTCGACAAAATAATTGTATTATTAAAAAATTTGTTACTAAAATTCTTTATGAGAATTGAATTTTAAGAAACATTCAATTACTCAATTAATTATTTACTTTTGCATTTAAATAATTAAATTCTTGTAGAGTTTTCTAATAAAAATTGATTTATCATTTCACAAAACTGAATTCTAGTTAAAATTTTAGATTATAATTGAGTATTAAAAGAAATATAGATTGAACTTTTGGAAAATAATTTAATTTTCAAAATTAATATTTTTGAAAAAGTTTAATTGAATTTTTTTAGTATTATTTGGAGTTTTTATTTTCTAATATACAATTTTATTAAAGAATTTTGAAATAATTGAAATTTCTTGAAATTGATTAATTAATTATTATTAAAAATAATAGATATAAAGTAAAATTGTAGTTTAAATTTTTTGAAAATAATAATTAAATTGAAATAATGAAAATAATTTTGAAGAAGTATAATATTCTTATAATATAAAATAATTATTTTATTACTTGGTCATTTTTAATTATTATAAAACATGAAGAAATCGATCACTTCGAGTCGAATACTCGGAGTTATGGATATCTTCATGTTTTATAGTTATAAAAAAATTTAATAAACTAAAATTTCATTCATTGTAAAAAATAACACTAAAATAGATTATTTTATTCGTTAGGTATTAAAATAACACCAAAATGGATTAAAATAACACTAAATTGGATTATTTTAATCCTTTTTGGTGTTATTTTAATACTTAACGATTTACCGTGATGAAAATCCAAAATAAGTAATTTGTAACCTCGAAGCAAGAAATTAGTAACTTCGGAAAAAGAAATTAGTGATTTCTATCTAAGAAGGTGAGGAATTCGTATTAGTTGCTTGACTGCTGCTGTTTCTAACAGATGTCACTAGTCGAGTGGTCGAATTAGCCATTCTACTTTACCATCCGGCCTAACCTTCCCTTTGGAATTAGTAATCTACAAGAAGTCGTCATCAACGCAAAGAAGAAAGGTTCATAAACTGTATGTAACAAATACTGCATCGAAAATAAAGAATTCATCAACTTGAAGTTTTAATTCAGAAGAATTGAATAGAAGTGGAAGAAACAGAAGGAATGTCTTCCGAAGAATACGATTCATCATAACTAATTTCGCAAAACAAACCCCTAACCTTGAAAGAAGAAATCGTTAATTTCGTCTAGCAGTTGATTTTGCATCTTCTACTTTATCATCCTTCCCTATTCAGTTAGGGACCCTTAAGATTTCATCGTCTCCCAAAAGGAAAGTTCTTGCTTAAACTGTACGTAACAATACTGCATCGAAAAAAGAGCATTCAACTTGTGATTTCAATTCAAGAAAAAATATACAGAAGAATTGAAAAAAAATAAATGTTATCCAAAGAATACGATTCATCATAAGGCTCGTCACTGTACGCAAAAAAACCCCCCAACCTCAAAAGAAGAAATCGTTAATTTCGAAACGAGAAATTGGCGATTTCTTTTTGTCTAAACAAGAGCAAAAAGGGGAGAAATTCCAGAGAGCGAAGGCGGAAACATTCTTCGAGTGATGTAGAAGAGAATAAAGTGGACAAACTGGAGCCATTTGTCTGCTTTCCTGTGAGTCGCTCAGTACGACAACAACGGCCAGTAACACGGTTCAACATTGAGAGGGCCAGTGGACGCGGGCACGCTGGTTTATTTCAAGGATAATCCAAACAAATGTACTCGGTAGCTGGAGAGTAAATAACATGCAAATGCCGTAATGCTGGTTGACCGATGGCTTCGCTCGTCTCCCGGCTTTACTATAAACGTGCCTCGCGAAATCTGTTCCCTTCTCTCTCGCTCTCCAAACTTCTCTTCATCAAAACTTGCAAGTTAGAAAGACGAATTTTTTCCCTCATACAAGAAAAAATTATTATTTCCACACAGAACTAAAGGTCTTCGAATCAAAATTTAAATAAACATACCCAAACTGCAATTTAATTTTATCAATTTTCCATGTCTATTAGCAAAAGGTCAAAGGAAACATTATTGCTGGAAAATGGTAATTTTTATGGGATTGAAGAAAGAGAATAGAAGGAAGACGAACCGCAGATGGGGTGTTGGCTAGTGGCTATCTCAGACTTGGAGGGATGCTCGTCTTGTGCTGGTAGACGACCTCCTTTCTCCACCCTCCTTCAACATCGTGTTACTTCCCCAACCCTGAACACCTTCGGGCACCCTCCTTTATCCATTCGCTGACCAACCACCCTCATAGTTTCCTGCAAGATCGATTGTTATGCATAGCTTGTATTTGCCCATCTACCACCACCAATGTCCATTATACGTATATAGAAGAGTATATTGCTGCCTCACTACTACAATCACTCCGACGTAAACTCCAAGACGACTGGTCAGTCTCGAGACCAGAAGGGACCAGCCAATTCCAAGAAACTCCTTTCCCCAACACTGTTGATAAATTAAAGATTGATCAATCAGTTTCCCATCTAACGGATGCAAAACTGTCTGCGGTGTTAATATTAAAGACTCTTGCTTCATTTATTCACAAAATTTTAAACAAATTTTTCTTTCGCTAATTTACGAAAGTTTTACTGTACGGAAGTCGTATACCTGTATAGGTGGGCCCTGCACGTTAATCTCAAAAGGCGATGTACGGAAGTCTTCACTTCCCTACAGAAAAGTTTCTTACTGAACCTAACAAATCCCGGAAAAATTTATTAATCAATTCGAAGTTCAAATCCACTTTGACGAAATGTTTTGAAACTGGTAAATGATTCCTTCAGTACGCAATACGATTATCCAAAATTAGAAAAAAGTACAAAACCAAAACCTTCTCTTTTTCAAAAACCATGTTTGTTTGTAAGAAGTGTCAATAAAACCGGGAAATGACTCTGAAACGAAGTTTCGTTGAGTTGAAACTATTGGAATTCTGTATATATAGAGAGGGCTTCCGCACTGTCGATCAGTCGAAAACGATTCATCCATCTGCATTTTTGCAGCACGTCGTATCTACAAATAGAGAGTGAGTGAGAGGAAAAAAAAGAGAGAGAGAGGGTGGAAGTCTCGTCGGTAACGAATTTCGGATGTTTTTTCAAAGCTCTTCGCACGATCATTGTGAATCAATGCGCGAATGTGCGAGGCGCGGGATGAGGGGATGATTTACAAAACGTAACGTGAAACGCATCAATGGCCATTCCAATTCGGCAAAGGACGCATCGAGTTGATCAACGTAATAACACTACCGACTTTTACATTTCGCATAATG
This sequence comes from Leptopilina drosophilae, assembly GCA_032873175.1. Taxonomy (NCBI): domain Eukaryota; kingdom Metazoa; phylum Arthropoda; class Insecta; order Hymenoptera; family Figitidae; genus Leptopilina; species Leptopilina drosophilae. The sequence goes on from CM065480.1 coordinate 41,407,677, forward strand.
GAGAATTTGATGCTCGCCGCGTGGGGAGAGGGGAATCCAGGGACGAAATGATAAAAGCCAGCTTAAAACATTATTTGTTATGTAAAAACAACGAGTAATAGAACTAAGTGATCGAGTTTCAATTACGTGTCCAAAAAAAAAGTTGATTAATAAAAAAAAACAAGCAGCGAAAAAAATTACATTTTCCATTCACTTTTGATATTGGCATTTTTGCTCGTGAAATTTTAACACATAATTATACTCTACGTACATATATTTGTAGAAAATATACAATTTTCTATAAATTAAAAATTAGTTATCAATACTTTTATCCTAGAACGTAGTAAAACTAAAAATCCAAGAAGTTGCAAACTACAAATGATCAATTTTTTACCTTGTAAATAATACTGATGCAAATTTTTCTAAAACATTAGAAACTTATTTCACTACTAAATTAAAGTTACTCTTCGTTTCCGAGAGATAATGAGAAGGACCGAAAGATATAGAAGTCAAGCGTGTGAGTTTAGGGGAGTGTCGACAGCTGACAATAACGACGATAAAGAGGTCCTTCGAAGGGTCAATGGAAGATTGCCTCTGATAAGGAGAAGAAGAGTGAGGCAAGAGGGAGAGAGATAGAGATAGATAGAGAAGGGATGAGAGACTAGATGAGATGGACTTTGTCCAGCTTCAAAATGTTTATTCTTGCACAGCGGGAACATTCGATGCAAACAGCAAAATGCAAATTGAGATTACCCCACTCGCTGTTAACCTGAATTATTCGAATCTTAATGAGGGTTTAGGTGCTCGCCCACTGATCTAAGGGATTAGGCTGTGAATATTGCGAGGTTTAATGAACGGTTCGGAATTAGGTGCCTTCTATAGTCAGGCTTTTCTCCTCTCAAAAGAAAAAGCAAACCTATTGTTTTTCTCTCCCACCTCTATTGATTTCAATTCAAACGGATTACAATTTTTCATTATCACTCTTTACTGGTCTACAAAAATAAAATTGAAAAGAAGAAACATTTCTCGGGGAGAAGAAAAATCGAAAAACTGATAGCAGAAACTTATGATAGCAAGAAATAGCACCTTAGTTCTTTTACGGACTTTTTTATGGTCAGTACAACCCTCAAGAAGTCGTCACCTCCACAAAAAGAAGTTTCTTGCTTAAACTGGACGTAACAAATACTGCAAAACTTACCAATTAATTCGGGATTCTAATTCACTTTGCAGAATGTCATCAGAAGAATACGATTCAACATCAGGTTGAAAATAGTCTACCTACAGAACAATGTTGACTACAAACAATTTTAGATTTTATGTAGCTTTTTGCCTTTATCACTCCGTCGAATTAATAATATGTAAGATGTTGCAAAGTGTCAATCACTCAAGAACATAAGAATTCGAAATCTGGTGTAATTGCTGATCATAATAATTTGTTTAAACATGATTTTGATTGGGATAACTTTAATGATAGAACGTCCAACGTCCTTCCGGCAGGACCAAAAAGACTCAGGTGAGTCCGTCCGAAATCGCTAAATAAAACTAACATGGATTAACATAAACAAAAAGTAAAATATATCGTTGGAAAGGTGATGAAACAAGCTTTCAGCGCATGTAAATGTCGAGCTTGTAAGTTCAAATCGAAGAGCAGGGTGGCTTAAAGAAGTTGAATTTTCCAAAAATTCATGTAATTTTTAGTCACAAAATGATGAAACCCGGTCCTGCCGGCAGGACGCTTTTCGCTTTGTTTAAAAGGCTACCAAGCCTAGACATACAAATTTAGAAACTTGATATTAACATCATTGGAAAGCTTGTTTTATTACCTTTCCAACGATATATTCGTTTTTGTATTTATCTGCTTCCATATTAATTTTATAAAGAAACTTTGAAGAGAGTTTTTATTCAATTGGCCGCAATTTTGCTGATTAACATTAAAAATGAAATTTTTTTAAATTAAACAAATAGGTTTCATTCTTTGAACGTTTCTGAAGAAAAAGAGACTAAACCGGCCAAAATATATTGATTTTTGTGGATTTTACATTAAATTTACGAAAAAATGTTTTTTTTTTACTTTTCAGAAACAGCAAGTTTGAGGGCTTTGAAAAATGGTTTAATATTATTATTTTAAAAAGTCAAGTACATGGATTTTTTCGTCTTTTCGTCTACTTTAATCCCAAGGAGTTCCGGAAAAGAAAAATTGAATTCCCTTTTTTTAAAAGCCTTATTTTCGGAACATCCTTCCGGCAGGATGGGCGCTTGGACGTTCTATCATTAAGATATTAGATAAAGAACAAAACTATAAAAAACGATTAATATAAGAGATAATTCATATCAGTCTACAAACAAAATTCAGTAAATAAAAAAAAGGATTTACAAAGTCTCAATACTCATTATATTCATTTTCTAAATACGAGAAAAATATATTCATAACTCCTTTCTTATAATCTGATTTACCCTGACAATTCACGTGTTCGTTCTCTGTTTACTAATGCGATCATTCACCACATCCCCGTATTTATAACGTAATCCGAAATATATACTTTTCACCAGTGTCTAATTGTTATCGCTACGAAGAAGACGTTCCTCATGGAACTGTCCTTATGTTTTTTTATGTTAAATATCTTAATTAAGAAATTGCGGTAAACGTTTATTGATTTTTTTTAAATTATGTAATTATTTTCACTTGTAATTTACTTTTTGCAGATGGCCTTAAACTTTATATGAGTTTGAAGACGCACTTGATTTTTGAATAGGATAAACATTAAAGTAAGTTCACAAAAAGAAGTTCCTGCACTCGAAATTTTCTTGTGGATTTTAAATCTGTAAAGTTTCAAGAGTATTTTAAGACCAAAAAGAAAATAATCGCTGAAGCCCTTATTGAGGAATTTTAACATTTAATATATTTTTAAATTGTTTTAAAGTCAATTTTGATTCCATAAAAACAGTGTATTTACACATATTGCTGAGGTCAGTTTGTAGAGAGAAAGTCATGAAAATTGAATTTTTCGGTCTTTCAAATAATATTTTAAGATTTCCAAAAATTGGTTAGTCGGTATATTGATATGGTCAAAGAACATTTCGGCAACATTCGTAATATGTATTTTTATTGTGTTTACTATTTTTAACATTTGTGTCACTCTTCGAAGAAAGGTACACCTCAGTAGCAAAATATTTGAGGCTGTGTTTTTAATTTTTTAAGTAAAAATAGAGAAAGAAATAACTATTTTCGACAAGGTTTAAATTACTTGAAAAACCTAAAGAACATAAAATTAATTAATCAAAAACTAACATTAAATTTTCAATACTTTCTCTATATAGACTAACCCTTAGTAATATGTGTAAACACACTGTTTCTCTGTATTCAAAGACGTCATTTTAAACAATTTAAAAATACAGAATTTAAAAATACATTTAAAGATAAATTTCCAAAAAAGGGCTTCAGCGATTATTTTCTTTTTGGTCTTAAAAAACTTTTGAAACTTAACAGATTCAAAATCCACAAGAAAATTTCGAGTGCTGGAACCTTTTATAAAACCCATTTCAGGCGCTCCGTGACTTTGATTTTATAAATTTTCAATTAGATTTAGATCATCTACATCAAAAATTTACCACAATAATAATTTTACACCATAATACCAAACCAATTATGAGGAATTAGATTTTTTTAACCATAATGGTAGGAATTCCATTGTCAATAGATTGTGTAGGGAATCCAATTGATTATATGTAATAATTTTATCAATTTATTATGGTTATGGTGTTTTTGCAATAAATTTTGTTTAAATATTAAAAAATGTTTGACAATTTATTTTTCTAGAAAAAAGGTTGTTTTAAATGATACTTATAAATTAGACAATTCCCTTTTAAAAAGAGTGCCCCGGGTACGGGATCCTGAGGTCATCTTCAGTAGCGATCTATCATTTTCTGAACATGTTTCTTTTACGGTAAATAAAGTACTTAAATCTTTGGGTTTCATTATAAGACTTTAAAAGCCTGATTTCTTTAAAACTGCATTATTTTTCTTATGTCTTATCTATTCTCGAGTTTGCATCAATTGTATGGTCACAATACTATATCATTCCAATCATAAGATTAGAGAGGGTTCAGAATCGTTTTTTCCGATTTGTCACGAGACAATTTAGTATTAGTTTAAATTTTTACTTTCATAATTATGAAGAATTGCGATTAAAATTTGGTATTTCCAAAATACGAACATGATAGTGTTACAATGATATCCTTTTTTTGTTTAAAATTGTCAACGGTGTCATAAATTGTCCTCAACTGCTAAGTATGATAAAGTTTTGCTTGCTTGCTCGAAGACTGCCAAATTTTTTCTCATTCTATGCCCAATATCACAAAACGAATTATGGTAGGAATTCTATTGTCAATAGATTGTATGGGGAATCTAATTTATATTGTGACAGTGTTACGATCAAGTTCGCAACTTTTATATTCACCTAAATTTGAATTATATAAAATCCGTTTAATTAATATTACCCTAAAAACACACTCAACATTATTATACAAAAACACATATTAATTTGTAATATCGGTACTCATAATTTCAGCATAAAACAATTTCTCAACAACCTACTTTTTAATCGGGTATTTAGTACAAATAATTAAGCAAGATAGAATTGTCTTTTTTATTAATATTAAAAGCTAAGATGTTTCTGAGTTGATTTCGATTGTTTTTCAATAACAAAGTGTTACATTTTAGATGTTGAAATTACCAAATTCTGCAAGTTGTCAGAATTTCACTTAGTGACAACTAAGTGCAAAAAGACTTTAATGAGGATTTCCCTACTTAATTGTCATTCTATAAAAACAATGAAAATGGAGAACTCTGGGCAGTTGCCCGCTTAAACTTGGCGAAACTAAGTCAAAAGGCAGTTTAAGTCAGGCAAGAGTACCTGAAATTATTATATATTTGACAGTCATATAGACTTGTTTTGATTAATTTTTGTAAGACACAAAAGGTGCTCTCAATTTATAATTCTAAAATTGACATTTAAGTTATTTGAATAAAGAATAAAAGTTTACATAGAGAACAACAACATTGACAGCATATTAATATTAAAGGAAACAAGCGTTTTAAAAGTGAATAACAAAAATTGACAAATACACACAATTTTAAAAAACATATATTAAAATTGCATATATTATTCTGGGAATACTTTTGTCAGATTAAAAGAAATTGTTGTCTTTAAAAATACTAAGGGTTTTTTAAAATATATATTATAAATATTTAATTAATTGATTTTTATTTATTCCTATTTCCAAACAGTTATTTATTACAAATTCTATTTTTATTTATATGACACAATTGTCACGTAAATGAAATTAATATTTACGTATAGGGAAGAATCCACTACCTTTCTTATTTGCTGAAGAGCATTTTCGTTATCTAAGTGCAATTTGAATTAATGATAAAATAATTTCTTTTATTTTATTTATTTAAATCGTTTCTTAACAGACAGTTAGGATTTTTTTGGAGTGAATTTGGGTCAGTTCGCTCATAAGGCGCGCACACTTTTTCGTGAATAATAGTAATATTCTCGGCTGTTTATATTGTTATTTAATTTAATTAAGTACTGGACATAATTATTAGTTAACTAATAAACAAAATTTTAGTCTACAATATTTAGAATTATTTGTAAAGGGCATTTTATGTCCGTTAATTAATTTAAATAATAAAATAAATGTCAACCAGAAATTATTAAAATAGGCACATAATGATAAAAAAATTGCAAGAACAGTGTTGTGTGAGAGACTCGATAGGAAAGTTAAATTTAGAAGAAAGAGCACTTGGGAGTGATAAACGAGAATGTAGAAATGATATAACATACCCCCTTTGGAGATAAGGTTGTTGAAATATTTAAGCTTCCACTTCTTGTGCAGCTCTGACGTGTATAGCTTTTGGCGTTTATGTGTTCATAAAGTCCGAAGTACATATCTCGAAATCGCTTTGAACGCACGTAGTCGAGAAACTATGTCGAAGGGAAAAAGAGGGAGTGAGGATAAGAGAGATAGATATAGAGTGAAATAGAGAGAGAGTGAGAGAGCAGGGGGAGTTTGTGTTGGTCGTTGGATGGGTGTTAGAGAGAGGAGGGGGGTGGGGCAGGGGGTGACCAGAGAGAACGAACGAGGGTGTTTTTCCACCACCAGTTGCTCGCGGCATCCGCAAGCCTCTCTCGATCCGAGACTGTAAAAGTCCCAAACTCTCAGCTTGACATTACTTCCTCCATTCAGTACCATACTCCTCTCAATTTCCACTCTCTTCAAATAGAATAAAAAAGGAAACCCGAAAAAATTTATTTCTCTCTCGACGTTCGAATCTTTTTTCTTAAATATATTTACAGATCATCAAAGGATGACTGATTTTAAGTCATCTTATCTTTTATTGATGACACTTTGATTTGAGCTTTCAATCTCTTTGAAGACAAGAAACTACTATTTCTGTAGGGTACTATTTCTGTTATATCGAATTAAAAAAGTTTTTAATCTCTGACGCTTTAGCATGTACTCGACGTTCTAACAAAACTTAGCCTAACGAGGTTGGCAAACCCCAGCCAATGAAACGTCGCTTTTTTAACGACACACTTTTGGATTTTTTATTCAAGTCTTACCTTTCCAAGATCATATACATTATCAACAAATACTTTTTCTATTTTTTGCCAAAAAAAAGAGTCTTTGTGATTTAAGGAACTGTTGTGAAACACGACCGAGAGGCACGTATAAAAAAGTGTAAAAGTCGTAAAACCATGGTTCTGTTTAACCCTGAAACATTAATTTTAGATGTCATGGAGATTTTCGAAAGAGGTGAAGAATAAAAAGCAAAGGGAAAATAAAAAACTGCACGTTCATTTGTCAGAAAAAATGTCCATATTGACATAGTTATTATTAGGTATAAAAATTTATTCTCGGGGATACGGGAAAAAAACCTGGTTAAAAAGGGTGATGATAAATTTTTTTTTACCCCGAACGATATAAAGAGAGAGAGAGAGAGGAGGTGACGTGTCAATGTAGGTACAATGTGACGATATAGGAGGAGCGATTCATCGAGGTTTGGTAGGATGAGCAGAGTGTCCAGGTTGGAGGGTCGTTTATTGATCTCTCAAGTCTGAACCTCTCTCCTCTCATGTAGACTGGACTTGGCCCCCCTCGTTCCCCTTAACCACTCTTGTGACTGGCCACAACCATCCCCGGCGGCCGCACGCCGAGACACTGGACACAACGACTACTCCCTCGAATCTCTCTCACTCCTTCTACCTTATTCCTCAAGCCCTCTTGGGACGATGGGTTCCCAACCCGATCCTTCTCGTCAAAAGCAAAGCAAGAGAGAGAGAGAGAGAGACACTCTCCGCATCATTAAAACGTCCCAACAAAACCAAGGAATCTCCTTAATGAAACTTTCTTAAATATCAACTTTCTTCCACGGAGACTGGAAGCAAGAATTTCTAAAAGTGAGTAATTACAACAATACCAAAAATATTCAGGAACGAAATTTTTATTGATACTAACAAATTTATTCAACAAAATTTCTTTACTACCGGAAGCAGATAATTATCAGAGTCCAGACGCAAATAGGATACAAAGTGGTATAATTAGGGCTACAAAGTAGTAATTAGGATATACAGTGGTAATTAGGATGGAGAGTGGAAATTATAGGATACATAGTGGTAATTAGGAGATTTTTATTAGATCAGCGAGTGAAGAAGTTGAAATTGAGAACCGTCCACTTAGGAAGGGTTGCTAGTCAGAGATAACTTATTCCGACCTAGCTCTACCCTCTCGTTCATCCTTAGCCCTCCCAACGCAAAACCCTCTCGTGTACATCTTGGCTACAGGGTGAGTGGTCATCTTTCCTCCCTTACTTCCAACTCCTCTTCATTGCACCGCACAATATGGATTGCTGAATGCCCCCTGTTTCGACAGCATCTTCCATAGACAAGTCCACTTAGTCTGTCGATAAATTCAGATCGTCTCTCCGAATCCCAACACATCCATTCGACACCTTCATTCTCATCGGTCAGCTTCTCCTCTACACTATACACACGTTATGCACGAATTAACAAAGTGCCTTCACTTCCAATCACTCCGAACAAAGCACAACACTCTAGCACAATGTTCTCTCTAAAAAAAACATCTACAAAGGCTACCAAAAAGTCATCACCTCCGCAAAAAGAAGTTTTTTGCTTAAACTGGACGTAACAAATTCTACAAAACTTGTTAATTAATTCGGGATTCTAATTCACTTTGCAGAATGTCATCAAAAGAATAAGATTCATCATCAGGTTGAAAATCAACTTGAAAAACCTACAGAACAATGTCGACTACGAACAATTTTAGATTTTGTTCATTTTTACTTTTTGCAGATGACCTTAAACTTTATGAGTGTTGAGACGTACTCTGATTATATAAATTTTCAATTAGATTTGGATCGTCTACATCAATGGTGTCTTCGCAATAAATTTTATTTGAATATTAAAAAATGTTGGACAATCTTTCTTTATAGGAAAAAGATTGTTTTAAATCATACTTATGAATCAGACAATTTTCTTTTAAACAGAGTGACCTGGGTACGGAATCTTGGGGTCATCTTTAGTAGCGATATATCATTTTCTAAACATGCTTCTATTTACAGTAAATAAAGCACTTAAATCTTTGGGTTTCATTATAAGAAGTGCATCAGACTCTAAAAGCCTGATGAAAAAAGCAAAACACTCTAGCAATGTTTCATAAAAAAAAACATCTACAAAGGGTTCCAAAAAGCAACAAAAAAGCATTGGTAACATTTTCCAACAAATTTTTTGGAATTCTTTCGAATTCTTCTAGGGAAATAGTAAAGAATTCTGATCAGTTACCCAGACAAGTTATTTCTCCAATTAGAATACTTGTGAACAAGTATTTTACTTTTTCCTTCTACTTAAATTTCTTTTTCTTTCGTTTTTTTTATTATTGCCCTCTCTCGCACCATTATTTTCAACCCTTCTTCTTCTTCTTCTACTTCTTCTTTTTCCATTGGCAAGAGAGGATTTTTGCATCTAACTCCTAATAATAGCTATCGCTTCATACATTTTCATGGCATTACAAGATCGGAACAAATAGAGTGTGCATGCGGCAATTACGAATGCATTATGCAATATAAATATTGATGCTTCCTGCAAAAACGAAAGCGAGGACCGAAGCGAGCGAAATGCAAAACGAATCAAGTAGAAGGCTCGAGGCAAGGGCAATGGGGGTAGGGATAAATCGACCAACTAGTTTCAACCTTCTTATAAATTCCTATACACCTGGAAAACTTCCACTTTTCTTCTATGGTTTATACAACACACCCAGTGTCTATCACAATATTACCTCTTCACTCTATAGGCAATATTTCTTTGGACATAAAATTTATAAATATAAATATTGAGATTTTGCATTGAGGTGAAAATAGCCTTCCTCTCAGTGACTGAAGATAATTTTTCTTATGATACTGACAATTTTGTGATAAAATTGGGAACTATGATTTTACGAAAATTTCAGCAAAACTTGGTTTGCAGAATTGATACAAAAATTGCGACACAAATTAGTGCTTAAATTGTGACACAAATTAGTGCTAAAATTCGAGCTAAAATTGGAAGTTAGTTGTTTCGAAAATTTGTGTTAAAATTCTAATTGAAATTGGTACAAAATTGACGCCAAAAATTAGAACGAAATTTGTATAAAATTGATGATAACATTTTTTATAAACATGATAGCAAGTTGTTACAAAAATTTGTGTTAAAATTTTACTCGAAATTGGTGCAAAATTGAGGCAAAAATTGGAACGAAATTTGTATAAAATTAATAATGAAATTGTTATAAACATCATACGGAATTGTTACAAAACTTGGTGCTTAAATTTGATAGCAAGTTGTTACAAAAATTAGTGTTAAAATTGTAATCGAAATTGAAAAATTTCAACAAAAAATTATCCATAATCTACGTAACATTATTTATCTTTACATAATCTTGTAATGTTAAAATTTAAAGTTTTTCTTAGTAAAAAATTTATTTAATTTTGTCTTTTGGTTTTGGTTAATGCATAATTTTAAGTATTTTTTAATATAATTAAAAATTTTGTTATATAGTCTTAATATATATCAAATTGAAGCTTAAATTCTACCGTTTATTTCTCACTTATATTTACTTCAAAGAAAACAAAAGAAATTTTTTAAATAATTAATTAAAAATTACTGGCAATGGGAGTAAAAATTCAAATTCATCTCCGAAGCCTCGTTTTTCAGTTAAAAACATTATATTTTTAAACTGTTTTTTAGTTAAACGTATAATCTATATATAAATATTTAAAGTTGTAGCCCAAAAAGTGTGTTAAATTATGTTTCAATATTTTTAAATTTAATAAAAATGTGAATTTTTCATTTGACAAAATATTCGTCTCCGAAGCCTTTTTCATATTTTCTAAGCGCTATTGTTTTGTTTTTAATAATTATTTTCAATTACCTAACCCTTGAATTATAAAAAAAAAAAATATTAAATAAATTTTTTATAAACAATTATTTTTTTTAAATGTTCTACGCCTTTAAAAAATTTTTTCAAAATATCTACATACACTTAAAACTATAAGAAATCAAAATCCGCTGGGAAAATTTTGGTGCGACAATTATTTTAAAAGTTATAATGCAAATTATATTGGCGCGGTGTAGTGAATCAACACTGAACTTAGTTTTTGATCATTTTTATGGTTATATAACTGAAAAAAAATGTTAATTCGACAGTGTTTTGTTCATTTCATAGTTAAAAATAATGTTTGAATTCTGAAAATCGTCAAAATCGCATCTCCGTTCGATATAATCTCCGTTATAACTTTTAAAATAATTGTCGCTCCAAAATTTTCTCAACGGATTTTGATTTCTTATATAGTTTTAAGTGAATGTAGATATTTTTAAAAAAATTTTTTAAGGCGCAGAACATTAAAAAAAAATAATTGTTTACAAAAAATTTATTGAATAATTATTAAAATATAAACTTTTTTAAAATTTTCTAATTCTAAACGAAAGTATTTTTTATTCCCTTTATATTCCCGCTTGGTTCACTTAAATCGGTTCATTCATTTAGGAGAAAGGACACTTTGTTTAAAAAGTTGCAAAAAAATTAATTTTGCAATAACTTTTATTAAAAATAATATTTTTTTCTGTTCTTTGGTGGACACATTCCTAAGACCAAATAGAAATGTTTTTTCAGCATTTTAAATTTAAAAAAATACTTGTTTTCTGTGAAAATTTCACGAATTCTGACCCACAATTCATTAAATTATAAATGAATAATGTCAAAGGTTAGTAAATTAAAGAAATTAAATTTAAAAGGAATTTTTTTACAAAAACCCCAATATTGATTACAGTATATTTAACATTCAAAACACTTAATATTAAAATGATGCTGGGAGGCTTATTTTTGAAAATTAATTTTGTGCAACTCAGATTTGTATCTTTAAACGTATTTAAAACCTACCCATGACAAAAGAATTCAGAAAATGTCAAAATTAATTTTTTTTAATTTTTGGAAAAAAACAGGCGCCTTTCAGAAGAATCACCCATTTATAAATCCCAACTTTTGGATAAAAAATGGATGATTAAACCATTTTAAGGCAAAATAGTGTGAAAATTAAAAAATTAGGGCAAAATTGAGGCAAAATGGGAAGAATTTTGAAGCAAACAGTTATACATATGGTAGAAATGTATAGAGAATGAAAATCAAATACAGAATTGACCTAATTTGCAAGGACTATTCTAATAAATCAAATTGTTAAATTAAATTGTTAAATTAAATTGTTAAATCAAATTGTTAAATTAAATTGTTAATTTAAATTGTTAAATTAAATTGTTAAAAAAAATCGTTAAATTAAAATGTTGGCCATTTAATTAAAATTTTAATGGACAAATTTTAATCTTAACAATATAAACAATGGTGACAATATAAAAACAAAGTGTAAAAGATATTTTGCCGCAAAATATTATCAATACAGACACAATATTTACCAATATAGAAAACATTTAATAATCGAAAAGAAAATCTAACTACAAATTAAGTGAACGCTCCCTACTTTCTCCACTGGGACAACAAACCGTCGAATAAGCTAGACTCGAGTCCGCTTATATTTTTGAAACAAAAACCTGTTAAACCTGATACTTAATATGCTATGTAACGCCTGGTAGACTTTGCTTCCGTCCATCCACGCTCGTGTTCAAGCGGTAATTCAGCACACTCGTAATTAATCCCACGTAGGTAAATCACTACCTTCGACAGGGGGAGATCAAAAAAGAAAAGAGAGAGAGAGAGAGTGAAAATCCTCCAAGGGAAAGAAAGACCCAAACAAATAATATCGATGACGGAATGAAAAATTCAGAGGAGAGATAAAATATTTTACATTTCCACGAAAAAGAATCGGGGACAACTTATAAACTTTCCTGCTACCTATAGAGAGGTGTAACCTGTATTTTAACTATACGTGGGAAAGTCGAGTAGCAACTCGATATCTCGTTATGTGTTGCAATTATCTTGAAAATTTATTGTGCTTATTACGATAGACGAGGAGCCAATTGATTCGTAATTGAGATTCAAATCTGTGTCATGTGACACTCTAACAACTGGCATTATATTGCTTGTGACCGTACAATAATTACCCTCCTGCAATTACATTTCCTGTACGATTTCTTCTCCTTTATGTTTGAAAAATATTATCATTTGCATATATAATTCATAAAGTAATTCAATTTTTTATTGTCCACTATATAAATAATTACCCATCAAGTTGATCGCGAGTACATTGTAAAAACAAAAGTTCAATTATAAAACAAGAAAAATATGAAAAGGATAAAAAATTTAATAAAATTTTAATCTTTTCTGAATATTTTAAATAGTATATTTATAATTAGTAACTATTAAGAATGCCAGTAGGATAATATTTATGTGTCTCTGCATGAGAGGAGCGTATTAGTAATTAGTCGTATAATTTTCGTATAATATTAATGTGTCAGTTTGCAAAATGAATATAAATAGCATGGTCGTTTGTCTCAGATTGAGTTAATTGAACAATCTTTTCTGGACACTCAAATTTTCTCGGACGAATTAAATACCCTCTCTCTCACTCTCTGTCTCTTGGTAGTCGTGTAGGCGTGCGTACTCGATAAACTTTATGACGCTCTGTTTTAATAACCATCGTCTGTGCGTATATACACGTGCTTTTACTCTCACGTACATTTACATATTAATTATGTGCGTACATCCAGAGGCAATGTTGAACCAAAAAAAAAGAAGACGATGAAGAAAAATGAAAAAAGATGTTTCTTTTGCCATATCGTAAGACTTGGTTTTCACAAGAAATTATGTACCCGATAAACTGTCTTTACAGAAAACAGAAGTCGTTATGAATAACTTTCGAAATAAGACAAATGTGGGATGACTTTTTGTTTCTTTACTTTAAGGAGGATGGTGACCGTAACATAACCTCAAAATCTGTAAAAAATAAAAATTATATTATAACGCAAACAAACATAAAATAAATATACCAATGACGAACAATTGTAAAAGATCTAGTTTTACTACTCTCGAAAAAAAAAGAAATTAAATATTTTTAGCCAAAATAGTTTGTCAACAATGATTTTTTTAACATTTAATTTTTTTTCTTTCAGATCAGACAAAAATTGCAATTTTTAACCAATTTTTATAAACAATAGCTCATTTAATTCAGTGAAACATTCTCTTCAATCGTTACTTTTTTAATATTGTTAAAAGTATGTTACTAAAAATTATAAAGAAACATTGTTTATTTATTAAATAACTTTTTAATAACATACTTTTAGCAATATTAAAAAAATAACGATTGTAGAGAATGTTTCACTGAATTAAATGAGCTATTGTTTATAAAAATTGGTTAAAAATTACCATTTTTGTCTGATCTGAAAGAAAAAAAAATTAAATGTTTAAAAAAACATTTTTAACAAAATATTTTGTCACATTATAATTTTTGTCGAGAATAATAAAACAAGATCTTCTAAAATTGTTTATAATTGATAATTTTCTTGTTTTTGTTTGCGTTAGAAATCATTTTTTAGTTTTGATAGATTTTGAGGTTATGTTACGGTCACCATCCTCCTTAACATTTATAGACTTCGCACTTGATAATTAAATTTAAATAAAAAGTAGAAGAAAGTAGCTTTCAAAATAAAAAAAAAGTTGTTAAAATTCTATTTAAAAAAACTATCAAAAAATTAAACTTGATAACCAAAAAAACTTGTTTTAGACACTTTACAAAACTGACGAAAATTCCATTTCATATTTATCTTCATTTTTCTGACTTTTCTCTATTTCCTATTTTTTCCCTAATTTTCATAAAAAATGTTTACTTCTTTCTTATCCAGCAAATAAATTGAATTCCTGCAACGAATTTTACAAAGAATTTAATTAAATTTGTTGACAAAAATTGAATTCTTCCAAAAGATTTTATTAGAATTTTTTTAAATAATTTAATTTTCAAGAAGAAATTTATTAACCTCAAAAATAATTGAATTCTTATGATGAATATTGAGATTGCGATGAATTTTGCAAAGAATTTTATTAAAATGCCTCAAGATATTTGAATTTTTGAGAGTTATTTTTCAAATAATTTAAATTCCAAAAAGAAATTTCTACTCTTAAAAATAATTGAATTCTTGTGATTAATAGTGTTATTTATGAAAATAATTGAATTATTTCGAATGATTTTATTGGAATTTTTTTAAATAATTGAATTTCCACAAAGAAATTTACTACTCTTAAAAATAATTAAAATCTTGTGATAAATATTGTTATTTATGAAAATAATTGAATTTTGCCAAAAGTTTTATTAAAATGCCTCCAAATAATTGAATTTTAGGCAATAATTTTGTCATATTCGACATAATTGAACTCTTTAAACAATTATTTATGAAAGTAATTGATTTCTTGCGAAGAATTTTATTAAAATCTGAAAGAATTATTGAATTATTTAAAAAAAAATTTAACTAAAATTATATGTAAAATAGTTGATTTCTTTCGAACGCTTTTGTGTTAAAGTATTTCAAAATAGGGTAGAAGTACCGTTTGTGGCCACTGTACCGGTTGTGGCCTTTTTTATAAAATTTCCATTTAATTATTTACTATAATTAATATTTCTTATTATAATAATATAGTACTATGAGATTTTAAGTATTTTCTTAAGTAAAATACATAAATAAACTATAATATAAATAATTACAATAATTATTAACTAGTGGCCAAAAGTGGTGTTAAGGTGGCCAAAACTGGTGCTTCTACCCTAATTGAATTTCAGTGACAAATTTTAATCTTTTTAAAAATAATTACAGTTTTTGAATAATTCGAGTAAAATTCTATTAAAAATAATTGAAATTCGGCTATAAAATTTTATTATTTATGAAAATAATTAAATAGTTGATAAAAGAATTTTAACTCGAGTGAAGTTCGCAACGTATATAATGAACGATTTGGAATTTAGAATCTTTTTTTATTAAATTTTTTATATAATTTTGTATAAATAATTTTTTTGATTAAAAAGTTTGAAAAAGAAAAATTTCTAAAGAAAAAATTTGATTGTTTTCACTAAGAAAAATATTTTTTTCTTTAAATCGTTGATTATAAACGTTGTGAACTTCATTAACGTTAATTTTATTATTTATAAAAATAATTGAATTATTGCGGAAAATTCTATTAAATTGTTTAAAAATAATTGAATTTCTGTGGAAAATTTTGTTACTTTTAAATAGAATTGAATTCTTTATAAGAATTTAATAAACATTGTTTTAAATAATTAATTTTTTTTTAAATATAATAAATATTATGACAATTTTATTTTAAATAATTGAAATCCTGAGAAACTTTTCTTTACTTATGAAATGAATTGAATATACTTAAAAAAATTATTCAAATAGTTAAACTCTGTTTAGAAATTTTATGAAAATAGTAAATTTTGGAAATCACTGAATTCCGCAAAGTTTTTAAAAATAATTAAATGTTACAATTCAATTAAAATTTTTGACTATAATTGAATTCTTACAAACTATTTAACTAGAATTGTTTAAAATAATTGAATTTTCGAGAAGAAATGCACTACTTTTAAAAATAATGGAAATCTTTCAAACAATTTTATTTGAATATTTGAAAGCAATTAAATTCCTGTAAAAATTTTTTTATATTTTTAAGAATAATTATTACCTTTTTTGAACAATTTCTGTAAAATTTTATTTAAAATAATTCAAATCTTGAGATGAGTTATATTATTTATAAAAATAATTGAAAAGTTGCTAAAAACTTTATTAAAATTTTCAAAAATAATTGAATTCCTGAGGAGAATTTTTGATATTTATGAAAATAATTAAATTATTGAGAAAGATTATATTAAAATGTTTTAAAAGAATTAAACTTCTGTAAAAAATTTTGTTACTTTTAATATGGCTGAAGTTTTAAACGCTCAAATAAACGAATTTTTTTTCACCTCAATTTTTTTTTTTGAAAATTAATCTCTAAAAAAAGAAAAATAATTGAAATTCAAGAATATTTAGTTCAGAATTAATTTGTTTTAATCTAAAAAATATTTTTTTGTAAAAAAAATACAAATTACAAGATGTAAAAATATATTGTCGTTCATTTGAACGTTCAAAACTTTAGGAACATTATTTTTAAAAAAATTGAATTCGTCATAAGAAGTTTATTAATAAACATTGTTTTGAATACTTAATTTCTTCAAAATGAAATAAATAATGTGAAAATTTTATTTTAAATAATTAAATTCTTATGAAAAATTTTATTGGTGAAAATAATTGAATTTTTCGATTAATTAATTAATAATAGTATTAAAAACAATTGAAATTCTTTAATGACTTTTATTGTTCATGAAAATAATAAAACTCTTGTTTAGAATTTTATCAAAAATTTTTTTAATTGAATTTCCTTAAATATATAAATGAAAGAATTTCTATTAGTGTGAAGAATTGTATAAATATTTTTGTTAATTGATTTTAATAATTGATTTTTTCGAAATATGTTTTAAAATAACTGTTTTTTAAATAGTTTAATTCTTTGTTAAAATTTTATAAAAATACTTAGATATGGAAAACAATATGATCAGAAAATAATTGCATTTCGAATATTTTTCGAAAATAATTGAATCGGTTTAAAGAATTTTATTGAATTTGATTAGAATTTTTGAGAATAGTGTTTCGTTTTCTAAGGGTTGAGGATTTTAAATCAGTGGAAATTCTTAAAAAAAAAGTAGCTTTTAGTAGTTGAAATCTAAAGAAAAGTACCAAAATATTAAAAAAAAAAAAAAATAGTAAAAATTGTTGGTTTTACTCTAGATGAGAGTGCGCAGCCTACAATTAATTCTATAAAAAGAAATAATGAAACAAAAATAAAATCGAAAACGGTTTTCAAAAAAGCTGACCCTGAAAAATACGTCACGTCTAATAATAAACAAAATAATCTCCCAATGATAATGCAACGCTAATTTACATAAATAATTAAGAGAATCTCAACAATACAAAAAACAGCATGTTTAGGAAAACAAGAATGAAACCCAATTAACGTCTAATTACACTCGATAAATCAATCTTTCGTAAAAGACATTTTATCGTTTTAATCAAAGGGGTTTTTCTCCCTCACCCTCCCTCTCTTTGGAGAAAGAAGTTGATGACAATTTCTCAACACGCGTGACTCGAAAGCATTATAACTTCTGCATTGTATTTAAGTCGACTGCTTCCACAACCACATCACACGTCATGATAACTCGAGTGCACAATATAGTTACATAAATGTGACTCTTGAATATACGCCGTGGCGAGTTAGAGGCCAATAAAACTTAACTCCTAATTAAGAAGCGTGAAGGATGAATCTATTATATCCGTGAACTAAACAGAGAAAAGGAGAGAGAGAGACAGAGACCAAGAAGATAAAAAAAAAGAAAAAGAAAATAAAATAAAAGAGAGGGGGAAAATCATATACAGAGTGGCAAATACGAGAGACAAGTAATGTTGCCAATGTGATACAAACATAGCAACGGACATGGGCAAGCATACGTGTTCATTAGGCGTATTTGCTGTTTAGCATTTCAAATTTGGCCAGTGCACAAACGATATACCAAGATGTAAACGCGTCCCTCTCTCCTAACCCTTTTGGCAATCAAATATTTTAATTTAATCGCTCTTTACTAATGATCCACCTTACATGGGGTACGTGGGTGCCCTTTTGGTGCCCTTCTTGTTTCTCTCGGTACCTCTTAATTCGAGTCAATTCAAAAGAGAGATATCTTTACCAGCCTTCTTAATTTCTTTATCGCCAGCTCTCGACTCGTTCCTTTTTCTTCTTCTTCTTCTTTTTTTGACGAAAATTATTCTCAAACCTCCGAATGTGTTACATTGCACATTAAATTAACACATTATTCTTAAATTAAGTGCTTCTTCTTTTTGTGCCATTTTTATACAATTTAAAAACACGTCATTTCAGCATTGACAAAATTTTATATCACTCACAATTTTTTTCACCGTTTTTTACTAATTTTTAATCATTTTTAATATTTTTTACCATTTTTACTATTTTTGTGACCATTTTTACTATTATTTTTACCATTTGTACCATTCGTTAATATTTTTAACATTTCTAACTATTTTTTCCAATTTTCACTATTTTTTTACTATTTTTTACAATTTGTACCATTTTTTAAACTTTTTTACCATTTTTTATAATCTGTACTATGTTTTAAAACTTTTTTACCATTTTTTATAATCTGTACTATTTTTTAAAACTTTTTTACCATTTTTTATAATCTGTACTATTTTTTAAAATTTTTTTACCATTTTTTACCATCTGTACTAATAAAAAAAATTTTTTTTACCGTTTTTTACTAATTTTTAATCATTTTTAATATTTTTTACCATTTTTGCTATTTTTGTGACCATTTTTACTATTATTTTTACCATTTGTACCATTCGTTAATATTTTTACCATTTCTTACTATTTTTTCCAATTTTTACTATTTTTTTACAATTTTTTACAATTTGTACTATTTTTTAAACTTTTTTTACCATTTTTTATAATCTGTACTATTTTTTTAAAACATTTTTACCATTTTTTACCATCTGTACTATTAAAAAAAATTTTTTTTTTACCATTTTTCACCATTTTTCACAACTTTTTACAATTTTTTTAACAATTAAATAAAATCTTTCTACACAAATTTTTATTTATTATTTTTATTTTATTTTTTTCATCTTTTAAAAATTTTTTTATAAATAAATATTGAAATAAAATGAAAATAATTTCACCACTCGACAACATTTCGAAATTTTTTTTTTCTCTACACGCTGTCTAAAAAAACATTTGCAATTATTTTTATACCAACAATATTTAACAACAGAATTAATTTTCCGTTTCCCTCTGCGGTAAAATTATTATGAAATAAATTACAGTCGAAACTGACATAAACAAAATTAACTCATATGATTAATGTTTTACGAAAATTAATTTACATTACTTTAAATTATATTCATCTTCGCTTTTGGAATGATTGACATTCATGACCCTGAACTTTCGACAATGTAACACAACACAAGTATACATTGAATGCACGTGCGCCTGTTAACGCGCGTGTTTAATTACGCAAAATTTTCAAAACCCGATAAGCATCCTTAACAATGGAATTAAATAAGAGAAAAATTTGAAAAAAAATTTTTTTTTTGCAAAAATTGTTTGTTTTTCTCCCCCTCTAATTTCTAAACGGTATTCTATGAGATGTTCTATTGTTTACGGAAAAAACTTATGATAATGGACATTGTATTTCGATTGCAGTAACAATTCGTGTTGAGTAATAAAGTTGAGGAATTAAAATTTCAATTCAACTGATTTCTAAATTCAATTATTCAAAAAAAAAAATTGGTTGTTTAAATATTTAAATACTATTTAGTTTTTCAAGTGTATTCAGTCTTCTTTTTCTTTAATTTAAAATCTTCTGAAATTTTATAATTTTTTAATAAGTAAAATTGTAATTCTTTTAAAACTCAGATAAATTGTAGAATTTTTAACAAAACTAATTAAATTAGTTTTATAAAAGGTTAATTTGTTTTTTAAAATTTTTTTGGTAGAAAGTTAATTAATTTAACAAATAGGCGATTTATTAAAAACATTTGAACAAAACCATTGAAGATAATAACTTTTAAAAAATTATAATAAAAAATTCTTATTCCATTGAAAAATTTCTCTAAATAATGGAAATATAGTAAAAAAAATTTTAAGCAATAGACTATAGCAAAGGCATATAGAATAGAGAAAGATTTACAAATAACTAAAATTTAGAAAAGTTTTTAAAAATAATTGAATTTTTTAAAAGAATTTTCGAAGAATACTTAAAAAATTATCATGTTTTTTAAAGAATTTTAATTACAGTTATAAATATTTTTTAAATTTCTGTGACAAAATCTAAAAAAGTAAATTTGTTTAAAACATCAGTTTTTACTCTTAAAGATAATTAAAATTTACAAAATTACGTTAAGCATTGTTAAAAATTCATTTTTTAAAAATATTATAAAACATTACGATGTAATTTTTCTAAACTAATAACGTTTCTTTAAAGAACTTTTGCACAATTAAAAAATCTAATCAATCTTTTGAAGAATTTTTCAAAAAATATAAAAAAATAACATTAAAAACAATATTAATAATTAGAAAATACGGAAAATAGTTGTATTTTGAAAAAGTAATAATAAACGAAATCCTAAGAATTATTTTTTTTTTTAGAAAATTTTCCAAAATAATTAAAGCTAATTTTCAGTAATTTATACTTTCAAATTTTTCTTTGCAGATTTTGCATTAAAATTTTTAAACTGTTCAATTAATTATTAGAATTTTAATATTCAAATTCATCAAACTTTGATTTTCAGAAATTTTATAATATTATTTTTTTTCAATAAAATTTTACATAATTTTATGTATTTAAAAAAATTTGAATTATTTTTCCTCAAATTCTATATTTCAGAAATTTATAATTGATTTTCATTATTAAATTAAATTAAAAAGATATCTAAGAATTACTTTTAAAAAAAGAATTTAATATAATTTATTAAAATAATTTTCCTTAATTTACATGTCTTAATTTTTATTTGAAAATTTTCAATTAATATTGTTGAGAATTCAAAAATTTTATGAATTCTGTATTAAAATTCTTAGAATTTAGAAATTTGGCATCCAAAAGAATAAGAAAATTATTTGCATAATATAAATATCCTAATTCCTAATAACAATAGGTTTAATAAAATTTAAAGTTTTTAAATATAAATAAAAGAAGAATGTTTATATATTCTATTTGTCAATTACAAATTTTAATTGAAAATGAAATTTGAACTTTTAACATTTTGTACAATTTTATAAAATAAAGGAGAAAATTTTTGCCAAAAAAATGTTCTGTTACGTTTATTTAAAAATTTCTTTAATTATATTCTTAGAAATTTGGCTTAAAGAAAAGTAGTTGATAAATATTTAACTATTTATTAAATTATTTATTATTTATTTCTATATCATGTTTATTTTCACTTTCATTCTCACTTTCATTAATATTTTAAGAAATTTTTATCCTCACCTTGATGGTTTACTTTAGATTTATTTCCTTTTTGAAGGTAAAAATAAAAGTTAATTGACATTAAAAATTTTTTACGGTTAAAATAATCGTAAATAAAAAAATTTAGTATAAATGAAGATAAAAATTCTTGCAAGTAAGAATGAAAATAAAAATGAGGATGAAATTCTGTCAAAGTAAAAGTGAAAATAAAATGAAATCTATCAAAAAATAAAATGAAATTTTTGTGACAACCCTGAATTTTAAATTTCAAATAATTCGTTACTATCTTTCCCACACTGAGAAAACATTATACTCGTTTCAAGTAAAAAAATAATTTTAAGTGATTCTGTTTAATTGAAATTAGTTTGTAAGCCTAATTCCAATATGTAGGAAATATTTATTGCTTTGATTCAAAAATAATTTTTGTTTCAATTATTATGTTTAATTCAAACAAATTTTCTGTTTTGATTTAAACAAAAAAATGTGTTTAAAAATTTTATGTTCAATTCAAACTTAAGAGTTGACTCTAAATAATATAAAATCAACTATAAATTATGTTAGAATTTAAATATATTATTTCTATAAATGAACCAAAAAAAAAAATGTTTGAATTAAACATAAATTTGTTAACTGTATAGCAAAGATATTTTAAGTTTTGTTTAAACAAAATATGTTTGAATCAAATAAATCGTTTTCTCAGTGCACTGCGTTTGCAGATTTGGTCTAGTAAAAAATATTTTTAATTAGAAAACTTTTTTTGTTTTTTCAATTTCAAAAAAAGGATATTTATCCCTAAAATTTGTTGGATGAAAAAAATTGGATTTATTAAAATTTCATATCTTTTATTATTGTCTTGCACTTGCACAAATTGGACCAATATTGAACGATGAACAAAATCTACAAGTATAATTAGAGAAGAAGGGGGGAGAAAATGAAAATAATTGTTTTGAGTTGACATAGAAAAAAAAACCGTACAAAAGAAGGAAAGGACTAATTTCTATTTAATTAACTGCGTCTTGTGACATGCTTGAGGGGGGGAAGGAATGGGGGAGGTAAGAGAGAATATGAGATGGTGTGAGAGAGTGAGAGAACAAGTACGGGTTGGTAGGTTTGGTCTGCACGTTGGGGTTCATTAGGTTATTGAAACCTTAGACAATGTAACTAGTGCCTGCCGGGTACAGTGCTCGAGGGGCTTCGTAATGCCCAGTGCCTCGAGTACTACGACCGACTATACGACATTTAGCATCTCTGTTCGCCAAGTGGGGTTAGACTTGTCTCGAGTAACTAACACAATCCTGCATTCACTGAAGGAGCGCATTGAACAAGATAACGTCATCAGTACCTCATAATGCATCGTCCATCGCATGATTCTAATCGGCTTTCAACGTAATTTAACATTCCTATATATCAAATATCAATTTCTGATTACTATTGTTCTTTGTTTTTCTTATTTTTATTTTCATTTTCCTTTCCTCTTTCTATACAAATTTTCCTTTTTTGTTTTTATTCTCGTTTTCCTATATTCTGTTTTTATTCTGCTTCTCCGCTACTGACTTTATTCTCGTTTTCTGTTTCTATTCTCATTCTTCGTTTCTGTTTCTATACTCATTCTTCTTTTCTGTTTTTATTCACATTTTTCTTTACAGTTTTTATTCCAATTTTCCTTTTCTCTATTGAAACTAAATATCGGGAATTGCAAATATTTTCTTTTAGCTCTCTTTCTCTCTTTTTTGTTTATCTCTTTATGTTAACTTTTTCTGTTTTAATAAATTCAGGAGATCTTCATTGTTGCCTTGACTTTCATTTTCACTTTCATTTTCCCCGTGACCGTTTTATTTTCAATCGTATTTTTACTTTCACTTCAACTTTTCACATATTTTGACATTTATTTATTATTTATTATTTTATTTATTATTTATTATTTTAATTATTATTTATTATTTTAATTATTATTTATTTTAATTCCACTTTAATAGATTTTGTTTTCTAATTTAATAGACTTGTCAAAAATTGAGAGTCGAAATAAAAAACTAACAAATTGAAAAAGAAAATAAAATACTGTAATAAGTGGAAATGAAAATAAACGTAAAAGAAAAGGAATTATTAAAGAGAAAGTAAAAATTACAGTAAAAATAAAATTCTATCAAAAATTAAAGTAAAAATCTATCAAAGTGAAAAAGAAAATTAAAATGAAAATAAAAGTGACAATGAAAGTGAAAACAGAAATAAAATTGAGCAATCGACTCCCTCATTCTTCACTTTTACAGATTTTATTTCCACTTTAATAGATTTTATTTTTTCATTTGATAGACTGGATAAAAACTTGAAAGTCAAAATAAAAATCTATTACAGTAAATTTGAAAAAGAAAATAAAAACTGTAATAAGTGAAAATGAAAATAAAAGTGAAAGGAAATAGAATCATTAAAGAGAAAGTCAAAATTACAGTAAAAATAAAATTCTATCAAAAATTAAAGTCAAAATCTATCAAAAATTAAAGTAAAAATCGATAAAAAATTAAAGTAAAAATCTATCAAAGTGAAAAAGAAAATTAAAGTGCAGATAAAAGTGACAATGAAAGTGAAAACAAATAAAATTCAGCAATCGACTTACTCATTCATTCTAAAAATGATTAGATACTGAAAAATATGTTCTAATACATTTACTTGCGAATTTCTTTAATTATGAAATTATAAAATTGAATATTCAGATTTGAATGTATTTTCAATTTCATTTACAAAATCCAATTTTTACTCAAAATTCATTTTGAAATTAATTTTTTTAGAAAATTCTACAAAAATTCAATTATTTAAATAAAAAAATAAATCATTTATTGAATAATTAAATGTATCATAAAATTGAATTCTTATAAAGAATATTATAGACAAATTTTTAAATAATTGAAATTTTTTGACGAATTTTAATAAAATTATCAAGAATAATTGAATGTTTCGAGGCCTTCAATTAAAATTGTATTTAAAAAAATTTAAATTCAGCAAGGACTATTATTATTTAAAAAAATAATAAAATTACTAAAAAGAATTTTTATTATTTATAACAATAATTGAATTCCTAAAAAGAATTGTAATATTTTTAAAAATAATTAAATTATTGCGAAGAATTTTATAAAATAAATTTTTTTCAATTGATCTTTTTTACAAAAAATTGATGCTAATTATATTTTTAATAATTCTGGAGAAATTGTTACTATTTGAGAAGATAATTTAATGTTTTCGTAGAATTTCATTATATTCTTTTAAAAACAATTTAAATCATTGGGAAATTTTATAAAAATAGTAGATATTAAAAATCATAGAAAAATATTTTAAAATAATTGAAATTTGGACAAGAATTATTGACAAATTTTTTAAATGAATTGAATTTTTGCGAAGAGTTTTATTACTTTTATAAAAATAATTGAATTCTTGTGATTGAAATGAAAATTAAAATTCTTGTTTATAAAAATAATTAAAATTTACAAAAAATGCTAATAAAATTTATAAAAGTAATTAATGTTCTGGGAAAAATTTTGCTTTTTACCAAGATAATTGAATTCCTTCGTAGAATTGCCTTAAAACTTTTGAAATTAATATTAAATGCATAATAAAAAATTATTCGCACAGAATTATTAATTAATGTTCAAAAACTTCTAACTGGACGAAGATTTGAATTTAGGTCCTTTTTAAAATTCAATTATTTTTAAAAACTGAAATTATTTCTAACTTCTCCAAAATTTAATTATTTTTTTTAGAATTCTTAAGTTTCACTAAATATTTTTTGGTCAAAAAAATTGTTTATTATACGAAATTTTTTTCATAGGAAAACTATTTTCCAAAACATTTTTTATTCGAAAACTATTTATTTTAGAAAATATTTTATGCAGAAAAATTATTTTAGAAAATAATTTTCACAGAAAAATTATTTTCCAAAATATTTTTTTACTGCAAAACTATTGGTCTTAAAAAACATTTTTTTCTCTACTGAATTCGTTTAGTAGAAACATAACTTTTGAGCGAAAATATTGTTTAACGATTTTAAAATAAAGAAAAACAGTATAATAAACCAAAACAGAAAAGTTTCGAAACATGTCAAAGTCTTGAAATTCCCCCTTCGAGATAATAAAGAACCTTTTTTTCTTCTCTACGCCAAAGATTTTCGACACCAGAGTGGTAAATCTACCCGCATTGCGATCTTAATGTCTGTCAAGAGAAGAAGTTCAATCACATGCGGGTAAGTTTTGCTAAGAAATGTGAAATCGCATTGAATTCTCATATATACCTTACGTGCAGTTATCTGATATTTTTTGGATAAAAAAAATCCCAACTTAGAAGCAATTTTCCTTTTATTAAGCATAGAAAAAGTAAAATTAAATTTAGTACCGAATTTTCTTCCAGTTTGGTAAGAAAGAAGAACTGCAAAATTGACTAATTCCTCCTTAAAATTAAAATTTGTATAGAATCAAACTTATTATTTATTGGATTAAAATTATGTTCAATTAAATAAAAAGTAGGTTAAATTCAATTGTAAAATATGTTTAATTTAGACACATTTTTTTGGTTGGCTACTTATTTTTGATTTCAACAAATTTTTTTTCAGTGTATTATTAAATTTATGACTGAAACGTTTTTTTAGGAAAATTAAGAAAAAAGTAAAATTAAGATTAGAACAAATTGTTTTTTCGTTTAGTAAGAAATAGCAGAATTAAACTTACGACTAATGTTTCTTTTCAGGATTAATTTTTTTTTAATTAGAGTAGATTTTTTATTATTAAAATAGTAGATATTATGAATCACTAAATTGAGAAAAATTTTTAAAATACTTTGTCAAAAATTTCATTAGACTTTTTTTAATTAATTGAACATCAGAGAAAAATTTAACTATTTATAAAGATAATCGATATCTTCACAAGAATTATTAAAAAAATTTTGGATACACTTGAATTTTTGCAAAAAATTTTATTACTTTCATAAAATTAATTTTAGTGACATTTTTAATATTTATCAAAATAAATTAAATCTTTCCAATAATATTTTATTTTATATATTTTTTTAATAATTGAATTCTTTTGGAGAAGTTTATTAAAACAGTAGATATTAAAAAACCTTTAAATTAAAAGAAAGTTTTTCAAAATCAAATTAAACTTTCGCCACTTTATTTTTTACACAAAAAATTGAAATTCTTATAAGAATTTTGAAAAAAATCTTTGAAAATAATGTTCTATTCTTGCTAAGAATTTTATTGCGTTTGAAAATAATTGAATTTCTTCGACATTTTTATTGCTGATAAAAATAATTGAAGGTCTGCAGAATTAAATTTTTTTTAAGTAATCGAATTCTTTTGGAGTAGTTTATTAAAACAGTAGATTTTCATATCCATTAAGTTGAAGAAAATTTTAAAAAATTTAATTAAAATTTCGCCAAGAACTTTAATAAAATTTTTGAAAATAAGGGAATTTTGTAAAATAATTTTATTAATTATACAAAAAAATGGAAATTTTCAAAAGAATTAAAAAAAAAATCTCTGAAAATAATGTTGAATTTTTCATAAGAATTTAATAAAGATTGAAAATAATTGAATTTCTTTGAAATTTTTATTATTAATAAAATTTATTATTTAAATATATATTCATACGAAAAATTGAATTTTTTATGCTAATTAAAAAAATTTTTTTTTAATAATGTTGAATTTTTGCTAAGAATTTTATTACATTTAAAAATTGTTGAATTTCATTGAAATATTTATTATTATTAAAAATAATTGAATATCTGTGCAGAATTTTATCAAAATTTTGTTGGAATAAATGAATTCTTTTGAAAAACATTACTAAAATGAGGGAAAAATTTTTTAATAGAAAGAAATTTTCCAAAAAAATTTTTAATTTTGCCAAGAATTTTAATAAAAACCGAAAGTAATTTTATTTTTCCCTTGAGTATAATTAAATTTACGACTAAGACGTTTTCTTAGGACCAATCAGAAGAAAGTAAAACTAAATTTACAACTATTATTTTTTCATTTAAAAATAAAAAGTGGAATTAAACTCATAACTAATATTTCTTTTAAGGTGCCTAATTTTCATTGAATCGAATTTATTATGTATTGAATCAAAATTATGTTCAATTGAATACAAAAATAAGATTCACTTCAATTGTAAAATATATTTAATTTAATCACACTTTTTTGGTCGCCTGTTTATTTTTGAATTAAAAAATTTTTTTTCTCACTTAATAATTAAATTAATGACTAAAATATTTTTTAAGGAAATTTGTAAAACTACAAAAAGTTTTACAAGAAGAAAAAAACATTAAATTTACAAGAAGAAAAAAGCATTAAATTTACAAGAAGAAAAAACATTAAATTTACAAACAATTTTTTTCCCTTAATAAGAAAAGGTATAATTAATTTTACGAATAATAAGAAAGAAAAAGTAAAATTAAAATCCAATGGAAAAAAAATCTACCAGTAATTATGTACCTCAAAAAAAAAAAAAAAAAAGAAAAAAAAGAGAGAGAGAAACAAGTGTAAATCGCAGTGTTCCTTTTGGAACCCAATGAAATTTAATTTTCCCCGAGTCAGTCGCCTTCAGCGAATGGCTTTACGTCCATTTCGAAAACGAGGAAGCCCTTGAAGATCACAGGAAAAATGTACCTACTGTACTCTTGGTCCTGGAAAATGTCCCTGTCGTTACTTCTCCGCGGATATATATATTTATGCAGCGGGAGCCGGCGAATTAGGAATTTCACTAACTCGGATAGTCACATTTAATTTTAAGCCCCCGAAACCCTATGACTCCATTTCGTGCGTGTATTACATTACATACTGCCTCTCTATACACATATTCGGAGGGTCGTCCTCCTAAAGTATTAAAGAATATATATATACATACACATATATATATATATTTGAAGCGGATTATCCTAGTACCGTCGCGAATACTGACTTCCATGTCGCAAGCTCTCTAAAAAATTGTCCTTTCATATTCTCTCTCTCTCCCTTTTTTCACGGATCATCATTTACACCCAACGCACTGGTTTAAATTTCACGAAAATTCGCCCCATTATAATACGAAGCATTTCAACGTTACGTCAAAAAAAAGGAGAAAAAAAATTAAAAGTAAGGAAAATAATTTCCAGTCCAATAAAATTCGAAATAAAAAGTAAAATAGATAATAAAAAAAAGTAAATAAAAAATTAAGTAAATAAAAAATAAAAAAAATAAATAAAAAAAAAGTAAATAAAAAAATAAGTAAATAAAAAATAAAAAAAGTAAATAAAAAAATAAGTAAATAAAAAAGAAACAAATTTAAAAAAAAAATATTACAATAAAAAATATCTTCCAAACAGAAATTTAAATTTTCTTCCGAAATAAAATAAAAAATATTCAATTATATGTAAATAAGAAGAATTAGAAATGAAATTGATTTGCCTTGGGAAAATGTTTCTTTTTTTTGAAATACAATAAAACATGTAGAATTTTGCTGTGCTTGAGATTAAATTCATTGACCGTCATGATCGCAAATTACAATTTGTATTCACACGCGTGGAGATTATATAGATTGTTGCGCAGCCTGCGGGACCGCCACTAATTAGGTTCTTCAATCGGCACTTATTGTTTCGTAGAGCCCTAATTTAGGAGCAGCAGCTGCCACCACGAGAGTGAACGCTAATTAAAACACCTAATTGTGGCCATTAACGAGAAATGCGCGATAGGCACTCTTGCGTCGTAGAGCTTATATACCAATCATGATTATTAGATTCAAAAATCTGATAGCCGTTAATATTACGTCATTTACTCACAGCAGCAGCGGGTATTTAATAACATTTTAAGTATCCAATGTCAATGTAATAGTCTACACTCTCGTAATGGACTTATAATAATTTCGTTCTCTAATTCTCCTCAAACTTTTTATCATAATATTATTATTATTTATTAAAATTATATTATTATTATTATTATTTATTAAAATTATATTATTATTATTATTAATTATTATTATTATTAGTATTACCATTATTATTATTATTATTATTATTATTATCAATTACCATTATTATTATTAGAATTACCATTATTATTTTACTATTATTAATTTAAACACTATAATTATTATTATTACTGTAATTATATTATTATTCTTCAGAGTTGCCAAAAAAATTCAAATTCGTTTTTCCCTATTTTTCTCCTGATTTCCAAAAAAATGTTACCTTTTTCCTAAACCTACAGAAAATTCTGATTCACTCTAAAAATGACAAAATACTTGAAAAAATATTTCATTAACTTTACTTGCGAATTTCTTAAATTTTTTAAAGTTGAACAACTTATATAATAACTAAAAATCACCGAGTGATAAAATCGTATTTTTATATGAAAAGAATATTGCTACTGTAACTTCTGCAAAATTAATTATTAATTAAATATAATAATTTTCGTACTTTATTCTGTCTGTCCACACTTTGAACTTTAGTTTTTGTGAATGCTTTTGTTTTTTTTTCTCTAGAAAATATTTTCTGAGAAAACAAGTATTTTTTTCATGATTTATGATAAAGTATTATTTGAAATTAACCATTTTTGTAATTTTTAAAAATTGTTAACAAATAAATTGTGTTTATTATATGATTTAAAAAAAACAAATATTGATTGACTATTTTAAGTTATGCAAAATTATCTTCTTTTTATCTATAAAAAAAATATTAGGAAATTGTAAAAAAATTATGATTTAGAAATAGAAAATAAACCAATTTTATGCATAATTTTTATTTCTCAATAAGAATGTTGTTCACAAGTAGATTATTTTCATTGAGGAAAAAAACATTAGCTACATATTCTCTTTTCTTAATATTTTTTTTTTTGAAATTCTCAATTTTCATAAGAAATAATTTGCATAATTTCTATTTCTTAATTACAATAGCTTTAATAAAATTCAGTTTTTAAACATAATTTAAAGAAAAATGTTTATAAATTCTATTTGTCAATTACGAATTTTAATTGCAAATGAAATTAAAACTTTTTAAAAATTTATAAAATTTTATAAAATAAAGGAGAAAAATTCAGTCAAAAAATATTCTGTCACATTTATTTAAAAATTGCTTTAATTATAAAATTATTCGAAAATTTCTGTTTTAAAAAACTATATAATTATTTTTATTTTTCTCAAGAATTAGGACATTCAAAAAATTAAAATTCAGAACATTTTTGGAAAAATTCTTTAAAATGGAGAATATTTTTGAAAATAATTCAAATTTTTCCAAGAATTTTATTAAAATTTTTTTAAACTAATTGAATTTCGGAGAATTTTTTTATTTAAAAGCATAATTGGGATTTAGACGAGAATTATTTTTCAATTTTAAACATAATTGCATTTTATGAGAAGAATTTTTTTAATTTTAAAAATAATTGAAATTTTGCAATTATTTGTAATTTTTCAAAAATTCAATTTTCTAGTGTTTTTAACAAAAATTTTTAATTAAAAATTTTTAAACTCTATCATTTTTAAAATTGCTATTCTTATTTGAAAAAAATATTTTTTTTTATGTATTTTAATAATTTCTATTTAATTCTTATTTTTTAAAATTATAAACTAAAATTTTTTTAAATCAATTATTTTTTATAAGTTATGTAAAAGTGCTTCCTTGCGAATTTTTAAATCCATTTGTTTACAAATTACATTTTTACAAAATTTCGATTATTAGGAAATTCTTCAATTCAATATTTGGAATAATTTGGAATTTCAATATTTTGAATATTTGGAATAATTTTAAACAAAATTTAGCTAAACTTATTAAAAATACAATTATTTCTAAAAATTGGACAATAAGTTTTATTATTCATGAAAATAATTGAATTATTGAAAAAATATTTTTTAGTTTTGTAAATACTTGAATTTCTGTAAAACTTATTATTTAAGAAAATAGTAAAATGATTTTGGAGAAGAATTTTATTATTTATAAAAATATTCAAAATTTGATGAGAATTGAAAAAAATTTAAACATAATATTGAATTTTTGACGAGAATATTATAACTTTTGAAAATATTTGAGATTCTGCAAAATTTTTATGATTTATGAAAATAATTGAATGTTTTTGCAGAATTTTATCAATTTTTTTAAACAATAGAATTCTTTTAAATAATTGTATTAAAACTTTTTTAATTAATTAAATTCCGGAATAGATTAACTGTATTTATAAAGATAATTGAAATTTTTAATAAAAATTTTGTTTTAAATTTTTGAACAGAATTGAATTTTTTACAAGAATGTTATTACTTTTGAAAGTAATTAATTTTAAACAAGCATTTTTAATTTCTCCAAAATTAAATGTCTTTCAATATTTTGTAACTATAATTCTTCTATATGAATTCATATAATTCATTTTTTTTCAAAAATCTAAATTTCTTTAAATTTCTAATCAAATTGATTCAGAATTGAAATTTTCTTTTATTGCAGAAAATAATTATTAACCACTTTCTTTGTTTGTAGAATTTCTAATGAATGATGAATTCTACTTCAATAGAAACTAATATTTATATAAAAAATATAATTTTTATTTCCAAATAATAAAATTTGTATAAATGTTAATTTCGAAAAAAGAGGCGAATTCAAGTTGCGAGCCGAAATGAAAACAAGATTTTAAATATTCATTTTATATCAAGAAAGATTTTAATTACAGCGAATCTTCTTCATCCAAATTTAATTAAGCTTAATTAATTCCTTTCCCCTTTATTCTTGCATTAGATATTTGAATAAGAAATTTTCGATGTAAGTTTTCAATTTCTTTTCTATATTTCAATGATAATTAGTTTTTCAACCCTGGATTATTAGATTTCTAATCGTCGCTATTTACTTGTTATTTATTTCTAAAATTTGATTTAATTATTTTTCTACCTTTTTCTCGAATGAATTTTCTCTTAAATGTAATTTAATCTCTGTACAAGCAAAATGTTTTTTTTTTTAAATTTTTTCATTCTTTATAAATCTTGAGAAATTAAAACCTAAATTTTTAAAAAAAGGGTTTCCCCTATTCTTAAAAATTTAGGTTTTACTTTCTGAAGAATTATAATTTTTTTAGTTCCTAACACTGTGCAAAGAAAGGTACGAATTTAGTACCAGTTTTGGTATTAAATCGTAATTCGGTTCTATTTTAATACTGAAATCAGCTGTAATTTAGAACATTTTTTTTACAATGAAAGTAGCTTCGAAATTAACAGAATGAAATTAAAACTAAGCATTAGCTAAACTGTTTCTCTTTCTTTCTGATTATGTTTCTTTGAACGTAAAAGTAAACCAAAAGTTTTTTGTAGCATGTGACTGATAGAAATTCGATGGTGATTTTTTCGACCACTTTCCTCTTTAAATGTTTGATAGATTGAACTGAAATTTTGTAGGACAGTATAAAATGTAATTAGAAAGGTCAGTGATGCACAAAAAGTTGAATAATTAAAAAATAAATTATAATACAAAACTTTGAAATCGGTAAAGACGAGAAGTTGATTAAAAGCGGCCGTGACAACTGATAACTTTAAATTGATTTGTAACAATTAATTTTAAATGTATTAAAACTTTTGCTCATGATTGACCTTCTTTATTGTATTTTAAACCTTTGTGCAAAATTTCAGTTCAATTTACAAAATATTTAAAGAAAAAACTGGTCGTGAAAATTACCATTGGGAACACAGTAAATCGTGAGGTGTTAAAAAGTGTTTTAGATTAAATTAACACCAAAAAAGATTAAAATAATCAATTTTGGTGTTATTTCTTACAATGAATGAAATTTTAGTTTATTGAATTTTTTTATAACTATAAAACATGAAGATATCGATATTATTAGAATATGTTATTTCTTCAAAATTATTTTTATTATTTCAATTTAATTATTATTTTCAAAAATTTTTAACTACAATTTTACTTTTATATCTATTATTTTTAATAATAATTAATTAATCAATTTCACGAAATTTCAGTTATTCCTAAGATCTTTAATTAAATGCATATTAGAAAATAAAAACTTCAAATAATATTAAAAAAATTCAATTAAACTTTTTCAAAAATATTAATTTCAGAATTCAATTATTTCCAAAAAGTTCACTCATATTTCTTTTAATATTCAATTATTGTCTAAAATTTTAACTGAAGTTCATTTTTATGAAATGAAAATCAACTTTTATTAGAAAATTAAACAATACTTTAATTATTTAAATGCAAAAGTAAATTTATTGAATAATTGAATGTTTCTCAAAATTAAATTCTTATAAAAAATTTTAGTAACAAATTTTTTCACGGTAAATCGTTAGGTATTAAAATAACACCAAAATGGATTAAAATAACACTAAATTGGATTACTTTAATCCTTTTTGCTGTTATTTCAATACTTAACGATTTACCGTGTTGATAATTCAATTCTTTTATCGAATTTTATTAAAACTTGCATCAACATAATTACTTTCTTCAAGGAATTCAATTATAATTGTATTAAAAATAATTGAAACGCTGCGAAGAGTTTTAGGAGAATTTTCAAATTTATTCGTTTACAATTCAATTTTACAAAATTCAATTATTTGTAAATTTTGCAATTAAATATATATTGAAAAATTAGAACTTTAAATAATTTCAAAAAAAATTCTATTACACTTTAAAAAAAATTAATTCCACAGAATTTTTTGTCAAAAATATGAAAAATTAAGAATTTTAATGATTTTAGTTTGAAACTTTTTTAAAATTTAAATATTTCTAAAAATCCACGTTATAATGCTTTTAATACTTAAGTGTAATGTAAACTTTAAACTGAAATTCATTTTTAAACCCATTTTTATTAGTAAATTCTACGAGAATTAAATTATTTAAATACAAAAATAAATAATTTATTAATTTCATGTTTCTTAAAATTAAATATTCATAAAAAATGTTATCAACAAATTTTTTAAATAATAAAATTCTTTGGATGAATTTTAATAAGATTTTTAAGAGTAATTACATTTTTTGAAGAATTTGATTAAAATTGCATTAAAAATAATTGAAATTCTGCAATGAGTTTAATTATTTATGAAAATAATTCAATTCCCATAAGAATTTTATTATTTATAAAAATATATAATTGAATCCCTGTAAAAATAATATTATTATTTATAAATATAATTGAATTATTGTGAAAAAATTTATAAAAAAAATTGTAATTAATTAAATTTCGGTAAAAATTTGTATTATTTATGAAAATAATTAAATGTTTGCGTAGAATTGTATTGAAATTTTTTTTAATAAAGGAATTCTTTTGGAAAATTTTTATTGAAATAGTAGATCTTCACGGTAAATCGTTAGGTATTAAAATAACACCAAAAAGGATTAAAATAATCAAATTTAGTGGTATTTTAATCCATTTTGGTGTTATTTTAATACCTAACGATTTACCGTGTTGAAAATTATGAAATTTTACAAAACTTTTGAAAGTAATTGACATTTTGACAAGAATTTGAGTAAAATTATGTAAAATAATTGAATATCAGAGAAGAATTTTATTATTTATAAAAAGAATTGAAATTTTGAGGAGAATTTTTTTTAATTTTTGAACACAATTGAATTTAGTAACTATGTTACTAAGTTAGTAAGTTGGTAACTAAGGTGGTAACTAATTTAGTAACTATCTTACTATTCTACCTGGAGAAGCTAAATTCGTTGAATTTTTACAAATCGTTGACTTTGGTGTTTTATTAATAATAAAATTTCATTCATGGTTAAAAATAATTCCAAAACACTTAACTTATAAGTATCAAATGGCAACGAATTGATACCAAAAATGTGGATCAAATAAAAAATTAATCCAGATTTTTGGCATTAGTTTGATCCGCTTTAGTATCAATTTGATACTTTCAATAAAACTGTGAATAGATTATTTTAATTCTTTTTGGTGTTAATTTAATCCTAGAGGGATTAAACTGTTGCAGATTATTTTAATCAATTCTGGTGTTATTTTAACACCTCACGTTTTACTGTGAAATTTTACAAATTAAAAAATAAAAAAAAAATTAAAAAATTTCAAATTTTACAAATTTTTTACAATCTCACGCTGTTAACAAAAGAGATATTTTAAAACAAAAAGGTAACCGTCAAAAATTAAAAAACGAAAAGTTTGATCGTTTCTAATTTTCGGCAGAAAGATTGAAAATTGAAGTTTAAATTTGATTAAGGTGCCGGTGAGGTAGTTACACATAGATACACAATGGAGAATAATGCTTCAAGATTATAAGTGTGTTAGAGAACCTTGGTGATATGTAGGATGACGAAGCGACTATTTTCCGGAGTTGTTAGTGGTAAGAGAGAAATTTTGCGGTTGCAAGCATGGCGTGCTAACACGACCGATATATACGGGTTGTGTACTGGTTGTGTGTAACATTGCCCGGGGTGCCGCAACGGTTCACTCGCAGCAAGTTGGTGGCCAACACAATGACGTTATAATGACTAATGATCATATCATTTAATTAACATCGCACCTAACTAGCCCGGCTTCATTAGTCGACGCGGTCTTAGTTCTCTCACTCTCTCCCGTACACATACAGCACTTATTATGTATACTCCGTCCGTCCACGGCGATTGTCCATCTAGTTGTGTTAAAGCCTTGTGTTATACGCGCGACACGGTTACTAGCTGACCCTCGAGCAGTGTTAAGTTCCATTGTCATCGTTGACGAGTACATGAAACTCGTCGGATAATACACCTACTCTTAACACTCTACATGCCTCGCCACGCACGTCTCAAAGAAAGGAAAAATAAATTCACTTTCAGCTCGTGGCGAAAATTATTGCAAAAAAAAAGTGGAAAAAATATTTTAATTGTTAAAAAAAGATTATTGAAAGATTATTTCTTCAATGTCTGCTCTGGAAGGAGAAGATTTCT
This sequence comes from Leptopilina drosophilae, assembly GCA_032873175.1. Taxonomy (NCBI): domain Eukaryota; kingdom Metazoa; phylum Arthropoda; class Insecta; order Hymenoptera; family Figitidae; genus Leptopilina; species Leptopilina drosophilae. The sequence continues at coordinate 41,444,155 of CM065480.1, forward strand.
TGTTAGAAAAGCGTAGCGAAAGTTGAACTTTTCTCCACTCCTGAAGAAACGAGTTAGTGTTTCATTCGAGCGACACGATCCGAGAAACGAACCAAAAAACGATTTTCTTTTTGTTTTGATAACCGAACAGTCATGTTCGCTTCTCTAATTGAAGTGAACATCTCGAGCGATTTCTCCGATCAAACGAGAAGTTCGTTCTAAACATTAAAAACCTATTTTTTCTATTGAAAATAAATTAATAAAATTATATATTATTGTAAACTCAAATAGTAATTAGATATATAAATATGTTATATAATTTATAAATAATGAGATTTAAGTTTTTAAAACTTCTTTATCTTTAAACGTTTTTATTTGTAGCGACTTGTTTATGTTATGAAAATCATTTCAACAAATTAAATGCCTAAATATATATCCTGTAAATTATTGACGTAAAATTTTTCTTCCTATTAAAACTCTAAAACTCCTTAATTTACTTCACATATTTATCTAACTTTTTTATAACTTGTTATTCATATTATTAAATATTATTAATTTATTATTTTATAATTAATTTTTTTATTCATTTTTTATTTTACTATTTATTATTAATTTATAATTTATTATTTTTCAATGAAAAATGCATTATAATTTACTTCTTATATTTACGTAATTGTTTTATATAATTACAAAATGTCTAGCGTTCAGGAATTTCGGAAAAAACCGGGAATTTAGTTAGACCAGGAAAAAGTCTGAAAATTACAGCGAATTTTTTTAAATATTCGCTACTTTGTAAAAATTTATGAAAAATTTTAATATAAGTTTATATTTTTACACAACTTAAACTATTAAATTTAGAAAAATTTTATCAAGAGGAGAAAACTGTTCTTTCGTCAACTTTTGAATAATGTTGAGAAAACTAAATTTTTATTAATGTTTATTAAAGAATTATTTTTTCACCTAAAAAATGACACTTTTTCAATTTAGGTATGATTATTTTTAATTTTTATTATTTTAATACACAATTAAAAATAATAACAACACTTTGTAAAATAATACCTTTTCATGTGATGAGAATATAAAAATGTGTCTACGTAATAGAAAAATAAAAAACAAGTTTAATTTTAAATTTAAATTTAACTTCCAATTTTTTCGACTTATTAGTTAATATAATAATTAATATTACATTTCTATAAATATAGAAAATGTCTATTGACTTTTTAAAGTCAATTTTCTTAATTTCTTTATCATAAAATATTAATATTTTAATATTATAGTTATTATTGTTTTAAAAAATAAATTCAGGAATATTTTACTTTTTGGTCTAGAAATTTAAAAATTACAATTCTTTAGACACCTTAAATTAACTTTTTACACTAATCTTAATCAACCAAAATAAATTTAAATATATTTTTTAAATGAATTAAACACAAAGAATTTAAATATTTTTGGTTATTAAATTTTTTTAAAAATAGGTTATTAGTTTATTATTGTTAGCTGTCAGTTATGGGAAAGTCGAGAAGTTCAGTCGATAATTAATCGGTCGATTAGGAAATTAGACGATACGATTTGACAATTAACAAAAGAATAAACGAGATGATCGTTCGAAAATCAAAGACGACAACGAACAAAATCGCTCGAAAAAAATTAAATTCTTGGATCGAAATGAAACACTAAAACGAGTATTGTCAAAAAAGGGTTGTTACCAAAAATTTGATTTCCTTTTTCTCTGATTCTTAGACAAAATTTTGACTCTTTCTTTAGCCCTTTTCTCTTAATCAGAGTCAGATAAAAATTATGGTTTTAACTGACAACCAGTGACTGACTTTTTGCTCCTGAATTAGTTAAAAATAACAGATTTTAAGTGAAAAAAAATAACAGATTTTTATTTAAAAAGTAACTAAACAATTAGTTGAGGAGTAAGTTTTCAAAACCTGATAAATCCAAATTTTGTCATTTCGAGAAGTTTAAACAAATGACAATTCTCACATAACCATTAATGATAGAACGTCCAACGTCCTTCCGGCAGGACCAAAAAGACTCAGGTGAGTCCGTCCGAAATCGCTGAATAAAACTAACATGGATTTACATAAACAAAAAGTAATATATATGGTTGGAAAGGTGATGAAACAAGCTTTCAGCGCATGTAAATGTCGAGCTTGTAAGTTCAAACCGAAGAGCAGGGTAGCTTAAAGAAGTTGAATTTTCCAAAAATTCATATAATTTTTAGTCACAAAATGATGGAACCCGGTCCTGCCGGCAGGATGCTTTTCGCTTTGTTTAAAAGGCTACCAAGTCTAGGCATATAAATTTAGAAATTTGATATTTACATCATTGGAAAGCTTGTTTCATTACCTTTCCAACGATATATTTGTTTTTGTTTTTATCTGCTTGCATATTAATTTTATAAAGAAAATTTGAGAAGAGTTTCTATTCAATTGGCCGCAATTTTGCTGATTAACATTAAAAATGAAATTTTTTTAAATTAAACAAATAGGTTTCATTCTTTGAACGTTTCTGAAGAAAAAGAGACTAGACCGGCCAAAATATATTGATTTTTGTGGGTTTTACATTAAATTTACGAAAAAATGTTTTTTTTTTACTTTTTATAAGCAGCAAGTTTGAGGGCTTTGAAAAATGGTTTAATATTATTATTTTAAAAAGTCAAATATATGGATTTTTTCGTCTTTTCGTCTACTTTAATCCCAAGAAGTTTCGAAAAAGAAAAATTGAATTCTCTTTTTTTAAAAGCCTTTTTTTCGGAACATCCTTCCGGCAGGACGGGCGCTTGGACGTTCTATCATTAAAATTATCTTTGATGTAGAAAAAATGTAATAAATTATTTATTTTTTAATATTTTTTCTATTTAAAATGCTATGTTTGTAATTAAATTCTATTGTAATAGGAAATTTAAAGGTTTTAATAATTTTTTCTAATAAAATGATAGAAATCAAAAATCATCAAGGTTAGGTCAAAATATTTTTTAAACTGAAAATTCTTTATAAAGAAATTTTTTTTCTTAAATTGAACAGTAATAAATGGATTTCTAAAGATTTCAATATTTTAAATATGTCTTTATCTCAATTTTTTTAAAAATTGATTTATAAACTTTTGAAAAATTGCTCCTCAGTTATACTTGACTAATTCAATCAGTCAAAAAAAAAAATTACAGTCAGTTATTTGAAACTATTTATCAGTAGAAATATTACTATTTGAATTAGTAACTGACTTTTTGCTTTTAAATAATTTATTTTCAACTGATCTATGTTCACAGATTGAAGAATATTCTGATTCACTCTAAAAATTGTTAAATAAACGAAAAAATGGTCTATTACATTAATTTTATTTTATTGTAAAATTATTTTAAAATAACATTAACTTCACTTTTAAATAAATATTTAATAGTTATTATTTTTCCATTTAAAAAAATTCAATTTTAAACCTTTTGAAATTTCAATAACTGATACAATTTTTTATTGTAAAACTTGATCTGTATTATAAAAAAATTATTACTGTAACTCCTTCAAAACTACTTTCATCATTATAATTAAATTATTATTTTCTACAATTTTTAAATAAATTTCTTCTTTAAATCTATTATTAACGAGAAATTTCATAAAATTTTTTTATAACATTTAAATTCTATTGAAAATTTTTTTTAAAAAAGTAGAAATTACAAGAATTTTGACAAGAATTTCCATTCAATTTTAATATAACATTACTAAATTTCACATAAATTTTTTTAATGTTTAGTATTTTTTATATCGAAATTTCGGTTTGTTGCACTTTTTCCCCAAATCGAAAAATACTTTTACAAAATTTAATATACATTTTTTTCAGTGTAAAAATCATTGAATTGAGAAAAATTTTTGAAAATAACGCACCTAAATCTTGTCAAGAATTTTATTAAAATTTTTAAAAGAAATTGAATTTTGTAATTTTCTTAAAATTTTTCTTTAACTTTTAAATTCTATTGCATTTTTTTTAAACAGTACAAATTACAAATCATTGAATTGAGGAAAATTTTGAAAATAACGTAAATCTTGTCAAGAATTTTATTAAAAATTTGTAAAAGTAATTGAATTTCGGAAAATAATTCAACTGTTCTAAAAATAATTTAAATCTTGACAGCAATATTATAAAAAATTTTTAAATGTAATTGAATTTCTGTGAAGAATTTTATTACTTTCATAAAAATAATCCCAGTGAAATTTTTATTATTCATAAACATAGATTAATATTTGCCTAGAATTTTGTTAATAAAATTTTAATGAGTAATTCAATTATTTAAAAATTTTATTAAAATAGTATAGAAATTAAAAATTGTTGAATTGCGGAAAATTTTTTCAACTAATAATTGAAATTGTTCCAAAAACATTACTTTTTTTAAAAAAAAATTATTTTTTAAATTAATTATATTTAATCATTTTTTAAAAAAGTTCTTTTTGAGAATTTTCAAATGCATTTGTTTAAAATTCAAATTTTAAAAAGAATTTTCGATTATTCGGAAATTATGAAAATAATTGAATTTTGCAATCAAAATTTTAATAAAAGTTCTAAAAATAATTTAATTTTGTCGAAAAATTTTGTTATTTGTATATAAAGATAATTTCAAATGCTCACAACTTTTTAAAATATTTTTTAAAAGTAATTGAATTTCTGCAAAACATTTTAATAATTTTAATATAATAATTTAATTCTTGTGATAAATATTGTTAATTATTTATGAAAATAATTGAATTTTGCAATGAATTTTATAAAAATTTTTAAACATATTTTGACGAAAAATTTTACTATTTATAAAAATAATTGAAATTTTGTCAATTTTTTTTTAAATTTTGAAAATAATTAAATTTTTTTAAAAAAAGTTGATATATATTATAAGATAGTTGAATTCTTTCAAAGCAATAAATTTATAGCGGTTTTTCAACGGAATTATTATTTAATATGAATTATTGTCAGAAATAGAAAAAATTGAAGGTTTTCTTTAGAGTTCGTGGTAATTTTATAGTTAATAGGGCACCTAAAATTGTATTATGAAGAGTTAAAGAGTGAAACATTAAAAGTTAAAAATAAGAGAGTAAAACGCAAAAAAGAAAAAGTCCAAAGAAGTAAAAACGTAAAAGTGTAAAAAGGAGAAAGAGTAAAACAACAAAGAAGAAAAATAAAAATAAATAAGCAAATAAAATAATTAAAAATTAAATTAAAAATTAAATAAAAAATTAAATTAAAAATTAAATAAAAAATTAAATAAAAATAAATGAATAAATAAAGACTAAATAAAAAGCTTCCGAAGAGTAATAACTAACAAAAATCCACAAATAAAAATTCTCCCTTTAAAAATCAAAAGAGTTACTTCAAAAAAAATATAAAAAGAGTCAAATGTTTCAAAAAGAGAATAACAGCTGGGAAAATCAATTCTACTCCTGTAATTATTGAATTTATCGACTGGCATTTCGGCGGAATCTGATTTATTTAAACATTAATCAAGTTAATGATGTGCCGGCCGCGCCACATTTGCCCTTTCGCAATCGCCTTCGAAAATCCTCGCAGTTCATCCCACCCTCACGCCCTTGTCTCGTAACGCTCTCGCTAAACAGGAAATGAGCATTTCGATCAGTATCGATCGTCACAATTATCAATGCCCATCATTATAAAAACTTTTCTTCTCCCAACAGCTTTATTCTCGTTAACATCGTTAAATTCCCTCTACATTCTTATTTCATTTTTTTTTAAATTTTGAACCCCGAAAAAAAAACTTTTACATATATCGTATATAGAGGGAAAAAAAGCTCTTACCTCTAAACAGAAAGTAGTTCTACATTTAGGAGGAAAAAACAATCTCTTACCTGTAACAAAAAAAAGAAACAATTATTTAGTATTTTAGAATAGAAAATTTTCATAATAAATTACAGAAATCGAAAAATTTTATTTTATAAATTTACAATCGAAAAAAATTTATTAATTTAGAAAAATTGATGCTGCAGCTCCTTGAAAATTATTTTTATAATTTCAATTCCATTTTCTGGGATTTTTAACAAAAATTCTCTAAATTAATTATTTTTGTTAAATACTTGACGTACAAAGTTGTTTCAGAATCCATTACTTAACAAGTAAAGAAAGTTCATTTAAATTAATTTATAAAAACACTTGTTTATAATTGAATTTTACTAAATATTGACTATTTTAAAATTCTTTAATTAAAAATATATTAAAAAATCAAAAAAATCGAATAATTTTAAAAAAATTGATTAAAATGGAAAAAAATTAGTTGGACAGAATTGTTAATTAGACATATTTCAAATTATACTAAATATCGACTATTTTAAAATTCTTTAATTAAAAATATATTAAAAAATAAAAAATCAAATAATTTAAAAAAATGGATTAAAATTGAAAAAAATTAGTTGTACAGAATTGTTAACTAAAAATATTCAAAATACAGATTTTCAAAGATTTAAAAACTTTCCAAAATTCAGTCACTTTTAAAAATTGCTATTATTTCAAACTTCTCGAACATCAATTATTTAGTAAAGTTTTCAACATAAATTCTTCTTTCAATCAATTATTTTTTTTTCAAGAAATTTTTAAAAAATTCTATTCTAAATCAATTATTTTTTATAATATTCAGAGAATTTTTTTCAACATCAATTATTTTTAATAAGTAAACATATATTAAAAAACTCAATTAATTTTGAAAGAATTTGAATTAAAATTTATCGAAAAAGCAAATAAAAATTTCAAAGAAATTCTAAATTAAATTCATTCAAAATTCGAATTTTCTAGAATTTCAATTTGAAACATTTTAAAAGTTAATTATTTATTATAATTGTAAAATAATAATTTTATAATAGTTTTTTAGAAATTAAATTGTTCTAAATAAATACAATTTCATATTCTGTAAAGTTGAAATATTTTCAGAATACAAAAAAGTCAAGTTTTTTTTTAATGTCAATTAAAAGTTTGTAAGGCAAATAAACAAAAGTACAGCAAATGGGGAATTTAAGAAATAGGTTACAATTATTATATTAGGACAACGCATAAAATTTTTTTGAAATTTTATTTTTTCTTCAACTGTAGTTTTTTAAAAACAAATAATTTTCTTCGTTTTGATATACTTTTTTCATTTAAATATTGGTATTTGTTTTATCCTTTTCTTTCATTCTTCTTTTTATCTTTCTTTAACTTTATTTCTTTAGTAATACCTTTGTTTTAAAATTCCATTAATTTTAATAAACTTATACAAAGTAAATTGCACAAAAATTTCGTTGCAGGAATATAATTTTCTTCAAAAATAGTGAAATTTAATATTAAAAATTGGTATTTTCATGATTTTCAGGATTAGTAAAACTTATTCTAGAAATAATCCACTTTGTCAAAAATTCCAAAATATATGGATTTTTCTTAAAAAAAGTAAAATTCATTTTGTACCTTTTACGAAAAAATTCCAAAGTTCAATGACTGAGAAATATATATAATAAAGATTTTTAACTTACAAAAAACTAAAAATTTCCCAAAGTTTATTATAAATAAAAAGTTTTTAACACTAAAATGAGCGAAATATTTTTAAATGAAAAATATTTTCATAGATTACTGAATAAAATAAAAATTAAAAACTCAAGTTTTACAATTAGAAACCTTATAATTAATTGCTTTGATACTGCCGCAAAAATTATAGTAATAAAAATTTAAGTTCAAGAAGAAATAAATAAATTTCGTTTATTTGACCGTTCAAAACTTTAAAATCACTCAACTTTACGAATAGTAAAAATTTTATCTTCCACCATAATTCAAATTTTTTTCAATTTATTAAAATAACTAATTACTGGAAAAAAAATTGTTTTCAATTTTAGACGATTCTTCTTTTTTTGTAACATTTTTTCTACTCACATATCTGCATTATATTTTTTCATATTTTCTGCTAAATGTCACATTTTAAACTGTTTGAAGTTGCGTTCAGAAAAGCAAAAAACATAAGTTGTTTTTTGTTTTTCTGAACGCAACTTCTAATCTCTTCCTTCTAGTATAAAATTGTTTCAATTTGAGAGGAGTAATTTTAATCAAAGAAGAAACATTAAAATTCATCTTCTAATTAACTTTAGTAAAATTTACTGAAACTTAGTAAAATTTTACTATAAAAATAGTAGAAATTACTATTTTTTTAGTAAAGTTTACTAATTCAAAAGCAAAAAGTCAGTCACTAATTTCAGTAAACATTTTTACTAATTCAAATTTAGAGAGTAAAATGTAAAAATAGTTGTTAAGCGGAATTTCCTTTTCTCACTTTGAGATTTTATTTTTTTCGATTTCTTTCTATAATATATTATTAATAACTAAATTTCTACATAATAAAATTTATTAAAAAATTGCTCTCCTTGCGATTGTTATTTGTCAGTGGAACGGTTTGAAACAAAATGCCTCAGAGTCATTCCATTATATTTTGACTGAAATCGATGCCGACTAATTTTAAAAATTGTAATATTTTGCAGGAATGATTTAAAAGATATTAGGATTACCGAACAAAACGAAGTTTTAAAATAAAAGTTTAATAAGTTTTAAAATTTTGCAGGAATGATTTTAAAGATATTAGGATTACCGAACAAAACGAAGTTTTAAAATATTTTTTATATTTATTGTAAAATAAGCATCTAAAGTATATGAAGTCGTAAAAACTGTCACATTTTCATCTATTAGAAAATATTCAAGAAAACACATAATTTATTATAAAAACGTAAAAAAAATTTAGATTTTACTAAGAATGAATTATTTTATTATTAAAAATTGGTAGAAACAATTATTAATAAGAAATATTAAATAAAAAATGATTTTAAAGTTCACCTGGTAAATAATCTATTTTTGCAAATTTCATTCACTAAATGTGAGAAATAGAAATTATTAAATTGAATAAAAGTTTATAAAATGTAAAGATTAACTTTTAGTTTTTCTCAATACTTTCTTCCTTTTTTCTATATAAATGTTAAAAAGTAAGCAATTAAAACCGGCACTTTGCTTATTTCCACCATTTTAAAATGTAAATAACTTCTGCCCAGAAAAATGAAAAATTACGAAAATTGGGCAATAATTAATTGATTACTAGATACACTCACTGGAAAAAGACTTTCTTTGGTCCCGAAGCTATTTCTTGGAATAATTAATTTTAAACTTTTCACTATTTCTATCAGGTTAATACATGTAATTTTTATAAAACTAAAGTTGGTTCAAAACGATTAAACAAGAAGAGCTAACTTCGTCATTTAAAAAACACGTGTGTTAACCTGACAAAAATAGTAAAAAGTTTAAAGTTAATTAATTCGGAAAACAGCTTCGGGACCAAAGAAAATCTTTTTCCAGTGAGTGTATCTAGTGATCAATTAATTATTGCCCAATTTTCGTAATTTTTCATTTTTCTGGACAGAAGTTATTTACATTTTAAAATCGTGAAAATAAGCAAAGTGCCAGTTTTAATTGCTCATTTTTTAACATTTGTGAAGAAAAAAGGAAGAAACTGTTAAGAAAAACTAAAAGTAAATCACAGGTACTTTATATTTCATAAGCTTTTATTCAATTTAATGATTTCTATTTCTCACATTTAGTGAATGAAATTTGCAAAATAGATTATTTACCATGTTAACTTTAAAATCATTTTTTATTTAATATTTCTTATTAATAATTGTTTCCACCAATTTATAATAATAAAATAATTCATTCTTAATAAAATTTAAAAAATTTTTTACGTTTGTATAATAAATTTTGTGTTTTCTTTAATATTTTCTAATAGATGAAAATGTGTCAAGTAATATTTATTGGAGTTAATTTCATGATATTTGCTTCAAATACTGAAATCATTGGTTTAAACACCATTTATTATTAATCAGTTACTTAAATTAAATAAATTTTTTCAATGCACGAAATATTACAATTATCATAAGTTTTTCTTCAAAAATAAAGGGGGGAAAATTTATTTTAGGTATTTTAGGTATTCTAGGTATTTTAATAATTTTAATAGATAAAAAAGGGGAAAAAAGGAATTGGGTAAACAGAGGACTGACGGTGATCAGTAAAATGAAAAAGAAAAATGAAAAAGAAAAAAATATTAAAGAAAAATAAGAAAAGTATCAAGAGTAGAAAATATCTTTCGGCATTGCTTTCAACCACGTGCGTATATCATCGAATGGAAAATTGCCATCTATATAACACGTATACGCAGAATAATACACGTGCGCGATACTCTATATACTACGAATTGTCGAGCAAGAGAGAAAGGTTGAAAACGGATGAATAAGAGCGAGCGAGAGAGTCATAGTGAGAGAAAGAGGGATGATGTTGATGATGGTGGTGGTGGTGGGGGGAGGAATGAGAATGAGAGATGATGTAACATCATCAATCAGCTGGCGAACATCAACTCAACACCACCAGCTCCCTGCTCGGTCCAGACTGATCTGGTACTGGACTATATGCGTCGATAATATCGCCACGGCAGTACCACATCATGTCCGGTCATAATTAATTATCCTACTCTTAATAAGAAAACCCCGCGCGCCACATAATATAATGAACGACGTGACATGACTCGGGAGTAAAATAAGACAAAAGAGAACAAATTGATACATGGAATTCAAATAAAATAATTATATTCCTTCTTTTCGAATCGATATTGTAAAAGAATATATACACATATGCTTCTTTCTTTTTCAAGGCAAGGTTGTCTATTAGAAAATAATTACACATTCACGATGCTATTAAATTGTTGTAATAAAAATTTATACAAAACACATGTCATTTTTGCGAAATGAAATATTGTGTACCGAGAATGAGATTTTTGCATTTTCATAATGCAATACTAATGACTTAATAATTAAAGAAATGAATAATAAAAATAGTAATAATAGAAGTAATTAAAAAAATATTAATTACTATAATTTTTATAATAATACGAATCCGATGAATAATTGTTCATATAAAAAAGGCTGTTTATATAAAAAATATATAAAAAATATATATAAAATAATAAAAAAAGACAAAAAAAATTTATTGAATATAAAAATATTTGCAATTACTGCAGATAAGATTCACTATTTGTAGTAAAGAACAATAATTATGGCTAAAGTTTCGAACGTTCAAATAAACGAAATTTTTTTCACCTTAAATTCTCTAAAAAATTACTACCTAGAAAAAAAATAATTGAAATTAAATATTTAGTTTAGAATTAATATGTTTTAATCTAACAATTATTTTTTTGTAAAGAAATACAGATTAGAAGAAGTAAAAAAATATCGTTGTTCATTTGAAAGTTCGAAACTTTATCAACATACAATAAACAAAATAAAATGCAAAAAATGATTAAAAGAAATTTTAATACCTGTGAATTATCGTCGATAATTTTGTCACCTTTAATATAATTCCAAATTTTGAAAGAAGCTTCTTCATTTTATCAAATCCTTTTTTCTCCTTTTTGTTATTTTCTTTCACCTTCATTTCACTACACAACACTGATGATTCCTTTTAAAGAACTTTAAATTTTATATTTATCGTTTTCTGTTTTTTTTAAATTATGTATTGTGACACATTTTTCTTTCAAATAAACTTGAAACACAATTTTTTTTAAATATTTATATTATTTAGCAAATTATTTAATGTTACTCGTTATCCACTAAAAAAATTTTATTAAAACTTCTTTTAAAAAACACTTTTGCAAATTTGTTTGAATAATGCTTATGAAATGATAATAATAAAATAAATTGAAAAATAAATTGAAAAATAATTTTTAAAAATAATTTTTTATAATATATTTTAAAAATAATTTTAAAAAAAGTTGTTTTGGAAAATATTTTAGAAAAAACGATTTAAATAAATACTGCACGAAAAAAAGTTTTTATAAAAGAAAAATACTTGGAAAGAAAGAAATAAATCGAAAAAAATTATTACTATTACAAATTTTAAATAAATTATTCAAAAAATACTCTGACAATGAGAACAACGCAGTAACACTGTTGTATCGAAAGACGAAGACAAACTGAGACGAGAAGGGAAAAATTTACGACAATAAGAGTCATTGAACTCGAAATCAAAATAAGAGGGAAATCAAAACATTTCGCTTAACCTTCAACACACAAACCTTGAGATTCGAATATTAAGCAGATATTGATGCAAAATTTTATTCAAATAAAAATTAGAATTATAATTTGCTTGTAAAATATTTTTGAAATTATTTTTTGCAAAATAATTTTTAAAAATACTATAAAAAGGGATTTTTAACAAGTTAAAGGCTTTTTTTAAAAACACTTTAGAAATAGTTTAGAAATACTTTAGAAAAAATTCTTTGAATAAATACATTACGAAAACAAATTTTCACATAAAGAAAATGCTGAGAAAAACAGAAATAAGACTAAAAATAATAATTATTACAAATCTCAAATAAATTATTTAAAAAAAAACTCTGAGAACAACGCAGTAACACTAATGTATTGAAAGACGAAGATAAACTGAGACGAGAAGGGCAAAATTTACGACAATAAGAGTCATTGAACTCGAAATCAAAATACGAGGAAAATCAAAACATTTCGTTTAACCTTCAACACACAAACCTTGGGATTCGAATTTTATGCAGATATTGATCCAAATTTTATTCAAATAAAAATTAATAATAAAAAATTTTCAATTTTTAGTAAAAATGTAAAATAATTTTACGAATAATAAAATAATGGTAATTATTATTATTAAAATAGAATTTATTTTTTGATTTAGTATTTAAAATTAGTTGTCTTTATTTATTCAAAGATTTAATTTTTTTTAATGTACTACACTATAAGTTTTTATTATATTATTATTATATTGTTGAATTTAATTATTATTTTAGTTATTATTTTAATTATTATTTTTATTATTGTATTTATTATTATAAATTATTATTAATAAATTTTTTATTCGGCTAAAGTTTTGTTATTAATATATGTATAAATATCTTTAAATGATTGTATTGAATAAATTGTTAGAAAGAAAAAACAAATTAAATAAATACAAAAAATACGTAATTAATAAAAAACAAAATTTGTTCTATTGCAGTTTTGTAATAAAATTGTCATTATTTACGAAATAACAAAAATAAAAGACAAAAAATAATCTCAACAAATCACTCTTACACCCCGTCCACACTATCTCGATTGCAACGAATATATTCGTCATCTATCGGACGAAATTGAAATTGGCGGGAAATTCAAAATTAAATCAACAGAAATGTAAACTATGTAAACAAAAAATTATCTTTTGTCACTTATTACTCTAGTTTCTATGGAATAGCGAGAGTTTTAGCTGAATCAAATATAAATTTCGCCTTTTCAATTTAATTTTTATTTTTACCACTTAAAATTTAGTTTCTAGATTAAAGAACTTATTTTTAAAGAACATTTTTAATCCAAATAAATTTAATTTTTTATTTAAATAACTATATTTGTAAAATTGGATTATTTTGATAAAAGCATAAAAATAAGACAAATTTAACCAAACAAATTTATTTTAGTGAAAGCATAAAAATAAGTCGAATTTAACTAAACAAACTTATTTTGGAAAGAGTATAAAAATAAGTTCGCAATTTAACAAAACAAACTTATTTTAGTAAGAGTGTAAAATTAAGTCCGTAATTTAACATAACAAACTTATTTTGAAAAAATCTTCATAAAATAATTCCAATTTAACAAATAAAGTTCATTTACTATAAGATTTTGATCAAAAAACAAAAAAAAAAGTTAAAAAAAACTTTATTGAACAAGTGAGTCGTTGGCAGAGAGTATAATCTCCATCCCCCTTCTTGCCCCCTCTCCAAATCCATATACAGCCCTCATAATGTGCATCCCTCTGGCCGTAATAATGATGATTTATTTCGGAGGTAAAAATTGCGCGAACGCCGAGGAATGAGTAATGTTCCAATGTGCCCCCCCCGTCCACCCACCTCCCTATCAATGCAGTGCCAGACCAAACCAGACCAGCCAGCTTTTTTATCCGCGTAAACGTTATGAATTCCATTGACCCATCGAAATGGGTAGGGGTCGCGCCGAGAGGGCTGGTCCTCCAGATAATGGCGGACCCCTGTTTATTTATCCCGACGATCTGACCAGACGCGACCTGTCTTCCCTTTCTCTATATGCGTACCTATATATATGCTTTTTTCAAAAAAAAAAAAGCAGAAAAAATATTCCGATTTCCTACCCAGCTGAATGTAATTTACGCGTTTGCAGAAGAGATCGGCTAAAAACAGATCCCATATTGGAAAACTGCTTCGATGCTCAAAGGTGTAATTATATTTTTATATCGTTACTCTCCCTCTCTCTCTCTCTCTCTTTCTACATATTTATATACAAAAATATGTATTTGTAAATATGTATATACGTATATATAAAAATATGCATTTATATTTAAATATACAAGAATTTCAGATGAAATATTTTCTAATCAATATTTTTTTGCCATATTAGCGTTATTTCGAGTCAATTTTAATTAAATTTCGATCTGTTTTGGAAAATATTTATATTACAGTTTATGAATAAATAATATTGTAAATGTTTTAATATTTTAAAGATTATAATATAATAAAATAATATAATATAAACAATTGTAAAAAAAATTGCCAACCAAAATCTGTTGAAATAATAATAAACATGAAAGTTACAATAAAATTCTGTCAAAATAAAATTTAAAATGAAAGTGAAAATAAAATTCATTCACAGCTAAAGGAAACATGAATGTTAAAAAAATCTTTCATAGTAAAAGGAAAAATAAAAGTGAAAATAATTTTTCAAAATGAAAGTGAAAGTCAAAGTGTGAATAAAATTACATTATTGCCCCTCCGTTTTAGAAAATATATTATTGTATAATATAATAACAATATAGTTATTATAAATTATTTCTAAAAATAATATCAGTATTACAATAAATAAAGTGAATTACTTTCAATTTTCAATAATATTTAAAATTTTTACTTTCTAATTGATATTTTTGCAAAGTTAGCATTTTGTCAAAATAAAATTGAAAATGAAAGTGAAAATAAAATTCATTCACAGCAAAAGGGAACATGAATGTTTAAAAAACTCTTTCACAGTAAAACGGAAAATAAAAGTGAAAATAATTTTTCAAAATAAAAGTGAAAGTCAAAGTGTAAATAAAATTACATTACTGCCCCTCCGTTTTCAAAATATATTTTATAACATTGTATACTGTATAATATAATAACAATATAATTATTATAAATAATTGCTATAAATAATATCAGTATTACAATAAACAAAGTGAATTATTATAATTACTATAATTTTAAATTTATATTTAAAATTTTTACTTTCTAATTGATATTTTTGCAAAGTTAGCATATTTTTTTAAAAAAAGTTTTTCTGCAATTTCCCAAAGTAAGTTTTGATCTGTCGAGAAAAATATTAATATTATTATAACTAGTGTTTGATAATTTCAAAAAAATTTAATATTATTGTAACTAGTGTTTCATAATTCAAAAAATAATAATATTAATATACTATTATAACTATAATAAATTATAAAATATAATTATTTCGATTTTTACTTTCACTTTAACTCTTATTTCGAATATTATAATAAATTATAATAAATTATAGTAAATTATAGTAAATTATAGTAAATTATAGTAAATTATTTATAAAAAATAATAAAAATATTGTAATTGAAAAAATTAGGATAAAAATATAATTAAAAATATTATTACCAGTACACTTGACAAATGAAAAAAAAAGATAATAAAAATTCAAAGTCGGAGTTTTCCCACTGATTTGAATAATCAATTTTTCAATTGTCATGTTTATTGAAAAATTACATTTGAATATTAGCTTGCTGATCACATGCGACAAAAAGTCAGATAATCAAAATGTGAAGCCAACTAAGTATAAAGCCGATAATCTCATACTGACACGGATAGAATACGATTTCATTTGAATTACGAATACGCTCATATTTTTACACCACTGTTTTATCTACATTTATATATATAATATAATATATACCTATATATATACAAATAGAATAAGAATCTTTTATAAACTTATGCGCGAAAATATTTAATAAACTGAATATTTTATTATCGTTTTCATCGCGCACCGTTTTTCAGACGAAAATGTTAACAAACTCTTGAGAGTTTTAAAATAGTCCACCAATGGATTGTGTCACTAAGAATAAAATGCAATATTCTTCAATGAATAATTAATTGTAATATAACCAGAATTATATATTTTTTGTTTTTCTTTTAAAAATACATTTAGAGAAAAAAATCATATTTACCTAATGTAGCAGAAGAAAAAAAAGTTTTTTTTCAATTCAAAAATAAATAGTCAACGAAAAAAATAGGTTTCAAATTAATTCACTTTATAGTTGATTTAAATGTGACTTTTAATGAATCAAACTTATTATGTTTCAAAAATAAAGTTTAAATATAATTAAAAAATAAATAATGCTTGACTGAATGACAGAAGATAATTATGAGATTATTATGATTATTATGATAATTCAAAAGTACACTGTTTTCTCAGTGCAAGAATGTGGATCAAATGCCAAGTTGGTTCAATTTTTCTAGACGAATTTGTTCCACATTTGCTTCCATTTGATAAAATTTGGAAAAAACTGTAAATTAATTTCAAAATAAGAAAACTTTGCGCGCATAAATTTTTTTGTTAAATAAGATAGAATTTGGAAAAAAACTGTAAATTAATTCCAAAGTAAGAAATCTTTGAGCGCATCAATTTTTTTTGTTAAATAAAATAGAATTTGGAAAAGAACTGTAAATTAATTCCAAAGTAAGAAATCTTTGCGCGCATCAATTTTTTTTGTTAAATAAAATAGAATTTGGAAAAGAACAGTGAATTAATTCCAAAGTAAGAAATCTTTGCGCGCATCAATTTTTTTTGTTAAATAAAATAGAATTTCAAAAATAACTGTGAATTAATTACAAAACAAAAAATCTTTGCGCGCATCAATTTTTTTAATAAATAATTATAACAAATCGCAGAGAGAGACAGAGAGAGAGAGAAATTTCTCCGCATTGATAGTTTTGAAAGTTTCCACTTTTTTTTGCCCACTCGCACACATAGCCACATGGACACATTTATAGAGGGAAAAAAAAACGAGTGAAATTTAAAAAGGTTGCATTGTAATGGAGAAAAAGAGAAGTAGAGATGTTGGAGTGAGAAAAACAGTGGGGTTGGTCCGAGCGGTAGGAGGTGCGTGTCCTGGAAAAAAATCCATACAATCCGATCAGGACAATGTATTCGTGCGAATGCGCGATCGTCTATGCATACTTCCCCTCTCAGTCATTGCTGTAGCTTGAGTAGCGAGTTTTTTTTTTTTTTTTTTTATTTTTTATTTTCAACCCCGTGTGTGCACATATGTGCTACACAAACAGGGCCAATCGGACATTGATATTGAAGCCATATCAGAGCGAGAAACATTCTGATAAATGCAAGAGAAAACAAAATGCAGAATAAAAAAAAACAAGGGGTGAATCTCCAAATTTAAAAAAAATTTCATCAAACTTTTTGATGTGGTTAAAAATTGAGAATTCAAGATATAATGTGCGGCGTTTTTGTTACGGTGGCAAAAGAGGAAACGATCTGTTTTCTTGTTCCGTGTATTGTTCGGCGCTTTTTAAAGTTCGAACAGATCTTTATCTGCAATCAATTTTATTTGAAACCGAATATAATTTTTTCGAATTGAGGAAAAGCAATTTTCGTCTCAGAATCTATTGAGAGAAAATTTCACTATGATATTTAATTTCATTTTCACTTTTATTTTGAAATTCGTGGTTAAAATCAAAGTCAAAGTGAAAGTTAGAATCAGAGTGAAAATGAAAGTTAAATTTTCATTTTTACTTTGACTTTCAAACCCATAGTTAACATCAATGTAAAAACAAATGCCAAAGTCAAATTAAAAGTCTAAGTGAAAGTAAAAGTCGAAGTCAAAGTTAAAGCCAAAGTGAAAGTCAGAACCAAAATCAAAAATTTAAACCAAAATTTACTTTGACTTTCAAAAACGTACTCATAATCAAATTTAAAGTGAAAGTCAGAATCAGAGTGAAAATAAAAGTCAAAGTTAAAGAGAAAGTCAAAACCAGAGTGAAAATGAGAGATGAAGTTTCACTTTGACTTTCAACTTCATAGTCGAAATCAAAGTCAAAATCAAAGTGAAAATGAAAGTCGTACTCAAGGTTGAAGTTTTTAAAGTCAACGTAAAAGTTGAAATCCCAATGAAAGTCAAAGTCAAAATGAAAATTAAAGTTGATTTCAAAGTTGATTTCAAAGTTAAAGACAAAGTAAAAATTAAAGTTAAAGTTCGAATAGGTTAAATTTTGACTGTTTTTAAGTCGAAAATTGTCAGCCACTGATTCGATTCAGTTAAAAATTTCAACTCATACAATAATTTAGAGAGGATAAAACAAAAAATATATTTCTTTACCAATGAAAAAATGATTTATTATCGAAGAAACAAAAAATCGTGGATAACATTTCTCCGTTGCAGGTGGATTGATGACAAGGGAGGATTTGCAAATGATTAAATTATACGAAATTGTGAAATTTTCAGATTTGTGTCATTTAAACGAGGGTCCCTTTTTTAATGGTAGCAATGATCATGCTCGTCAATCAACTGACATTTATGAATTCAATGTTTCCTGCATTCTCATTAATTATAACTTTTTTCATTTTTTCCCCTTTTTTTTCTCTCTCTCACTCTCTCTGTCGATTGACATGCAACTTGCAATTTAGATATATATATATATATATTTCCGTCAAAGAATTGACGGTCAAAATTTAACACAATTAAAACCAACTCTTCGTAACAAAAATTGGTAAATTTAACTTTTTAGTTATTTTAGAACTTGAGAAAGAAAAGTTTCCTTAATTTTTAATTCTATTTAGTATCACTATTAATGCCATTAACTTTAAATAATTCTAAAGTTCTGAATTTTATTTACTTCTTCTTCAAATTGAATTTCTTTTACAAAAATTCTGCATCACTGTGAATAGAAATTAATTATAAAGTTTCTAAATGAGAAATTTCAGCTCTTAATTTTAATTAGAGTTAGTGATTTCTTGAAATTTAAATTAACAAATTTTAATTTTAGGTCAACGAAATTTAAATTTTACTTTGTTTAATGAACAAATTTGAATTTAATAAAAAATATTTTGTTCATTTAAACGTTCAAAAATTGTGGATTATAACTTTTACTATATTTTTCTAAGATTATCAAATTGAGACATAAAACTAATTAAAAGTGTTGCAAAGCAACATTTTAATTCGTTGAACATTTTGATTTTCACTATTTTTCTAAAAGTATCAAATTGAGACAAAAAACGAATCAAATTGTTGCTTTGCAACCCTTTTGATTAGTTTTTCGTCTCAATTTGATAATCTTAGAAAAATAGTGAAAGTATCAATTTCAAAAATATTTGTTACAAAAATTTAATTTAAAAATTTAATTTGTAAAAAATAGATTAAAATATTTAGCATCATTTTGTCCAATTGTGTATCAGTTGGAGAATTAGCAACAAAATTGTCTTAGGAATTAGTTAATTTTTTCTATTTTTGTCTCAATTTGATATTTTTAGAAAAGCAATGAAAGTATAAAAAATCAATTGAAAAAAATTGATACCAAAAATGAGGATTAAAAAATAATTAGATCCAAATTTTCAGCATCAATTTGGTCCGATTTGGTATAAATTTGAGAATTTTCAACAAAATTATGTTAAAAATTCGATAATTAATTAATTTGTAGTCATAAGTTGGCTACAAATGGAAAAACTGTTTTTTATCTTATTTAAAACTTTAATGCAGTTTTTATTACCATTTAGAGGTTCCTGAAGTTAACCTCGACGCTGAGAGTTGAACAAAATTTTTTTTGGCGAAATCGAAAAGAAACAAAATTATTTCTAAAGTTTCAGATAAAAAAACTGAGCCTTTCTTAAAAGACTCCTGAGTCTTGTAAATCCTGAAAATGAACTTAAAGGATTTATTTAAATTCCTAGGTAAATAATAGGAGTGACAATTCGACACTTAGTGACAATCTCTAAAAATTCAAAGTAATAGTTTTTGACGCTAACTTCAGGGACCTTTACTTATAATAAAAAATATTTATTTTATTTACTTTTCAGATTTCATTTGAGGGATTTTTTCCACAATTCCCAGAGTATTTTCATTCGAATTCCCCTGGAACTTTTTTCAACTGGGCTGAAGTTTCGAAAGTACGGATCCAAACCAGAAGAAATTGAAGATGATAAAAAATCAAAAACAGCGACAATGACGATAAAAGTTCCAAAGGATAAATCACAACTCGTCCGTTGATTATTAATTCCCCTACTGAACAACATCAGTAAACGTGATAATTTCTTTAAAAATAATTTTTTTTCACCATCCAACTTCTGTAACTTTCAAACAAAAAATACAATTCCACGCACATAAAGCAAATTTAGCCACAACTTGTAAACAGACACATAAATATAATCTATTTGTCTCGTTCACATGACGACGACGACGACTATTTGTATGCCAGAGAATACAAAATCAGTTTTTTTTCTTCAAAAAAAAAAAAAAAAAAAAAAAAAAAAAAAAAAAAAAAAAAAAAAAAAAAAAAAAATAGAGAAAAACTAACCAAATAAAAATCTGAGAAAAAAAGCAAGTTGAATGTATATAGAAGAAATATAAAGAGGAGTATAGATTCGTGATAGAGTAGGTACGTACCTACCAATCAAGCGGCTCGAAACCTCATCAGTTTTTTCACCTCTTTCCCTCGCAACCACCACCACCTCCACCATCAGTCGTTCTTCCCACCCGGTTTCCATTTTTTTTCCAAGCCCGGTCACCGCGTCCTCGCAATCGCGATGCAATTATAATCCAGCTTTATGAAAAAAATGCATCGCAAATGTGATTGAGCACCGATACTCGCTACCGACGAGATTGGTCGAATATGTATGTGCGTTCCCATGTATGTATACGTCTATGTTTCGGAGGCGAAAATCGGGTTGTGCACAAGAGAGAGAAATACAATCGAGAGAGAGAAAGAGAGAGAAAAAAAAAGAGAACCAGAGAGAGAGAAAAAAAAAGAGAGCCAGAGAGAGAGAGAGAGAGAGAAAAAAAAGAGAGCCAGAGAGAGAGAAAAAAAGAGAGTGAGAGAGTGAAAGAGAGTCAGAGAGAGAGAGAAAAAAAGAGAGTGAGAGAGTGAAAGAGAGTCAGAGAGAGAGAGAGAGTGAGAGAGAAAACAGTGCAAGAGAGAGAGGAGAGAGAAAAAGAGTGCAAGAGAGAAAGAGAGGAGAGAGAAAAAAAGTGCAGGAGAGAAAAAGAGAAGAGAAAAAAAGAGTGCAAGAGAGAGAAAGAGAGTGAAGGGGGAGGAAGGCGAGAGGGTAGAATGCAAGCATCAGAGGGAAGGGGTTGAGGGATTGGTCAAAGCGCTTGGTGCCAGTGCTGATAAAAAATTACATCCGAAAAAGTATCGCCATCAACCTATACAATTACCACCCCTAGGAACCACCTTCTCTCCCCCTCCCCCCTCTCAATGCTATCCGCATCGTTACAAACCTCCCACCCTCTCCTTCTCTCAAAAAAAAAAAAAAAAAACCCCACCAACGTACATTATTCCTCGCGTTCAAACGTTTTGTTACCACCATGCATCGAAAATTGTTTCGAAACAAATTCGTCGGAAACGTACTTTCCCCAGAAATCTCACTTTCGAAGAGTAATGTTGAGGGTAAGAGAGAGAGAGAGAGAGAGAAAGAGAAGGGGTAGTTAGCGCAAATTAAAGTTGAATTTTCAATCGTGTTTATCTCGAATTGTTGTCAAGAGAAGAGGGTGACTTTACAACTTGATCTCGTGTTTGATTTTGGCGACTATTATTTTTATACTAAATCCGCAAATAAAATGTCCCTCCCTCTCTCTTCTTTTTTTAAGAGAAAATTTACATTTGACAAATCTTATGGCAAAAAAAGGGAAATTTTAATTTAGAAAACAAAGTATTTAACGAATGAATATCAAAATTGTGGTTTGTGGATTTTTCTAAAGATCCTAGTTTTCAAATAAGCACTAAGGAAACAATATATTTGAATCAAAGATATAATTATCTGTGCTATACAGTCAACCAAAAATTATGTTTGATTTAAACAGAATAATTTTAATTAATAATATTTGTTAAACTAATGGATAATAGTTTATTAAAATTTAATTTTATAACAAAAGAGAATAAATTTTTTTAAACACAAATAAAAATAATATCCAATTTGAATTAGATTTATTTATAATAACTTATATTTTTAATTAATAATATTTGTTAAATTAATGGATAATAGTTTATTAAAATATAATTTCATAACAAAAGAAAATAAATTTTTTTAACACAAATAAAAATAATATCCAATTTGAATTAGATTTATTTATAATAATTAATTTATTTGTAATAATTAATTTATTTATAATTTTAATTAATAATATTTGTTAAACTAATGGGCAATAGTTTATTAAAATTTAATTTTATAACAAAAGAGAATAAATTTTTTTAACACAATTAAAAATAATATCCAATTTGAATTAGATTTATTTATAATAATTGATTAATAATATTTGTTAAACTAATGGACAATAGTTTATTAAAATTTAATTTTATAACAAAAGAGAATAAATTTTTTTAACACAATTAAAAATAATATCCAATTTGAATTAGATTTATTTATAATAATTAATTTATTTGTAATAATTAATTTATTTATAATTTTAATTAATAATATTTGTTAAACTAATGGGCAATAGTTTATTAAAATTTAATTTTATAACAAAAGAGAATAAATTTTTTTAACACAATTAAAAATAATATCCAATTTGAATTAGATTTATTTATAATAATTAATTAATAATATTTGTTAAACTAATGGACAATAGTTTATTAAAATTTAATTTTATAAGAAAAGAGAATAAATTTTTTTAACACAATTAAAAATAATATCCAATTTGAATTAGATTTATTTATAATAATTAATTTATTTGTAATAATTAATTTATTTATAATTTTAATTAATATTTGTTAAACTAATGGACAATAGTTTATTAAAATTTAATTTTATAACAAAAGAAAATCAATTTTTTAAACACAAATAAAAATAATATCTAATTTGGATCTCTGTAAATAAGAAGTATTTAATAACATGTCAAAAAGTGAAAGTTTCAAACAAAATTTTTTTTTCTTTCATTCAACTAAGATAATTATAGTAGATAATGAATACTTAATAAATAATTAGATAATAATTATTTATAATAAATTATTAATCATTATTAGTTTAATTATTCCCTTTTTTAATCTATTTCTAGGAAAACAATTGTTTAAAAAAAATAATAATCAAAATTACGTTTAAATTAAACATTGTTTTGGTTGACACGATGTTTGGTTTAAAAAATTTTTTTTCTCAGTGAGGGAAAATTATTCTTTCCTTTAAATATTTATAAAAAAAATTTACTAACTGAAATGAAAAGCAATGTAATTTATCTATTACTTAGTTGAGAATAAATTTTTCCGAAGTACTGAATAATTTTTTAAAAAAGTAGAAATTCAATGATTAAAGAAAAATAGAACTGTTCATTTGAACGCTTAAAATTTAAGAAATATTTTTAACTAGTACTAGAGAGTAATGTTAAGATGATACTTAAGTAAATAACGGACAATTTTTGGTCCAAGCTGGCATTTATTTTTTGGAAATTTATCATTCTATGTATTTTTAATTATTTTTGTATTCATTTATTTTTTAATATTATTATTTGTTAAAAAAAGTAATTAATTTTTAACAAAGGTATTAATTTTAAAAAAAAATTAATTTACTTAAAGAATAATTTTTAGCTTTTGATTAACTAAACATTATCGATAGAATTTATTAGCCGAAAAATTGGCTTAATATTCCACTGAAAACTACTGTCATTATTATTGATCCAAGATAGTTTTATTTTTTAATTTATAATTTTAATAATTCCAAATATTTTTCTTTTCTTTACCTTTTCTTTTTTCTAATTACTAAAAAAATTCATCAACTTTAGGGAGCATGTAATAAATAATATTTCGTTATTAATTGACTAAATATTATCGAACAATTTTTGTTTTATTTATATTAATATAAAATATTTTTTAATTCGTAAAAAAAAATCTTCTTCACTTTTAATTTTTTTCATCCTTGCTAACTTAAAAGTACCAAATTGCAACGAAATGATACTGAAAAATTTGGATCAAATAAAAAATTTGTCCAAATGTTTGACATTAATTTATTATCAGTCTGATACTTTCAAGAAAATTGTGATTTATTTTTTAATTAATTACCAAAAACAAATGTTTTCTATTTCAATCATTTTTATCTTATTTTTTATTATTATTAAAAAAAATTGCTTCTATATTGATAGTTGTAATTATTTTCTAATTACTCAGCAAAAAAATGTTTATCTCAGTAGGAAAAATTTGTCAAACTTTTAAATGGAGCTAAAGTTTTGAAAGTTCAAATGAACGAAATTTTTTTCACCTTAAGTGTTTTTGAAAATTATTATCACAAAAAAAATAATTGAAATTAAACATTCTTCAGTTTAGAATTAATTTGTTTCAATTTAGAAAAAAAAATTTTTGTAAATAAAATACAAATAAGAAGAGGTAAAATAAATATTGTCGATTATTTGAACGTTCGAAACTTAAGGAATATAAGATATAACATTTAAATCCTTATTATAAAAAAATTATTTTCAGTATTAGAAGTTAATAAAAATTACTAAAAAGATAATAAAAAAAAATAAAAAGATTCATCAAATTCTTATTATAAAATATTATTTCTTGTAATTAAAATTAATAGTAGAAAAAAAAGAAAAATAATGAAAAGAAAAAAGTACCAGACGATTAAAAAAATTCTTACAATGTAAAAAATTATTTCTAGTAGTAGAAATTAATAGAGGAAATTAACAAATAATAAAAATAATAAAGAGAAAAAAGAAGAAAAAGGTTTAAAGAATCCTTATTACAAAAAATTATTTCTAGTAGTGGAAAATAACAAATAATAAAAAATAAAAATAATGAAAAGAAAAAAGAAAAAAAAGGTTTAAGAATCCTTATTACAGAAAATTATTTCTACTAATAGAAAGTAACAGTAGAAACTTAATAATTAAAAAAAACAGTGAAAAGAAAAACCGAAAAAAACAGTTTAAAAACCCCAAAGTTAATAAATTCGTAAACTGTGTCATCATCATCATCAACATCATCAATTTTTTTTTAATTTTGCAAAAATTCATAATACCTCCCAGCAAAAGAAATAATATCGATTACGCGTGAATAAAATGATTTGGCCGTGAAATTTTAAACGGCATGAAATTCAACCACACAAACGTTTACGCGGAATGCGATTTCGTGCCAAATTTGGTGCCAATCGCCCGCAGAGAATCGGCTTGCGGTCAACGAATCCAAGCGCGTAGTTATTTTCCCAAACGCGGAACTCGCGATATAATGAAAAAAAGGTTAAAAGAGGGGCAGGGGGGTCGAGTGGGGCTAGGTGGGCGTATGTTGGGTTTAGGGGCTGTTCTCGAGTTCCTGAAAACGAGGTACAAAATTATTCACGATGCCCCGAAAATTTTTAGGGTAAATATTTGACATGGAATAAATGAAGTCATTGTCGTTTTGACAAAAATGTCTGGTTGTCTAGTCCGATATATTCCTATTCGTACTCATTCGTTTGGAAAAATGATATTGATGACTGATAATCAAATTTTCTCATATACACACTCGCATTTACAATTTTTTTTTTTTATGATTGTATTCTTCTTCTTTTTTGTTGGTAAAAAATTTTTGTAAAACACAAGATTCTTTATTCTTTTGATATTTTAAATTCTTTCAATTTAAATTTTCTAAATTCAAATGTAATTCGTATTTTTAATTCTTTTACTATTTCATTTTTTCAAATTTAAATTTGTATTACACAAGGTTCAAATAATCCAAAATAAAATTTTTAAAAATTTAGTCAATAAAATTCATAGCAAACATTTAATTAGGTACCTATTTTTAACATTTTTTTAAAATTCTGTTTAAAATATCAATTATTTTTGTAAATACTACAATTCTTCTCCTAAATTCAATTATTTAACAAAAATTTTAATGAAATTCTTGTCAAAATTCCAAATATCTTTATAAATAATAAAATTCATCCTAGAAATTCAATTATGATCAAAATTATTTTAATTTTTCGTCAAAATTTTATAAATAATAAAATTCATCATAAAAATTTAATTATTTTCAAAAGTTCTGATAAATTTTTTTGCAAAATTCAATTATCTTCAAAAGTAAGAAAATTCTTTACGAAAATTCAATTATTTTCAAATTTTTTTTTAAATTCTCAAAATTTCAATCATGTTTATAAATATTAAAATTCTTCTGCAAAATTCAATTACTTTTAAATATTTCTAGAAAAATTCTGTTTAAAATATCAATTTATTTTTATAAATACTAAAATTCTTCTCCTAAATTCAATTATTTAACAAAAATTTTAATGAAATTCTTGTCAAAATTCCAAATATCTTTATAAATAATAAAATTCATCCTAGAAATTCAATTATGATCAAAATTTTTTTTAATTTTTCGTCAAAATTTGATAAATAATAAAATTCATCATAAAAATTAAATTATTTTCGAAAGTTGTGATAAATTTTTTTTGCAAAATTCAATTATCTTCAAAAATAAGAAAATTCTTTACAAAAATTCAATTATTTTCAAAATTTTTTTTCAATTCTCAATATTTCAATTATGTTTATAAATATCAAGATTCTTATGCAAAATTCAATTACTTTTAAATATGTCTAGAAAAAATGTGTTCAAAATTTCAATTATCTTTGTGAATAATAAAATTCTTCCCTGAAATTCATTTATTTGCAAAGAATTTTTCTCTGAAATTCAATTATTTTCAAAAGTAATAAAATTATTCACAGAAATTCAATTAAGATCAAAATTTTTTTTAATTTCCGCTTAAAATTTGTAATATATTTATAAAGAATAAAATTCATCCTGGAAATTTTATTATTTTCAAAAGTTCTGATACAATGTTTCGCAAAATTCAATTATCTTGAAAAGTAAGAAAATTCATCACATGAATTTAATTATTTTCAATTTTTTTTAAATTTTCCTTAAAATTTAAATTATCTTTTTAAAAAATAATCTTTGTGTATTTATAATTCTTTTAAATTTAATTTCTCCAAATTTAAATCTAATTTTCTATTAAACGAAATTCTTTTTCGTTTTGCTGTTTCTAATTTTTTCAATGTTTAATTTTTTAAATTGAAATGGAATTTTGTATTATTTTAATATTTTCAAATTTTTAAACTTTCGATTCTTAAATTTTCGAATTTTTGAATCTTTAAACATTTAATTTATAATTTGAAAAATTAAATAGCTTTCTAAAAAATTTTAAACTTTAAAAACAAAAGTTCCACATATTTCAAAATGCAAAAGTAATACAAAATCTTGTAATTGCAAATTCTTTGCGAGAAAAGAAATTCAGTCATAAAATAGACTAAATTTTTTTGTTGTTTTCCAAATAAACAAGTTTGAAACTTGATGAAAATAAAAATTTCCTAACAAGACAACGAATTTTATTTTTTGCAACAATTACTTTGTAACTCATTCTAATTAATGACGGTTTTCAAGATTGATGAATGCGTTTCGAAAATGAGCGAAAGTTGAATTTCTGATGCTTCCGGTATTTCTCGGTCCCGAATGAAGATTTATTATTGAGAAACAACTTCTTGGCAACAAACGTCATTTATATAAATACATTTCAAAATAAAAATAAAAAAGAAGTCGAAAAAAATGCAAAAAAAAACGAATATGCATTACAAAATATTTTTATAATGACGGCACTACATTTTCTCGCCCCGTTTCATTTACTAATTAGTAACGAGATCCGTACTGCTTTTTCTACCCGTGGCCCCTAATGAGAAAGGAAATGAGCACGGTCGGTAAGACTTTTGGCGAGTTTCATTTTAAATGTATAATTGTTCTCTGAGATTTCCTACAGTTTAACAAGAACTGGATTACTCTTACGTGGCAGAAATATCCCATTTCATTTAGAAAAATGCAGACAGGATACCTGATTTTCGTAATTGTGTTGAGAAAAAGGGAAATAAACTTTTCTTATTCGTCTTTCAACAAAACTTCTTGTAATAAAATGCTCCACCCGCGTCTTTATAGAATAATGATAATATTTTCTTCTTTTTTTTGTTTTGTTATTATTTTTCTCTTCTTATTTCTCTCTCTATATATAAAACATTGTATTTGTTTAAGAATTATCAGAAAAAAATACAAAAGAAGGAAAGAGGAGTTTCGATTTGGGAAGACTTGAATAAAAAAAAAATTAAATAAAGTTCAACTCGGTAGCTCGAGGGCTATTTGCATAATTAATTAAAGAAGTACCGCCCTTGGAGAGAGGGGGATCTTAAAAGAATTTCTTTCGCTTTTGTTATAAATGCGAAGTTGTTAAAAAAAACTTTAACCCCCCCGTTTCCTACAATTTTTTCTCAATTCGAGTATTTTTGTCCGTAACCAAAAATTTACGACGTTGAATTAATTTGGTGATGAAAAATTAGTGTACAAAATTAGATATTTTACAAAAAGTTATCGAAAAAGAAATTTAAAAAATTGAATTAAATTGCAAAGAGCAATTACCTTATCGAATTATATTGTAAAAAAATGTATTGTATTAAATTAATATACAAGAAGAAATTATTGTATTGAATTACATAACAAAAACAATTGACTCTATGAAATTAAATTGCAAAAAGAAAGTTAGTGTATACAAATAAATTCTAAATAAAATTTATCTTAAATTTAATTATTTAATTTCTAAGAAATTCCAGGCATCGGACTGAGTTTAAAAATAAAAAATTTTATCACGAAAACAAATTGCAATTGTTTTCACTTTTAACATTTTTTTTTCATTTTATTACTTATAAGAAGGTTTTTGAGAGATAAAATGAATTTCTCCACTTGAGAACGCCATGGTCGCCACCAGATGGCAGGAGAAATTCCAAGAAAAAACTAAAGTGCCATCTAGCGGTGACCTTGACGTTCGCAAGTGGAGAGCATATTGAATTTCAAGTTTTTCGTCAATATTCATAATTCTATGATTATTCATAATCAAATTTAGAGAATATGACAATTAATATAAAAGGATTTCAATTTTTTATTTACTTTCCTTATGGATATTTTTATCCTCTTCAATTTTTTTAGTCCTAGAATTAATTTCTTCGCTAATTAACTTGATATTTAAAATCGAGTTTTAGAAAATAGTCCCATTATTGATTTCATTATTGATTTTTTTAAATGAATGTCAGTAGTAGCTTAATAAGCAAATAATAATAATTATAAATAAAGTATTTGAAAATTTTATTATTTATTTAAAAAGTAATAGCTGAATAGCCGTACAGAGGGAAAAAATGGTCTAAAACTATGGAGGCCTAAAATTGCTAAAAAAACAATTTAGGGCATGAAATTAAATTGAAATGAAAAAAAATTTGGGGTATTAAATTAAATTCATGTAACGAGATATAAATTTTTCGGGAGAGAAAGAGAGGGGGGGGCGGAGAGGGAATTACAAAGCCCAACAGTGTTAGCTTCTATAGCGACCTAATCCTATATTTTTCCATTGATTCGTCCACTGTTCGTATCAAGGCCGCTGTAGAAGGGTGGCCAAGAGGAAAGAGGCGAGGTCGCCGGAGAAATAGGGGGGCGAGGAGGCAAATGTAATTAATTATCCCAGTAATGACTCTGACTGATGAGCGACCGGACAAGTCCAGTCAGGTCGAAATAGCACCAAAGTGGCGAAAGCTATAAGAGAAAAATTCCACAAAACAAAAAAAGCAGCAAAGAAACATTTAAGACGGTACATTTTTCTTAATTTTCTCTAACAATAATTACAATAATTATTAATAATAATAATTACAATAATTATTAATAATAATAATTACAATAAT
This sequence comes from Leptopilina drosophilae, assembly GCA_032873175.1. Classification (NCBI taxonomy): domain Eukaryota; kingdom Metazoa; phylum Arthropoda; class Insecta; order Hymenoptera; family Figitidae; genus Leptopilina; species Leptopilina drosophilae. The sequence goes on from CM065480.1 coordinate 41,474,149, forward strand.
TATTAATAATAATAATTATTATTATTATTATTAATAATTATTACAGAGCTCGGATTGTGCGACTCTTTCGACTTTTTTCGACTTTTCTAAAGAAATGTGACTTTTTTCGACTTTTTTGTAAAAGAATGCGACTAATCGTCTTTTTCGAGATTTTTATTTTACTAAAATACGAATGAAATTTAAAAAATTTTTTAAATTCAAAGGAAAAAGTTTGAATCAAAAAAATGTTCTGTTACATTTATTTACAAATTTTTCGAAAACATCAATAACTTCTTTCATAAATCAATATTTAATAATTATTTTTCCTTAGAAATTAAAATTCTTCAAAAGATTCAAATTCAAACCTTTTTGTAATAAACAACTTATAAAAAATTGTTATAAAACATGAAGACATCGATCACTCCGAGTCGAAGACTCATTATTTTATATCATAAGACTTTATAAAAAAAATTTAATCATTTATTATGAAAATAATAGAAATATTGCGAAATATTTATGAAACTATAAAAAGTAATTGAATTTTGCTGAAGAAAATTCATATTTACAAAGAGAATTGAAATTTTGAAAGTATTTAAAAAAATTTTTGAAAATAATTGATTTGCTTTGATGAATTTTCTTACTTTTCAAGATAATTAAATTTTGCAAAACATTGTATCAGAACTTTTGAAAATAATTAAATTTTCAGGATAAATTTTATTCTTTATGAAGATATTACAAATTTTAAGGAGAAATTTTAAAATAATTTTGAAAATAATTGAATTTCTAAGAAGAATTTTATTACTTTTGAAAATAGTTGAATTTCAGAGAAGAATTTCATTAAAATTCTTTGCAAATAATTGAATTTCAGGGAAGAATTTTATTATTCACAAAGATAATTTACATTTTGAACAGATTTTTTCAAGAAATATTTTAAAGTAATTGAATTTTGCATAAGAATTTTCATATTTATAAACATAATTGAAATTTTGAAGAGAATTTAAAAAAAAAATTAAAAATAATTGAATTTTTGTAAAAAATTTTCTTACTTTTCAGGATAATTGAATTTTGCGAAACATTTTATCAGAACTTTTGAGAATAATAAAATTTCTCTGAATGAGTTTTATTCTTTATAAAGATATTACAAATTTTAAGGAGAAATTTAAAAAATTTTTTTAAAATAATTGAATTTCTGCGAAGAATTTTATTACTTTTGAAAATAATTGAATTCCAGAGAAGAATTAACAAATATAATTGAAATTTTGAAAAGATTTTTTCTAGAAATATTAGAAAGTAATTGAATTTTGCAGAAGAATTTTGATATTTATAAACATAATAATTGAAATTTTGAGAATTAAAAAAAAATGTGAAAATAATTGAATATTTGTAAAGAATTTTCTTACTTTTGAAGATAATTAAATTTTGCAAAAAATTTTATCAGAACTTTTGAAAAAAATTAAATTTTATGATGAATTTTATCATTTATAAAATTTTGACGAAAAATTAAAAATAAATTTTGATCATAATTGAATTTCTGCGAGGAGTTTTATTACTTTTGAAAATAATTGAATTTCTAGGATGAATTTTATTAGTTATAAAGATAATTGAAATTTTGACAAGAATTTCATTAACATTTTTGTTGAACAATTGAATTTAAAAGATGAATTTTATTATTTATAAAAATAATTGACATTTTAAAGAGAAGTTTAAAAAAAATTGTTAAAAATACCTAATTAAATTTTTGATATGAATTTTATTAAATTTTTAAAAATTTTATTTCGGATTGTTTGATATTAAGGTATCTGTTGTCGAGAAATGTGACTTTTTTTACAAGTTTTACAATTTCGTGTTTCCTTTTTATCATTTTTTTCTAAAATTTCATGAAATTTTTTTTACGACTTTTTCGTAAATTTTATACGACTTTTCGTGACTTTTGTTGTAAATTTATTACAACATTATTTTTTTTTATTTATTTATTTTTTTTTATTTTTTTTTAGTTATAAAGACGATCCGAACCCTCTTATTAGCATAATTATTTATTTTCTATTTTACTTCTACTTTAATTTTCTTTCTTTCTATTAATTTAATTATTGGCCAAACGTAAATAATAATTCAATAATTAACGAATTACTGAATCAGTAAAAAAAAACCCCAGCCTATTAATTATTTTCAACTCATACAAATTTAGAGAAAATTATTAAAAATCCGTATAATAAATTCATATCACAAATTATTTACAGCTGAAAATAATTAATTTATCCATTAGCAAAAAAAAACCACTTCTCTCTTTGAACGAAAATGAAAATTTTGAAATTGATTAATTGATAATGTGCGAGATTGTTAATTACCATTCACGAAAATGTTGATTTTTAAATTCCAAACACGAATATAATGCTTATGAGAATTTAAAAGTGAAAAAAATTCACGTGTGTTTGTTACAAGAGTACATTATGTGTATATACAAAAAAAAAAGAAAAAAAGTGCCACCCCCACTCAGTGTGGCATGGAGTGGGGGGTGGCTTTGGCAACTGTACACTATACGTATAGAAAAAAAAATATATACACATTGAAAAAAATGTATATCTATATATATAGAAACAGAGTAAAATTAAAGAACGATGTAACGTACTTGAAATGAAAAATTGCTCTAATTACAGGAGAGTTTGGAGCCATCGCTGGAGGCAAGGACAGGGAGAGAGACAACGAGAGGCAGAGGGTGGAGGGCTGTGCATGACATGGTAGATTTATTTTTTTTCACACCACCCGCCATGACCCACGGGGGCTGGACGCGAGGTGTTTTAATATTTTAATAGGACGACGGAATGGCCGGTTTCGTGACTTGGCGTTTTATAATGATATTCTCTGCCTCACATTTCGTTCGTCGGAGCGCGTGAAACCGTGTAGCTCGAGAAAATCAACCACTCGAAATAACCTATTTTGTTCACAGTCTGGTCTCATGAACTTCAGAGCTTTTTTACCTTCGTGAACGAAAAAAGAGGAGCAACAAACATGTATATTGGAATAAAAAAAACCAAAGACAAAATTCAACTATTTTATGGATTTTTTTTAACCAGATCATCATTTTTTTTCTTCCTTGTGGTCTTATTCTCTTGATCTATGCTTATCGATTACCTATCATCGGCCATTTATGAATTTCTTTATTTTGATCTTTTTCTTTTCATTCAAAGAATTTAATAATTTACTTCTGAATTCTTTTTCCATGTAATATTGTGAATTTTAATCCATATAATATTTTGATTCTTTTTAACGTCGACTTGGATTTTTTTCTGATAATTATCGACGATTTGAGATTTATTTTTTCTCCATTATTATAATGATGGGGGAGCGGAAATAAATTAGTTTCAAACATTTATCGATTGATTGTCGAATGGAATAAATGAGGATTCTTTTAAGACGCCCGCTGTTATAATTCCTCATGAGTCACTCTTTTCTTTTTTCAATCAGCGATAATCTCGAAAAATATAATCGTTTTTTGTTTTAATTAAAAAAAAACGGCCCTAATGACAAAATATTGCAAATTTGAATTTTAAATTTTAAATTTCAACAATTAAGTTCGAAGAATATTTTTACAGACTAAAACTTACGTTCATCGACTAAGAAATAAAATAAAAACCACAGGTTGTTAAGCGTATCGACTAAAAAGTTCAATAAAGACGAACGATTTTTTCCATTTAGTACAAAAAAAAAATATGAAGAAATTTTCTTTTTCCCAAAAGAAGAATAAAGAATAACGCATTTTTCTTAATTCTTCGGAAGAAAAAATAAACATTTATCGATAAATATTTGTAAATATTAATTTTATTATTTGAATTTATCACTCGGTCGACTTTGTCAAAATTAAAAGTTAAAGTTACGATTAAAAATTAAAAGTTAGTGACGATTAAAAATAAAAATTAAAAGTTAAAGTTACGATAAAAAATTAAAATTAAAACTTAAAGTCACGATTAAAAGTTAAAATTAAAAATTAAAAAATAAAACACTGAGTTGAATTACTAAACGTATTTACAAGTTTTCTTTCAAGGAACCAAATTGCACTATTATTCATTTTAATACACATATAATAATTATTATTATTATTATTATTTGGCAAAAAAGGAAAGAAAAAAAATCACAAATTGTAGAGCATTGACCCACAGACAATTCTTTCGCGTTTGAATGGAGGGTAGGAAAAACATGAGGGGAATTCATCGAGATTGATGCTTTCGACAAACAACATAGGCGCGCCCTTGTCTATATCCAAGTAAACGAAGCTTCCAATTAATCGTACATATATAGCAAGAATAGTTAATGACATCTGATTTTCCTAATGTCTGTCTCTCTATAGATATTTTTTTTATTCTTCCTTCTTTTTCCCATATTCATAAATTAATTCCACATGAATAATTCCTTTTTATTCAAAACAGGAAAAAAAAAGGAAAAAAACTAAATTATTATCTCCGAAATAAAAATTTAATTTCAAAGAGATTCGACAACTAACAATATAAATATACACTTTTCAAGACAATACTATATATATATATATATACGTAGTCGAGTGTTCATTATATCTGCATTGTTCAATGCATATTGTATATCCGGGGGAGAAAAAAAAATAAATTGAAAAAAAGTGACAATTTTAATTTATATTTGGAAACAAAACCAGATCTTTTCATTTTTACGTTATTCTTTTTTATTGATAAAATGTTTTATTTTTTCAAATTATGAAAAAGAAATATGGAGAATTCAGGAAAGAATTTAATCAAATTTAGAAAATTTGTAGTGAAAGAGAAACGATCGACAAAGGAAAAAATACCAAAAAGAAATTTTTAAAAAAGCATTCATAGTATAACCCTAAAGCTTCGAAGTCAGAACGTTGAAATTAATGACATTTTTCTATTTCTTGAAAATTTAAATTTTACTCTACAAATTATTTTTTCCATATTAAAAAAATTTGCAATCAAACTATTAAAATTCAAATTGTTTTTTAAATACATTTGAACTTTAGAAATCAAATAAATTATTATCATTTTAACACTATTTTCCATTGTAGTTTATTGTCATTATAATTGTAACTATCAATATTATTTTAAATTATTTTTATTTATTAATATTATTTTAAATTATTTTTATTATTAATAACAATTCAAAAAGAATTTATTTTGGTTTACAATTTTTAATTTTTTTGTTAAAAAAATTTCTACCCTGACAAGAATTTCTAACTGTTTCTATTAAAAAATTCTATTGTAATTAACAATTTTACAATTTTTTAACAAACAAAATTCTATTTTAATAAAAATGGCTAAATTCTAAGAATTTTGTTAAATATTTAAATAATTCTCTTGAAAAAATAATATTATTTGATCAACAGTTCCAAATCAGTTTAAAAAAAAATCTATTTTGATTAATTTTTCATTTTTTTATACAAAATTCTGTTCTCATAAAAATTTCTAAATTTAATTTTTTAGTAAATATTTAAAAAATTTTATTTAAAAAAAGGTTCTTTTGTTCTATGCTGATTAATAATTTTTAATTTTTTTAATAAATTGTAAAATTCTATTTTCATAAAAATTTCTAAATTAAACATGTTTTTATAAATATTCAACAAAATTTATTAAAAAAATGTTCTATTTTGATAATCGCATTTCTAAACCTTTTTCTACAAAAAATTTATATTTTTATTAACCACCACAAATTTTTCTTATTAAATAAACCTCTATTTTAAGAAAAATATCTTTTAAAATTTATGCAAAAATTTTTTTGAAGAATTCTTTGAAAAAAATATTCTAAATTGATAAAAATTTGTAAATCTCTTTCTTTAAAATTTCTATTTTAATTAACAATTCTAATTTCTTATATTAAGTAAAATTCGATTTTGTGTCTGTAAATTTATAAGGATTTTCGGTAATGTTTAATTTTAAATATTTTGTTCGCATAAAAAATGTAATATGATCAGAAAGTCTTATTCATTCACATTAAATAATTAACGTTCACTAAATTCTTAAAGATAAAATTCTATTTTGAAAAAGATTTTTTCTTTTTAAATCTTAGTAAAAAAACATTTTAAAGAAGCTTTGAAAAAATATTTTTTTTTATTACATTTACTAAACATTTCTAAATCTATGTCTACATAAAAATTCTATTTTTATAAAATTGTCTAAATATTTTGTTAAGCAAATTGATATCTAAATAAAAATGTTTAAATTCTAAAATTTTTGTTAAATATTTAAATAATTCTTTGAAAAAATTATCTACTTTGATAAACAGTTGCAAATCTTTTTTCAGAAGAAAATCTATTTTGAATAACAATTTTTCTTTTTTTTAATAAAGAAAATTCTGTTCTTATAGAAATTTCGCAATTAGAAATTTTTTTGTTAATAATTAAAAATTTTATTAAAAAAAATTTCTATTTTTGATAAATGCATTTTTAATCTTTTTTTATAAAATGATATTTTTTTATTAGCCATTACAAATTTTTGTTACTAATCAAAATTTATCTATTTTTAAAAACAGTTCCAAATATTTTTTCAAATAAAAATCTATTTTGGATAACAATTTCTAATTTTTTTAATAAAGAAAATTCTGTTCTTGCAGAAATTTCGCAATTAGAAATTTTTTTGTAAATAATTAAAAAATATTATTAAAAAAACTTCTATTTTGATAAACACATTTTTAACCTTTTTTTATAAAATAATAATTTTTGTATTAACTATCACGAATTTTTGTTATTAAATAAAATTTATCTATTTTGATAAAAATATGTTTCTAAAATTTATTCAAAATTTTTTTTTAAATTTTTTATAAAAATCATTCTTAACTGATACAAATTTACAAATCTTTTTCTTAAAAAATTCTATTTTGATTACCAATTCTAATTTTATTTTATTAAACAAAATTTCATTTTATGTAAGTAAATTTATAAGACTTTTCGGCCATATGCAACTTTTTATTTTAAATATTTTGTTTAAAAAAAAATTAAATACGAAAGAAGAGCTTTAGAAATTTATTTACATTAAATAATGAACTAAATTTTTCACTAAATTTTTCAAGATAAAATTCTATCTTTATAAAGACTTCTTCAATTTTTAATTTTATTATCTACTAAATATTTAAAAAATGCTTTGAAAAAATATTCGAATTTAATAAACATTTCTTGATCTTTCTCCATATAAAAATTCTGTTTTTATAAAAATATTTAAAATATTTAGACAAATGTGACGCGATCTCAAGAAAGGGACCTTAGAAGCAAATCACTTTAAGGTCATGTTAGTGTTACATTTTTGTTGGTTAAAAGTTTCTTTTCACTTTTTACAAATTAAAAGCAGTGTTTATTAAATATTTCAGTTACAATGACAACTTAAACATTAATGATTCACTTCAACAGACGATCATTTTTTCGTATTTTCATTTAAAAAATTGCACACATAACCTATAATTTTTTGCTTCTAAGGTCCCTTTCTTCAGATCGCGTCACAAATTCATAGTTTGATAAAAAATGTCAAAATTTAAAAATTTATTTTGAAAAGTATTTAAAATTAAGGAAGGTAAAAAATTCCATTAGAAAAATTTTACTTTTTAATAATTTTTTTAAATTGAAAATTGTATTTAACTAAGAAATATTTAAATAATTCGATTATAAAAGAAAAAAAATTTTTTAATTTAAAAATATAAAAAATTTTATCTTGGTAAAAATTAAAAAAATTTTATCTTAATAAAAATATAAAAAATTTTACCTTGATAAAAATTTCTATACCTTTATCTAAACAAAAAAAAATTCTATGTTGATTAACAAAACTGAAAAATTTGCTATTATAGAAGTGCGAAAAATGTAGATTTTTCTTTTCCTTTTTTTTCCCCCAGAATGAAGTGAGGAAAAAAAAGGAAAGCGCGGGGGGCGAGAAGGGAACATACTAACTCGTTCATGCAACCTTTTATAATCCAACCAAATGTGAAAAGCGCGCCAGCGAACGAGCGCAATTTTAATCGAAATAGGTTTTTGCGCCGAAAAAAGTTCGTATTTAGAGAGAGAGTTCACCTCCGGCACGATGAAAGACCGATAAGCATAGCTGATTTATACGCGGCACGATCGAATCGAACAGTTCGTTCACTCGTTCGTACCTCGGAAACGATTCGTTCCCTCGTACGAGAAATTCCCCGAGCCTATATATATATATATACTCGCGAAAAAATATATGTATGTATATACGCATAGGTAGTTGTTCTACGATCCTACGGGTGTCAATTCTTGTGTGCGTACACTGGGTGCATCGACAGACAGTTAGAGGTAGAGGCGATTTTCAATTAGATTCTCGCAACGATCACACACAGAGAGAAACAGAGCTAGAGGGGAGGGGGCGAGGTGGGGGTGAACAGGGGTAGACAATTTTAAAAAAGAGAATCCTATCATTATTTTTCACGAGTTCAACGAATATAAATCGCGATTTCAATGCAGATGCATCAACTATATGTAAAATAAAAATTCAATGAAAATTGGAAACTAAAAAGTTTCCAGTTTCAAATTTACAAAAGGTATGGAAAAAAAAAAAAATTTTTTTTCATCTACTTTGCTTGCACTGTGAAAAAGAAAGGAGAATTTAAAATTGAAATAAAAGGGATAAAATTTTCTTGATTTTGTTTCGAGAAAACAAAACACTTTACTCACAAGCTAGCTCACTGTGAGAAAATTTTAAATAAACAATAATAATAATCATCAATCGAACAATAATAATCAGTTAAACATATAAATTTAAAGTTTAAGTTAAACAAATTTGCATTTTGTCTGGCTAAAATAGCTTTTTTCACCAAAAATATATGTGGCATAAAAACCTAATTATTTTACAGATATTTTTCGTTTTAGCCTGACATTGAAAATTGTAAAGTGAAAATTACAAGTTTTCCTGACAAATACTACTTTTTGTACCTAAACGAATCTTTATTTATTAAAATTTGCTTGCATATAGAAAATATTCTTCAAAATTTTAATGAAGAAATCTGAGTCTTTGGACAGACGAACTTTATTTCTAGTATTTGAATATTTTATCAACAAGACTACATTTTCTACTTAAAATTTTTTTTATTTTTTATTATACTGTGTTTTTAAACAAATTAGACAAATTTAAATGACCAATTATTGTATGTTGCCTTTGTGATTTTAGATTTTATAGTAAGAAATAAAATCCTTATGTTCAAAACTACTATTATAAGTTAATAAAAATAAACAAATGTTTGTCTGACAAAAATTACTTTTTTTACTTAAACGCCTATAATTACATTGAAAAAAAAATTTATTTGATTTAAATAACCGATTATTTGTCTATAATCAAATAAATATTTACTTGCATTAAATAATTTTTATTTGAATCAAATAAATTGTATTTGAATCAAATATTTCAGTATTTGAATCAAATATTTCAGTATTTGAAGCAAATACTAATTAATTGATTTAAATAAAAATTATTTGATTCAAGTAAATATTTATTTGATTATAGACAAATAATCGGTTATTTGAATCAAATAAATTTTTTTTTCAGTGTATTATTAGTCGAGTAAATCGTTTTAGCCAGACAAACTATATCTATTATTTAAAAATTTAGATAATACATTTTAGCAAAAAAGAAAACTTGTCGGACCATCACTACTTTTATAAAATTTGCCTTGGTAACATTATATTTTTCGCCTGACTAAAACAACTTTTTCTACTGACTAAAACTACTTTTTCTACTAAAGATTTTTTTTTAAGATGAGATTTTTTCAATCCATTTACTGTTTCCTTTATAATATTCATTTCAGTTAAAAGTAAATTAAACAGTTAAAGTAAAGAAACTTGGGCTTTAAGAAAGAAATAAAGTATTGTCTGACCAAAACTACATTTTCTACTTAAAAATTTAAAAATCGCTGCCAAGAAATATATGTTTGTAACAATTTTGGTGCTCATTTCATTTGATTTTGTAAATCTCGTTGTGTTCATTTCATGAACACTCTGCTTTCTCATAGAGATGTTATAATAACAATAAAGTATAAATTTTCAACAATTATTCTCAATTGCTGTAATATTTATTTTTCTCTTTATTTAATACTTCCACATAAAAAAAAAAAATTACTTCACGATTTCTGATTTTTAAAATATCAATAACTTTTTTCATTTATTCTATTCGAATTAGCTTCAAAAATAGGTGAATCGCTCTCTAAATCTGAATTAGTTAAAAATAACTAATTATTAGTAAAATTGTGGATGACTTTTTGCTTCAGCAATTAGTAAAAAATAACTAATTATTAGTAGAGAGTCACTAATTAATAGTAAATAAATAACTAAAAAAAATAGTTAAATTTCACTAATTGAATTAGTTACTACAAGTTTCAGTCATTTTTACATAACCTAAAATTGCATTTAACTAATAATTAGTCAATATTAACTATTTCATTAGTAAAATATTACTATTTGAATCAGTGACTGACATTTTGCTATCGAATTAGTTATTTTTAACTAATTCAAATTTAGAGAGCGAAGCGTTTTTTAATGCTCTACAAGTTGGTAACTATAGTTTCAAAGTTATTTCTACATTTTTCAACAAAATTTTTAAAAAAGTCTTATTTTAGAGAAAAACATTTATAAGTGTCCTGACATATTTTTAAAGGTATGGACAAAAAACGTTTTTTTTTGAAAAATTAAAAATAAAGAAAATATATAGTTGAACTTTATTAATCTATCTCAAAGTACTCTCATTTTACGTCCGCAGGTGAGACCTATAATTTAATTTTAACTAATAATTTGATATCGTCTTAGTGATTTTAGAATTTGTAATAGAAATATAGTTTGACCAAAAACTAATTTTTCTACTCAAGATGTAAAAAAATGTCTGTGCGACAAAATTTTGTTTTTTCTACGCAACCAAACGTTTGTCTGACAAAAAATACTTTTTTACTCGAACAATACTTGATTGAAAATAAATAAATACTGAAAATATTTTTTTAAAAAAAGTCTTAATTTTAGCCTATTTTCGAGGCTGAATTTGAGGTGTAAATGGAGTCAGAATTTTTTCATGTGCAGATAAAAATCTTATGTTAAAAATAATGACTATCTTAATGATATAAAGATTATGTTTTCTAAATAGAAAAAGAAATTTTTGTCAGAATACACTGAGAAAAAGAATTATTTAATTCAAACAAATTTTATTGAAATATCAAACTTAAAATATGTTTGCTATACAGTCAAACATATTTAAGTTTAATTCAAACATATTTCTTGGTTCATTTTAAGAGATTATATATTTAAATCAAAGATAAATAGTTATTGATTTTAAATTATCTGTTTAATTAATCTTATAATCTTATAATCTTATAATCTTATAATCTTATATCTTATAATTAATCTTTTAACTGTCTTCAAACACAACATTTTTAAACATCATTTTTGATTAAATCGTAACAGAAAATATGTTTGAATTAAATATAATCATTAAGTGTAGTGTCACTTTCAAGTAGAAGATTTTATATACTTAGAGAAGTTTTTTTTCTACTTATTTCTAAATACGATTTTTTTTACTGTCAAAGTTTTTCAGTCTATTACTTCGAAATGAACCGAGAACATTTAAAGACTATAACACTTCTAATGTTTACCGATTTCTCTTCTCATTTGGATTTTTGCAACATTGGATCCTCATTTCACCTCCCCCTTCATTTCTACCCCTCCCACCCTCTCCTTTACGTCCTCTCAATGTTGTTCTCCAGCCACTACTAATCAGCGTCCTTCCCACCCCCAGCCCATTGATTCTGCCTGTCTGCTACTCCCACCCTTACCAATTTATACCACTTCCAATCCAGCTAAACAAAAAAAACCCCTTTTTTACCAATAGAACGCGTAAGCGAGTGAATAAATGAAAATGAAAAGGGCCGTGAGTGCGTCAGGCGCTCGTGAACGTTTATGCCCAGTGAATGTAGATGCGAATGTGTGGGTGATGTCTGTGGTGTGTAGGTACACTGACATTTCGGTTTAGTGCAAGGGTGTTTTGTCGTGTCGGTAGGATTTTTTTCTCTTTTTTTTTCTTTTTTTTTATTTTCTACCCCAAGAGAGAGTATTGGTATGCGTAGGTATATACTTGTGTATTCCACAAGCCATCGTTTTTGGTAGCAGGACTACTGGCCATTGCCAACCACCCGCACGGTCCAAAGAGTGAGAGAGGTACAATTCTTTTGTCTAATTTGGAAAGAGGGGGTTGAGCTCATTTTTTTTCCTCTTTTTTTTCTAAATGAGTAGCAGTGAACGCCGTTCGGAAATCAGTTAGCTGAAGAACAAAACAAGTTGACGGACCGAATGGCCATTGGGTATTATTATTATTTTCGCACCGGGTTTTGTATTCTTGGAAAAAAATCAAGAAATATCTTTTTCATTTAATTTTTTTTTTGTTTAAAGAAATAAGAGTAAAGGGTTTTTTTTTTATTTAAAAAATGAAAAAATATCTTTTTCATTATCATTAAAAATTATTATAAAATTCATCCTAGAAATTCAATTATTTTCAAAAGTAATAAAACTCTTCGCAGAAATTCAATTATGATCAAATTTTTTTTTTAATTTTTCGTCAAAATTTTATAAATAATAAAATTCATCATAAAAATTTATTTATTTTCAAAAGTTCTGATAAAATTTTTTGCAAAATTCAATTATCTTCGAAAGTAAGAAAATTCTTTAAAAAAATTCAATTATTTTCAAATTTTTTTTTAAATTCTCAAAATTTCAATAACGTTTATAAATATAAAAATTCTTCTGCAAAATTCAATTACTTTGAAATATTTCTAGAAAAAATCTGTTTAAAATTTCAATTATTATTGTAAATAATAAAATTCTTCCCTAAAATTCATTTATTTGCAAAGAATTTTAATAAAACTCTTCTCTGAAATTCAATTATTTTCAAAAATAATAAAATTCTTCGCAGAAATTCAATTATTTTCATAATTTTTTTTTTAAATTTCTCCTTAAAATTTGTAATATCTTCATAAAAAATAAAATTCATCCTTGAAATGTAATTATTTTCAAAAGTTCTGATACAATGTTTTGCAAAATTCAATTATCTTGAAAAATAAGAAAATTTTTTACAAAAATTCAATTATTTTCAAATTTTTTTAAATTTTCAAAATTTCAATTATGTTTATAAATATCAAAATTCTTCTGCAAAATTCAATTACTTTTAAATATTTCTAGAAAAAATCTGTTCAAAATTTCAATTATCTTTGTAAATAATAAAATTCTTTCTAGAAATTTATTTATTTGCAAAGAATTTTAATAAAATTCTTCTCTGAAATTTAATTATTTTCAAAAGTAATAAAATTATTCGCAGAAATTCAATTATTTTCAAAATTTTTTTTAAATTTCTCCTCAAAATTTGTAATATCATTATAAAAAATAAAATTCATCCTTGAAATGTAATTATTTTCAAAAGTTCTGATAACATTTTTTGCAAAATTCAATTATTTACGAAACTAAAAAAATTCTTTACGAAAATTCTATTATTATCAAATTTTTTTTTTAAATTCTCAAAATTTCAAAAACGTTTATAAATATAAAAATTCTTTTGCAAAATTTAATTACTTTGAAATATTTCTAGAAAAAATCTGTTTAAAATTTCAATTATTATTGTGAATAATAAAATTCTTCCCTAAAATTCATTTATTTGCAAAGAATTTTAATAAAATTCTTCTCTGAAATTCAATTATTTTCAAAAGTAATAAAATTCCTCGCAGACATTCAATTATTTTCAATTTTTTTTTAAATTTCTCCTTAAAATTTGTAATATCTTCATAAAGAATAAAATTTATTCTGGAAATTTAATTATTTTCAAAAGTTCTGATAACATTTTGTGCAAAGTTCAATTATTTACGAAACTAAAAAAATTCTTTACGAAAATTCTATTATTATCAAATTTTTTTTTTAAATTCTCAAAATTTCAAAAACGTTTATAAATATAAAAATTCTTTTGCAAAATTTAATTACTTTGAAATATTTCTAGAAAAAATCTGTTTAAAATTTCAATTATTATTGTGAATAATAAAATTCTTCCCTAAAATTCATTTATTTGCAAAGAATTTTAATAAAATTCTTCTCTGAAATTCAATTATTTTCAAAAGTAATAAAATTCCTCGCAGACATTCAATTATTTTCAAATTTTTTTTTAAATTTCTCCTTAAAATTTGTAATATCTTCATAAAGAATAAAATTTATTCTGGAAATTTAATTATTTTCAAAAGTTCTGATAACATTTTTTGCAAAATTCAATTACCTTCGAAACTAAAAAAATTCTTAACAAAAATTCAATTATTATCAAATTTTTTTTTAAATTCTCAAAATTTCAATAACGTTTATAAATATAAAAATTCTTCTGCAAAATTCAATTACTTTGAAATATTTCTAGAAAAAATCTGTTTAAAATTTCAATTATTATTGTGAATAATAAAATTCTTCCCTGAAATTCATTTATTTGCAAAGAATTTTAATAAAATTCTTCTCTGAAATTTAATTATTCTCAAAAGTAATAAAATTTTTCTCAGAAATTCAATTCTTTTCAAAATTTTTTTTAAATTTCTGCTTAAAATTTGTAATATTTTTATAAGGAATAAAATTCATCATGGAAATTTAATTATTTTCAAAAGTTCTGATACAATGTTTTGCAAATTTCAATTATCTTGAAAAGTAAGAAAATTCATCACAGCAATTCAATTATTTTCATTTTTTTTTAAATTCTCATTAAAATTTCAATTATCTTTGTAACTATCAATATTCTTCTGCAAAATTCAATTAATTACTAAAGTTTTATAAATTTTTTCCTAATAATTCAATTATTTTCATAAAAAATTATGAAATTTTTTTTTATAAAGTCTTATGATATAAAACAATGATTTGCTCACTCGGTCATCTTTAATTATTATAAAACATGAAGTCCGATTGTTCCGAGTCGGAGACTCGGATTGATCGATGTCTTCATGTTTTATAACAATTTTTTATAAGTTGTTTAATTACAAAAATGTTTGAATTTGAATCTTTTGAAGAATTTTAATTTCTATGGAAAAATAATAATTAAATATTTATTTATAAAAGAAGTTATTGATGTTTTCGATAAAATGGAAAATCTTTGTCTGAAATTATTACA
Source organism: Leptopilina drosophilae (assembly GCA_032873175.1). NCBI lineage: Eukaryota > Metazoa > Arthropoda > Insecta > Hymenoptera > Figitidae > Leptopilina > Leptopilina drosophilae. The sequence continues at coordinate 41,489,259 of CM065480.1, forward strand.
AAAATTTTATCAATGTGATAAACAATGTTTAAAAACAATTTTGATAAAAACAGTTCTTGAGAGGTAACAAATTTTTTCTCTACTACTAGCTTATTCTAATATGTTTATAACATTAATAAAAAATAGTTTTAACACTTTTAAATATTGTTAAATAATGTCAAATTGAAGTTTAACAACTTTTTGTTTAAAACAGAGTATCAAAAAACCATTTTTTTCTACAATTTTACTTCATGTTTTACAAATTGATTGTAACATTTTTGCAAATTGTAAAATTTTTATGAATTAAGCTTTTTCCTTTCAGTATTAATGTTTGCCGTAGAAAAAAAGGATTGCTGAAAATAAATTTGTTTTCTGACATTTTTGCCACAGTTTTGTAAATTGTTTATAATAGTTTCTTTATAATGTTGTTAAATAAAATCAGATAACAATATTTTTTATTGCAGCAGCATTATTATATTCAAGTGAACCATAAAAGATAAAAATATAATGTTAAATTTCTTTAAAATTATTTTTTCAAATTTGAATATTTTGTTGGACAATTTTGAGGCTCTACTTTGAAATTTGACAAAATTTGTTTTTTCCTAGAAAAATCAGATAACATTATAAACTGTGGTCCATTGATAAATAATCAGATATTAATGAAAAAAATTACTTAAGAATAACGATTTTTGGTGTAAAGAATTATTCATTTTATTTTTATTATTAAATCGAAATTGAATTTCTTTAGATTTGAAAAGAGGACACTTAAATCCAAGAAAAATGTTCTGATTTTTTAAAAATCGTAAGTGGTAAAAGGAAAGCTCGAAATTGTACTAATTAATAGAATCATTTGGGACCAAAAGGGTTAATACGACGATACTTTCTACTTAATCAGTAAAATATTTATCTGACAAAAACTACTTTTTCCACTCAAACAGTGTATTAAATTTTAGAAAAAATTGTCATAGTTTTTTTTTAAAAAAATCAAGTGTGTTAAAATGAAAAATTGCTGTAAAAAAACTTGAAAATAAAAATAGTAAAACACGATTGTCCCTGAAGATTTTATTCTCCTTCGAGAGACAGCTATGAATTGCCATTGAACAACTTGAACTTGGCCGCGAAGTTTGGAGTTTTCTTGTTGGTTTGAGAAACGACTACGACTACGACGACGACGACGTTGCAAATATATATACATACATATCCAAGAGAGAAAGAGAGAAAGAGTGAGAGGGAGAAAGCGAAAGCTTTTGCTTGCGTCTATTTCTAGCGCCGCGGCGCCCGTTTCTTCCACAAGTTGACGCGCGTCCCGGACCTTGCTTTTGTCGAGTCAGTGGGTTAAACGTACCGAGATCGACCCGTTCACACGGAATAATGATCCTCTGTGTAACAAAATCTCGAATTATATCAGAGTCACCGAGACTCTTGACATTTTACTTTTGTACTCACTCTTTCTCTCCAGAAAAACCCAATAACAAAACGACACATTTCTTTCCTTTTCATTACGTGTTCATTAACGATTCATTTCAAAATAAGAAGATTATTATTTTTCTTTTTCCAAACCACAAATTAATTTCATTATTACAGTTCATTGGCAAAAAATGTAAAAAAAAAATAAATAAATTCCACCTTATAAATAAAAGTATTTGAAATTTTTTGATATATTCGACTATATAATAAAGAATGTTACGTAAGCCGAGAATAAATTTAAAAAAATACGTCATGTCAATTTTATTCCTGGAAAAAAAAACCTTGTTACGAATGTTCAATTAAAGAGATTTTTAATAAAATAGTGGATTTTATGTGTTTGATATTTTTACATAACATTTCAATCTCTTCTCATTGGTTTTTTTTTTGTTCATTTAAATAATTTAGATATATCTGTCACAAATGTGACTATAATTTATAGCGTCATTTTTGTAATGCTTCGGAGAGGCGTTAATTAAATTTTTTAAATTAAAATTAGATTCTTTCTTTTTGAATCAAAATGGGGCATTGTTGTTTTAGTCGATCAAGTTTTGTTTAAGTAGAACATGAAGCGATAGTCGGACAAATTTGTTTTTTTGGGTTGTAAATCAAAATTCTCAGGTTTCAAATAAAATTCGATAGTGGAACACTTAATTTGATTACACAAAATATATTTAAGTCGAAAAAACAGTTTTAGTCAACCAGGACCTTTCGACAAACTTTACTTCTGTCTAAAAATTTAATACTTTGAAATTAATAATATTTAATTCAATAATCAAACATTAAAAAAAAAGTGTTATGAATAATTTTAATAATTAATTACCTGTATGCTCTCTAAATCTGAATTAGTAGAAAGTTACTAATGAAATGGTGAAAAGTCGTCTACTAAATGATTTAGTAATAATTCTACTAACAATTAGTAAAATTTTACTAATTGTTAGTAGAGCGTTACTAATTGATTAGTAGAATTCTACTAACAATTAGTAGAACTGTTTTATTAATAGTCGATAAAACAGTTTCACTAATTCATTTAGTGAAAAAGTGACTTTCAATTAGTAAAATTCTACTAAAACATTAGTAGAATTTTACTAAAAATTAGTAATATTCTACTAATTAAAAAGGTGAAAAGTCGTTCATGAAAACTACTAAAAATTAGTAAAATTTTACTAATTCTTAGTAGAATTCTACTAATTCAGATTTAGAGAGTGTGGTTCTTTATTACCAAATCGTTTACGCTTCATAATTTTTTAATTTTTATTACATTTTTTTTTATTTTAATTTTTATAATTTTGTATATAATTTTTAAGCAGAAAAAGTAGTTTTTGTCCAAACATAACTTATTTTTCCGTACAATCGAATCTTTAAGTTTTTAATTACCAAAAATAGGATTAGTTTAAAAAAAACTACTTTTTCATCTTAAAAATTATTTATTTCTTATATACAATAAAATTTTTTTTCCTATTTAATTAATTTTACGTATTAAAAAACCTTTTAATTATTTTGGACTGTTCCTACAAAAAATTTTTTTCCTATTGAATTAACTTCACGTATTAAAAAACCTTTTAATTATTTTTGACTTTTTCAATAAAAAATTTTTTTCTATTGAACAGCGCTCGGATCGTCTTTAAAACTAAAAGAAGTTGCTTTAGTCGCATAAATTTACAGAAAAAGTCACGGAAAGTTGCATAAAATTTACGAAAAAATCATAAAAAAGTAGCATGAAATTTTAGAAAAAAATGACAAAAAGGAAACACGAAATTGTCAAACTTGTAAAAAAAATCACATTTCTCGACAATAGATACATTAATATCAAACCATCAAAAATAAAATTTTTTTAAATTTAATAAAATTTATAGCAAAAATTTAATTAGGTATTTTTAACATTTTTTTTTTAAATTCTCTTTAAAATGTCAATTATTTTTATAAATAATAAGTCTTCTTCTAAATTCAATTACTAAACAAAAATTTAATTTAAATTCTTGTCAAAATTTCAATTATCTCTATAAATAATAAAATTCATCCTAGAAATTCAATTATTTTCAAAAGTATAATAAAATTTATCCTAGAAATTCAATTATGATCAAATTTTTTTTTAATTTTTGGTCAAAATTTTATAAATAATAAAATTCATGATAAAAATTTAATTGTTTTCAAAAGTTCTGATAAAATTTCTTGCAAAATTCAATTATCTTCGAAAGTAAGAAAATTCTTAGAAAAATTCAATTACATTCAATGGTTTTTAAATTCCCAAAATTTCAATTATGTTTATAAATATGAAAATTCTTCTGCAAAACTCAATTACTTTTAAATATTTCTAGAAAAAATCTGTTCAAAATTTCAATTATATTTGTAAATAATAAAATTCTTCCCTGAAATTCAATTATTGGCAAAGAATTTTAATAAAATTCTTCTTTGAAATTCAATTATTTTCAAAAGTAATAAAATTCTTCGCAGAAATTCAATTATTTTCAAAAGTAATAAAAGTCTTCGCAGAAAATCAATAATGATTAACATTTTTTTTCAATTTTTCGTCAAAATTGTATAAATAATAAAATTCATCATAAAATGGTAATTATTTTCAAAAGTTCTGATAAAATTTTTTGCAAAATCCAATTATCTTCGAAAGTAAGAAAATTCTTTACAAAAATTCAATTATTTTCAATGGTTTTAAAATTCTCAAAATTTTAATTATGTTTATAAATATCAAAATTCTTCTGCAAAATTCAATTACTCTGAAATATTTCTAAAAAAAATCTGATAAAAATTTCAATTATATTTGTGAATAATAAAATTCTTCCCTGAAATTCAATTATTTGCAAAGAATTTTAATAAAATTCTTCTCTAAACTTCAATTATTTTCAAAAGTAATAAAATTCTTCGCAGAAATTCAACTATTTTCATTTTTTTTATATTTTTTTCTTAAAATTTGTAATATCTTCATAAAGAATGAAATTCATCTTGGAAACTTAATTATTTTCAAAACTTCTGATACAATGTTTTGCAAAATTCAATTATCTTGAAAAGTAAGAAAATTCTTCACAGCAATTCAATTATTTTCAAAAATTTTTGTTAAATTCTCTTCAAAATATCAATTATGTTTATAAATATTAAAATTCTTCTGCAAAATTCAATTACTTTTAAATATTTCTAGAAAAAATCTGTTCAAAATTTGAATTACCTTTGTGAATAATAAAATTCTTCTTTGAAATTCAATTATTTTCAAAAGTAATAAAATTCTTCTTAGAAATTTAATTATTTTCAAAATTATTTCAAAATTTCTCCTAAAAAATGTGTAATATCTTCATAAAGAATAAAATTAATCCTGGAAATTTAATTACTTTTAAAAGTTCTGATACAATGTTTTGCAAAATTCAATTATCTTGAAAAGTAAGAAAACTCATCACAGCAATTAAATTATTTTCGCCATTTTTTTAAAATTCTCTTTAAAATTTCAATTATCTTTGTAAATAACATTATTCTTCTGCAAAATTCAATTACTTACTAAAGTTTTATAAATTTTTTCCAATAATTCAATTATTTTTTTTAAAAAATGATGAAATTTTTTTTTATAATGTGTTGTAATATAAAATAATGATTTTATCACTCGGTCATGTTTTATAACAATTTTTTATAAGTTGTTTAATTACAAAAAGGCTTGAATTTGAATATTTTGAAGAATTTTAATTTCTACGGATAAATAATAATTAAATATTTATTTATAAAAGAAGTTATTGATGTTTTTGAAAAATTTGTAAATAAATGTACCAGAACATTTTTTTGACTCAAACTTTTTCCTTTAAATTTAAAAAAAATTTTAAATTTTATTCGTATTTTAGTAAAATAAAAATCTCGTAAAAGTCGATTAGTCGCATTTTTTCACAAAAGAGTCGAAAAAAGTCAAATTTCCTTAGAAAAGTCGAAAAAGTCGCACAGTCCGAACCCTGCATTGAATTAATTTCTTCTATTAAAAAAAACCTTAATGAGAAATGTGCATTAATTACACTTTTTTTTGCTATTCTTATTTGTGAATTAAATTTTGAGAAGGACATGGCTTTATACGAAGAGGAGCGTAAACGATTTGGTAATAAAGAACGACGTGGGGGTAGAAGAGGGGACACAGCGAAAAAGAAGAAAGGAAAAAAAAATAAGCGTCACTCGCGCCTCGTTTTGTTTAGCAGAATTCGGCATGAATATGCATTTTGCTCCGTTAAGTATGTGCAGATTGCGTCGCGATACAGTCGGGGTCGTTCATTATTGTCCGTAGCAGTTACCTAGTAGCGTCGTCGTATAGTTGGCGATTCTACCCGCATTTGCCACTGCAAATTCGTAAAGTGTGTACGTTGCATATAGTTACACGTACATCCTATATGACAACGAAATTTGCGCTGCAATTAGCGCGCACGATCGATGCGCCAATGTCCATCCACTTCTCGAGCGGAATAGCGCATCACGCGAGAATATACACTCTCTCTCTTTCTCTCTTTTACTATTTCTCTCTCTCTCTCTTTCTATTTCTTTCTTTGTTTCTTTCTCTTTGTTTTCTTCTCGCTCTTTGTTTTTCTCTGCTTCTCTTTCTTTCTCATTCGCTGTTTCCTTTACTCTCTTTTTCTCTCTCTCTCTCTCTCTCTCTCTCTCTCTCTCTCTCTCTCTCTCTCTCTCTCTCTCTCTCTCTCTCTATTTCTCTTCCTATTTTCGTTTCTCTCTATTTTATTCTCTCTCTATTTCATTTTCTCCTTCTCTCCCTATTTTCGTTTCTATTTTATTCTCTGTCTCTATTTTATTTTCCCTCTCTCTTTCTCTTTCTCTCCCTATTTTATTCTCCTTCTCTATTTAATTCTCTATTTGCTTCTTTCTCTCACACTGCTTTTTTCTCTATCTTCATTTATTATTATTAATAATAATAAATATTATTATTATTATTATTAATAATAATTTATTATTATTACTATTATTTATTTATTATTTTATTTTTTTTTTCTCTTTCTTCTTTTCTCTCTCAATTTTTCACACACACTCTCTCTCTCTCTCTCTCTCTCTCTTTCTTCTTTACACTCTCATTCTCTCTCTCTCTCTCTGTCCTTTTCTTTCTCGTCAAACGCGTCGTTATCCTTCATCCTTTCAACACTTCCATATTCACCTTTACTTCTTTTTTCTACATTAGTCGCTTTCAATCTACGTTGAGAAAATATTGCCCTACGTTCAGATTAAACGTCCAACATATTAGCCTACAACGATCGCTCTTTCACTTCTGGTTATTGTTGTTAAACAGAAAAAAAATTAATAACCAACTAATTATTTTTTTCTACCTAAACAAATCATTTTCTAAATCCATCAGTAGGGATAATATTTTACGAAACATTGTTACTTTATTAAAAAAAATAAATTTTTTAGTAGGTTCACTATATTTTGGTAACAAACTTCAATACTCACCATAAAAATTAATAATTTGTACTCGAAAATTAAATCCAAGAATAAATCACTGAATAAAAATGATAAACTGTCTATTTTCTGGCGATAGAAAATAATTTTTATGTCCAAAAAGTCGTTTTCGGTCGGGCAAATTTTAATTTCTTTAATACATGTATCTAAATTTGTAATTAGTGGAAATAGAAGATTGTCCGTCCGAAATTACTTTTTTCGACTAATGGAACAATTTCCGTAAGCAAACTATCTTATTTACATGCCGCTATTATAATTCTTTAGGAAAAAATATTTATTTTTAAATATATATTTACTTACGAAACAATTTCACCAGGAAAAATTTGTTGTTTAACTCACCTGAAACAAAAGACAAAGAAAAAACATTACATTACTTTTATAAATTATGCAAATTATTATACTACTGATGTAAAAAAAAGAAGATAAATAAGTAATACTATTAAATACTTCCATCTACTTCTATTATTCAGTATTAAAAATATGTCATTACTAATAATAAATTAAATAATAAATTATAATCATACATTATTTTTCCATAATTTTCCACAACGAATATAATAAAATCCCCTCCCTCCCACCCTTCTTTCAATCAAAAGAGAAAGCAACAAAAAAAATTATAATCTACATAGAAATTAAAAGACATTAATAATCAAAGTTTGAAATAGAATTCCATTCAGCGATTCATGATCAAGTTCAGTGATTTTCGCCCTTATTTTGCATCTTATAAAGGGTATAATAAAAAGCACGATGAAGAAGAGTCGAGATAAATAGAGGGTGAAGTGAATCGTTGAGTGCAACCAACGTTCTCTCTTTCCCTCTCCCTCTCTTCTTGTTTTGTAATTATTCATGAACAAAAGCACTGATAATTGCACTGCTTGATTGCACAATCATGTACTGATGAGTTTGTTTGTTTTTTTTTCCTCCTTTTTACTCTTTAACGTATGAAAATGAATGCCATATTTTTATTTTTCATTTTTTATTCCTGTATTACGGCCTGCATCAAGAATAACTTGAGAAAACCTAGAAACCTTTACAACGTGGAGAGAGAGAGAGAGTGAGAGAGAAATCGCTGATTATTTATTAAATGAATTCAGAGTGGCGTGCGAGATTCCAATCAGTTGTTCTAAGATTATATCGAGATTACATTCACACAGATGTTGTTCTCAATGATATTTGTATTTTAAGAAATTACAATTTAAGTGGAATGAAGGAGAAATTGAAGAATGCGATCTTCATTCGATTTGTACTCTTAAAACAAATTAAAAATTCGAAAAAGAATTCGATAATACTGCACTGAGAAAAATTGTTTTTTAATTCAAAAATAAGTAGTTTAATCAAAAAATATGTTTGAATTAAGCATATTTTATCATTGAATTAATCATAATTTTTTACCCAAATTTACTATCACAGTAAAACGTGAGGTGTTAAAATAACACCAGAATTGATTAAAATAATCTGCAACAGTTTAATATCTTTGGGATTAAATTAACACCAAAAAGGATTAAAATAATCTATTCACAGTTTTATTGAAAGTATCAAATTGATACTAAAGCGGATCAAACTGATGCCAAAAATCTGGATTAATTTTTTATTTGATCCACATTTTTGGTATCAATTCGTTGCCATTTGATACTTATAAGTTAAGTGTTTTGGAATTATTTTTAACCATAAATGAAATTTTATTTTAAATAAAACACCAAAGTCAACGATTTGTAAAAATTCAACGAATTTAGCTTCTCCAGATAGAATAGTAAGGTAGTTACTAAATTAGTTACCAACTTAGTTACCAACTTACTAACTTAGTAACATAGTTACTAAATTCAATTGTGTTCAAAAATTAAAAAAAATTCTCCTCAAAATTTCAATTCTTTTTATAAATAATAAAATTCTTCTCTGATATTCAATTATTTTACATAATTTTAATCAAATTCTTGTCAAAATGTCAATTACTTTCAAAAGTTTTGTAAAATTCCATAATTTTCAACACGGTAAATCGTTAGGTATTAAAATAACACCAAAAAGGATTAAAATACCACTAAATTTGATTATTTTAATCCTTTTTGGTGTTATTTTAATACCTAACGATTTACCGTGAAGATCTACTATTTTAATAAAAATTTTCCAAAAGAATTCCTTTATTAAAAAAAATTTCAATACAATTCTACGCAAACATTTAATTATTTTCATAAATAATACAAATTTTTACAGAAATTCAATTATTTACAACTTTTTTTAATAAATTTCTTCACAATAATTCAATTATATTCATAAATAATAATATTATTTCTACAGGGATTCAATTATTTTTATAAATAATAAAATTCTTATAGGAATTCAATTATTTTCATAAATAATTAAACTCATTGCAGAATTTCAATTCTTTTTAAGGCAATTTTAATCAAATTCTTAAAAAAATTTGTAATTACTCTTAAAAATCTTATTAAAATTCGTCCAATGAATTTTATTATTTAAAAAATTTGTTGATAACATTTTTTATGAATATTTAATTTTAAGAAACATGAAATTAATAAATCATTTATTTTTGTATTTACATAATTCAATTCTCGTAGAATTTACTAATAAAAATAGTTTTAAAAATAAATATGTCAGTTAAAATTTTAGATTACACTTAAGTATAAAAAGCATTATAACGTGGATTTTTAGAAATATTTAAATTTTAAAAGCGTTTCAAACTAAAATCATTGAAATTCTTAATTTTTCATAATTTTTAACAAAAAATTCGGTGGAATTAATTTTTTTTAAAGTTTAATAGAATTTTTATTGAACTTATTTCAAGTTTTAAGTTTTCAATATATATTTAATTGCAAAATTTACAAATAATTGAATTTTGTAAAATTGAATTGTAAACGAATAAATTTGAAAATTCTCCTAAAACTCTTCGCAGCGTTTCAATTATTTTTCATACAATTATAATTGAATTCCTTGAAGAAAGTAATTATGTTGATGCAAGTTTTAATAAAATTCGACAAAAGAATTGAATTATCAAAAAATTTGTTACTTAAATTCTTTATAAAAATTGAATTTTGAGGAACATTCAATTATTCAATAAATTTACTTTTGCATTTAAATAATTAAATTATTGTTGAATTTTCTAATAAAAATTGATTTACATTTCATAAAAATGAACTTCAGTTAAAATATTTTAGACAATAATTGAATATTAAAAGAAATATGAGTGAACTTTTTGGAAATAATTTAATTTCAAAATTAATATTTTTGAAAAAGTTTAATTGAATTTTTTTAATATTATATGATGTTTTTATTTTCTAATATGCATTTAGTTAAAGAATTTAGGAATAACTGAAATTTCGTGAAATTGATTAATTATTTATTATTAAAATTAATAGACATAAAAGTAAAATTGTAGTTAAAAATTTTGGAAAATAATAATTAAATTGAAATAATGAAAATAATTTTGAAGAAGTATAATATTCTTATAATATAAAATAATGATTTTATTACATGTTTTATAGTTATAAAAAAGTTTAATAAACTAAAATTTCATTCATTGTAAGAAATAACACCAAAATTGATTATTTTAATCTTTTTTGGTGTTTATTTAATCTGCAACACTTCTTAATACCTCACGATTTACTGTGTATGTATTAAATCAAAATTACTATATTTCATTCAAAGATAATTTTTCCTTAACTGTATATCAAAGATAATTATGTTTTATTCAAATATATTGTTTTCTCAGTGTGATATTTTTTTTGGACAGAAATTATTTTTAAGTAAAAAATTTATTATTCTGCTTGAAATTAAAATTCAGATCTAAATTTTTCGTTATTTAATGACTTTTCGAAGAAGTGGTTATTTCCTAAGTAGAAAAGACAGTCTTGGTCGGACAAACTTTATTTTTTGCATTCAACATTTACTATATAACAGAAGAAAATAATTTTTAAGTAGAAAAAGTCGTTTTAGTGAGACAAACGTTATTTCTTGAAAAAATCTAATGTCGTCGAAGTAAATTTTGTAAAAAGTAGTTATGGTCAGACAAGTTTTATTTTTTGGTAAAATTAATTATCTAACTTTTCGCAAACTAGAAATAATGTTTGTCTGACCTAATACAGTTTTTCATTTTAAAAACTATTAAGTTGTGATATAAAATACAGTAATTTTCAAGTAGAATAAAATGTTTTAGTCAGACGAATCTTACTTATTGGAAAAATCTAGTAATAGATGCAAATTTTATAAAAGTAGTTGTGTCCAAACAAATTTCTTACTTTTCTCAATTTTTTAAATTATTTTTTTTTTTTGTAAATATTCCTATTTCTTCTACAATTGTAACTATTTCTTACTTCCTCCAACCCTAACTACTTTTTTCCACCTCTTTTCCGAATTCATAAAGCACTGAAGAGGATTCACTCATTTTGTGAATGAAGATTGAACATTTTTGCTTTTAATACACTCCCCTGTTTGTTATTTTTTTTTGCAATTGGTGTTTGTTTTCATGAGAGAACTTTTGCTGTAAAAGCACGACTATTTTCCTCTCTCTCTCTCTCTCTCTTTCGGAGGGTTGCGAATGTATCGAGTACCGATCACTACGCATAATCTACGTGCTCATTATTACTAGAAATGTTAGGGGGACGGTATAGAATGTGTACCTAGGCGCACGTACGCCACGTTCATTATCAACGACGATACGGAGCATTGTTTGCACAATGAGAGGGTGAACGCGCGGCAATGTACGCAGTGTGCCTATACGCCCTTAATACGTTACCCTCCCCCTCCCCACCCCTCCTCCTCCACTCCCACTTTACCTCGTACCTTGTTCCTTTCCTGTCGCCTCATCTCTTGTCTCTAACGCTGACGAGGTACATCTATGCCTCCCCTTGCCCTCCTATCCTTCCACAAACCCCTTTCACTAACCATCCATAGTCACCTCTGCATGTCTTCATCTCTCTCTCTCTCTCTCCCTCTGTCTCTTTACCTCTCTCCCCCCTTCTATCTATCTATATCTTCCTAACGCCCCCCTCCCTATTCACTATATATCTCTGTCCCTTTCTGACTAAGCTAAGAGAGGCAGAGAGAGAGAGAGAGAGAGAGAGAGACCCCCCCTCTCTCTCTCTCTCTCTCTCTCTTGGCTTCCTGAGCATCGTTCTGTGGTGACACGCGTTCATTTAAACTACACGACTATATCTAACCTCTGAACACTAGACTTTCATCGCACGAGTAATTTAACGAGAATCGTCATTCTCCTCAAATAACTTAATACAATCGCATTTAAATCTTACGGGTAAATTGTTCAGCTTAAGAAAATTTTTGTAGAAGAGTCATTCCATTATATTTCGACTAAAGTCGTTGTCGACTGATTTTAAAAAATTGCAATATTTTGCAGGACTGATTTTAAAGATATTGGGATTACCGAACAAAACGAATTTTTTAAAATATTTTTTATTTTTATTGTAAAATAAGCATCTAAAGTATATGAAGTCGTAAAAACTGTCACATTTTCATCTATTAGAAAATATTAAAGAAAACACATAATTTATTACAAAAACGTAAAAAAATTTAGATTTTACTAAGAATGAATTGTTTTATTATTATAAATTAGTAGAAACAATTATTAACCTTCGCGCTACCCGACGGCCACCCGGGGTGGCCAACTAATACATAATGTTGAATATCTCCTCGAATTTTGTATCAATCGAATCGCCATTTTAACTCACTGAACAAAATTTTATCTACTTTCGAAAAAAAACAAAAATAAATTTTTTTTTACAATTCTTCTTGTTTATTTATAACAATTAAAAAAGAATGTACGAGAATACTGAAAATTGACCGGGTGTTTGTTTTTGTATATTGCAAAAAATTAAAAATATAATCGTTAAACTTTTACAGTAAAATTGTTTTATATCAATAAATAAAATATATTATGATGTTATAATACATTTTTTATTTGTTTAAACAAATTATTGTTGTTATTTACCAACATTCTCTAGAATGCACCTAGAAAGTTGCAGTTTTTTCCTAATTTTGCAATTTACTAAATCTTATATGATGACAGATAAAGAATAGAAATATTATAAAAATTGAACTAATATTGTTTAAACAATTTTTAAACAAATTATTGATGTTATTTACCAACTTTTCGCAGAATGCACCTAGAAAGCTGCAGTTTTTTCCTAATTTTGCAATTTACTAAATCTTTTATGATTACAGATAAAGAATAAAAGTTGAATAAAAATTAAACTATTTTTTAAACAATTTTTAAACAAATTATTGTTGTTATTTACCAACTTTTTCCCAAATGCACCTAGAAAGCTGCAGTTAAATTATTTAAAAAATAGTTTAATTTTTATTAAACTTTTATTTTTTATCTGTAATCATAAAAGTTTTAGTAAATTGCAAAATTAGGAAAAAAACTGCAACTTTCTAGGTGTATTCTGGAAAAAGTTGGTAAATAACAACAGTAATTTGATTAAAAATTGTTTAAAAAATAGTTTAATTTTTATTCAACTTTTATTCTTTATCTATAATCATATAAGATTTAGTAAATTGCAAAGTTAGGAAAAAACTGCAACTTTCTAGGTGTATTCTGTAAAAAGTTTGTAAATAATAACAATAATTTGTTTAAATAATTTTTTAATAATAAAACAAATGTTTTATATCATAAAACATTATTAAGATACAGTATTTGTATTAACACATAATTACATACAAAACTTTTGATGAATTTTAATCGTTTTGGGAACATAATAGTAAAAAAGCGTTTGGCCAACCCGGGTGGCCGTTCGGTAGTCCGCGTATACAAAAAGTATTGGTAGCGCGAAGGTTAATAAGAAATATTAAATAAAAAATGATTTTAAAGTTCACCTGGTAAATAATCTATTTTTGCAAATTTCATTCACTAAATGTGAGAAATAGAAATTATTAAATTGAATAAAAGTTTATAAAATGTAAAGATTAACTTTTAGTTTTTCTCAATTCTTTCTTCCTTTTTTCTATATAAATGTTAAAAAATAAGCAATTAAAACTTGCACTTTGCTTATTTTCACGATTTAAAAATGTAAATAACTTCTGCCCAGAAAAATGAAAAATTACGAAAATTAGGCAATAATTAATTAATCACTAGATACACTCACTGGAAAAAGATTTTCTTTGGTCCCGAAGCTATTTTTTGAAATAATTAACTTTAAACTTTTTACTATTTTTGTCAGGTTAACACCTGTGTTTTTTAAATGACGAAGTTAGCTCTTCTTGTTTAATCGTTTTGAACCAACTTTAGTTTTAAAAAAATTGCATGTATTAACCTTACAGAAATAGTGAAAAGTTTAAAATTAATTATTTCAAAAAATAGCTTCGGGACCAAAGAAAATCTTTTTCCAGTAAGTGTATCTAGTGATCAATTAATTATTGACCAATTTTCGTAATTTTTTATTTTTCTGGGCAGAAGTTATTTACATTTTAAAATCGTCAAAAAATAAGCAAATTGGCAGTTTTAATTGCTTATTTTTTAACATTTTTGAAGAAAAAAAGAAGAAAGTGTTAAGAAAAACTAAAAGTTAATCACAGGTACTTTATATTTTATAAGCTTTTATTCAATTTAATGATTTCCATCTCTCACATTTAGTGAATGAAATTTGCAAAAATAGGTTATTTGCTAGGTTAACTTAAAAATAATTTTTTATTTAATATTTCTTATTAATAATTGTTTCTACCAATTTACAATAATAAAATAAATCATTCTTATTAAAATCTTTAAATTTTTTTATGCTTTTATAATAAATTATGTGTTTTCTTTAATATTTTCTAATAGATGAAAATGTGACAGTTTTTACGACTTCATATACTTTAGATGCTTATTTTACAATAAATATAAAAAATAATTTAAAAAATTCGTTTTCTTCGGTAATTCTAATATCTTCAAAACCATTCCTGCAAAATATTACAATTTTTTAAAATTAGTCGACATCGACTTTAGTCGAAATATAATGAAATGACTCTTCGTTTTTTTTTTTTTTTTTTTGTAAGTTTGAGAATGAGAAACTTTTTGGGAACTTTTTCCTGATCTTGTTTTGACAAACTTGCGGTCATTTTGTTCTTAAATAAGTACAAGAACATGTAACTTTTTAATTATGGAGTTTGTCTGACCAAAAAGAGTTTTTCTACTTAAAAATTATTTGGATGTTTTCTGTAAGCAAGTTAGAATCAATCAAATATTGTTTTAGTAGAAAAAGTGATTTTTGTCAGACAATATCTAACTTCTTAAGTAGAAAAGGTAATGATCAGATAAATTTAATTTCGATTTATAAATTTAAAAATATTTTTTTTTGATACTATTATCGAATATTATTAGAAAAATCACTAAATAGATTGAGAAAAGTTTTGTCGTAGAAAATAAGGAGAAAACACTCTTAGTAGAAAAAGTAGTTTTTATCAGGCAAGCATTACTACTTTTTTTTAAAAAAAGGTTGTTTCATATTAAAACCCTAATTCTAAATAAAACTAATATTCTAAAATTAAATCTTAATTTACACTAAAACAAAATGTCTATTAAACTTTGTAAAAGTATTTTATAATTTGGGGAAAAAGTGTAAGAAACCGAAATTTTGATACAAAAAATACTAAACATTAAAAAATACTAAACTTTTAAAAAAATTTACGTAAAATTTATTAAAGTCATATAAAAATTAAATAAAAATTCTTGATATTGGACATAGATATACTAAACTCCACGAAATATTTTGTTAATATTTACACTCACAAAAATGATCTATTGACCATAAAACTAATTTTCTTTTATATCATGGCCTTTAACTGTTAGCAGAAATAGTTCTATTGTTAAAGGAATCTTTAAAATACAAAAAAGTTAGAAGTTTATTAGAAAAAAGAAAATCGTTTAAATATTAACTGATTTATTTTGATTTTTAAATAAAATCTTTTTATGACAAAAGGATAATTTCAAGTTATTTGACATTTGTAAACATGTCAAAATAATAAAAAAGAATTTTCTCACTCTTGAAATAATGCAAAGGTAATCTGCACAATTTTTACAATAATTATTTATTTATAAAACAACAGTGGATAAATTTAATAATTAATAATATGTAATAATAATAAAACTAAATTTTGTTACAATCTATTGTTGCTGAGACAAATTTTTAAAAAATAGTAGTTTTGGTCAGACAAATTTTCATTTTCGGTAAAATTTATTATCTAATTTTTTCTTTAATAAAAATAAAGTTTGTCTGACGAAATATTTTTTTTCTATTTTAAAATTCATTAAATATTTCCAATAATAAAAAAAATTTTAGTCAATCAAATACTATTCGAGTAAAAATACAGTTTTTATCAAACAAACTAAACGTAAAGTTATTTTTTGAAGAAAATTTATTAGAATTTTTCTATGTCAAAAAGTTTACATATATTATACTTGAAAATTTAAGTCAATAATTAAATAATAATAAAATAAAAATAACACAAAAAGTTTTGAGTTAGAAATTAATTTTTTAAATAAAAAGGCATTTTTGATCAAACAATTTTTAATTTCTAGTTAAACCCTACATCTAAATTTTAAATTTCTAGAAAAAAAGCATTGTCTTACGAAAATTTTTTTACTCTTTTAAAAAATTATCCGAACATTTTCTACAAGCGTCCAATTTTTACTCTTCTTTCCGATTTTTAAAAAACATAATTTTTCCAAAATCGAAAAGCATTTTGCTGAATTTTCAAAATCTTAATAACGTTTCAAATTTTGAGTGTTTTGCAAATTGCAAGAAGTTAGGGTTCGTAAATTGTTGAGTGTCGGAATTAGCGTACGCTGCAAGTGCAAGTCGATATAGTGAGAGGCAAGTTTTAGTGTGAATGCGCCAATTAGAGGTTGTGAGCGAGAGAATCCGCGATGATTTTGAAACTACCTTAACAGATTCCTACAGGACCTCGTCTAGGGCATTTGTCTGATGGACTCTCTATCATTCTGAGTGTAACGATTCGATTCTTGATTTTCGGTTATCTATACACGAAACGAAAAGCTAGGGAAATGAGCGCATACACTGAACAGTCTCGAATGAATATTTCTCAGTTTTGCATAAATTATTGTACAACCGAAGGGACGAATTTCCAGATTTCTCTGGATGGAAAAAGACTTCTTTATATGTGAAAACAAATTTAAACAATATTACAATTAACTTCAAATCTAAATAAGTTAAAAATAATCTTTTGTAAAATTATCTTATTTGTAAAATTGTTAGACTTTTGCTTCATCAATTGGTAAAAAATAACTAATTGCACTGCTGGTCAAAATTGAGAGACCACCAATTTTTAGGTAACTGAAAAATATTTTAAAACTCAAAATGTTTAAAGACTAAAATTCTTTTTTTATTTTTTGAAAGATGATAAAATTTAGTAAAGAAAAAAATCTTTTAGATGTCATTTGGCTAATATTTTATTTAGATACTTTTATCTTTTATCATTTTTATCGTTTTTTTTAAATCGTCATTTTCAATGTTTTACAAAAAATTAAATAACTTCTAAAATACAGAACGCTTTTAAATGATTTCAGGCTTATTTTAAAGACCATTTACTACACTATAAGAATTACTTATGGGCATTAACGTGTAATTTTTTTTCTTAGAAAATTCAGGCCGTCAAAGTTGGACCAAAAAAAGGAAAAAAAAATTGGGACAATTTTTCTGTACTAAAAACTATACTAGAAAGTATATAAATCATAAAATTGTGTAGATTTTTCAAAAGAATTTAATAAAAAAAAATGTTTGTATTTAAAAAAAAATTTTATGTAGCCAAGATTGTTTCAAATTTTGAAAATTATTTTTATGCCTATAATTTAATAATTAATTTTTTTATAAAGTTATAATTATATTATAATAATCGACATAATCTGTCCTCACCTGAAGTTAGCGTCGTTTTATTATAATGTTTTGTTTTATAATTTAAATTGATATGTCAAATGATGGAAAGTTAATTTGTAGACTGTGTGTAAAAAAATGTGTAGAAAATTGTGTTAAATGTGTAGTGTTTTAATTTGTTAGCTTCCTTAAAAATTGAATTTTGAATTATATTACTCAAAAATTTTAGAAAACTAATTGAATTTTGGAAGACGTGGAGTTCAAATTTTTAAGTATTTCGAAATTTTAAGCAAAATAAAGAACAATAATTAGTTAAATATTTATTTTACAAAAGTTGTTCAAATTTGAAAAACTTAATTTCGAAATTTTTAAAAAATTAGGTTTTTAAAAAATACTAATTAAAATTTTTTAAAGAAAAAACTACTTGAATTGTCAATAATAATTTTAACAAATTGAAACAATTGGAAATTATGTAAAAATTTATATTTTAAAGAATTTTATTTTTCCCTCTTGAAAAATTGTATTTAAATATAATTATAATTTTGAAATTATATCATTTTATGAATTTATAAAAATTATTCTATTAAAATAATTCAATTCACGTAGTTGAATTCTCATAGGAATTGATTTGACAAAAATTTCAATTAAAATTTTAAAAAATAATTGAATATTTAAACAGTTATAACAGGAATTTTAGGAATTAATTAAATTTTAAATGGTTTTTAAATTAAATTCCTTGAAAATTTTTAAGAAGCAATAGTTTGAAAATATTAGAATTTTTATTTTAAAAAAATTATTGATAACATTATTCTTCTTTATAAATTATTAAAGTTTTTCAATAAGTTTACGTAAGAATTCGAAAGAAATAATTGAAATTTGGATGAATTATAATTGCAATCTTTAGAAATAATTATATTTCACGAGGTTTTTCATTGAAATTATTGAAATTTTAATTCTTCGGGAATAATAAATATGAATAAGTTTTAAAATTTTTGTAAAACATTGAAAATGGTGATTTTTAAAAATGTTGAAATAAAATATTGGCCAAATTTCTTCTAAAAAAATGTTTTCCCTACAAAATTTTATCATCTTTCAAAAAAGAAAAAAATTTCAGACTCCATACTTTTTGTTTTAAAATATTTTTCAGTCATATAAAAATGGGTGGTTTCTCAATTTTGACTGGTAGTGTATTGGTAGATAATTAAAAATTATTGGTAAGTAAAGAACTAGAAATATTGTCAAATTTCATTAATTGAGTTGTTTTACCAAAAATTTGTTATTTTTACATAAACTAAAAGTAAGTTTAATTAATAATTAGTTACTATTAACTATTACAAGTGTAAAATATCCGAAGCCTCGAATTCAAGAATAAAAAATATTTTTAAAAGTCTAAAATTTTTTAAATAGTTACAAATAATAGTCAATTGTTTATTTAAAAAGCAACATACTTTATTAATTTTTTTTCTCCGTCAAATTTAAAAAAAATTCTCAATTTCTTAAAAAATATAATTTTTTACGGTTTTTCTCTAAAAAATTTAAAAATTAATTATTTTTCTACTATTTTTAATATTGTTATTTAAATTGACTGAATCATTATTAATATTAATTGAAGGCACGCAATAATTTTTGTCATTTGTCGGAAACTAACGACTTTAAAAAGCAACGGTTTTTCATATTATAAATTCTCTGCTCTGGACAGACATGTCAGAAACATTCCTGCATAATATAATGTTCACGCATTCTTTCTCATCGTGAATATACATATATATATATATATACATAGAAAAGCGAAAAGAGAGTAATCGGCAAATATATATACGAGTATTAGTGCACAATTTTACCCCCACACACACATACATGCAGACCAGAGAAAGTGATTATCACGTGAGTCGAAATTCACGTTGATGAAGTAAAATTTGCGTAATAGAGGATGGTGTGTACGTGTGTATCGAATTCGAGATTCTGCGGTTGGAGAATTGTGGTTTTAAGGGAGGTGCTTGAAAAGGCAGAAGAAAAAGAATAAAGAAACTGATTTCGAATTATGATACTCAACTCGTGGGCGGCAATTGTTTTCCAATATTCTCCAGCGAAAAAAAAGAAGAGAGAAAAAAAAATTGCTGTGGGTTACAAAAAATAAAACACTAAGTAAACATACACTATACAAAAAGCTCTTCTCATTTAATGAATGTCTAAATTTTCATTATTTTTATGCTGACCAGTTTTAATTTTTAACGAATCAACCCTCTCGACGAGAAAAAAAAATTCATTTTTTATTCATTCGATGCATTATTATGCCGCACACCACTCGTGAATGAATTACTCTCATTCGGGGAAAAGCGGAAAAATATGTAGCCATTAAATTTTAATTGCATTTATTAATTAACAACTCATAAGCATCATTACCTTATTTTCAAGAATGTCGCGTATTTTCGAAAAAAATTGATTTTTTCAATTTGTTTCAATTTTTATTCTTGAAGTTCTATATTTTAAAATTTTATCTCCTATACATAACGAGCGGAACATTTTACAATTTTCTATTTTTCATTTACTAAACGCTACCAATTGAAATAATAAATAAATTCTGGTGGTAAATTTTAAATAACAAGAACTTTATAGAATATGTTTCAATTTAAACATTTTAGTATAAATTCTAAATATAATAAAACTTGTTTTTAAATAATAATTTAATTCAAATTTAATTTAATATTTTTAATTGAACAAAAATTTTCAGTTTCAAATTTTAAATAAAATTGTAAAGTAAAGATTAAAATTTAATGTAAATTCAATTTAATAGGTATTTTTAATAAAATACAAATTTTCAGTTTTAAATTTCAAAAAAAATGTAAAGTAAAAATTAATAAGTAGTAAATTCAATTTAATATTTTTAATTAAATAAAAATTTTTAATTCCAAATATTGAATAAAATTGTAAAGTAAAAATTAATAAATAGTAAATTTAGATTTAATAGAAAGTTTAAATAATTTTCGTTTGTTTATAATATTTGTATAAGTAAAAATATAAAGCGTCCTTGGCGTTATTTTCGCTAAGTGGTTTCACACGATCTTTCCGTAATTGAATAAGCAGACACTCACGTGACAACAAGAGCATTTTGAGATAAGACAAAATTACATACGCGTATAACATCCGAGTATACACAGTGCATGTGCTTCAGAATTTAACCTAAATCGCGCGATACACCGTGTATAAATCATTAAGCATTAGGCGAACTCATTTCAAGTGTCTCTAAACAGCTACATTAACAACTGGCTAAACTGGATTTGCAAACTAGATTACATGCACGAATAATATTTGAAACTTTTTCTATGTCTTAACATTTAGAAATTTTTATTTTTCACTCCCAGCTTTTTGAATTTCTTTCTCATTATTATTATAATTGCAAAAATTAATTATTCATTAGACATAAAAATGAAATTTAAATAAAGTAAATTACTCCAAAAATAACTATACTACTTGAAATAAATTTACTTTCAAAATCAAAATTAAAGATAAAAAAGAAAGTTGATACATAAAAAAAATGCAAAATATGAATTAGTATTTAACAAAAATAATTAGTAATTGAGGAAGAATCCGACAAACAATCGGAACAAACATTAATCCAATGTCATAATTTCGTTTTTTTAAAAGTCAAATTAAACTTCTTTGTTTTGGTAGAAGCGTAAGGAATTTAATTTTTCACACTTTGAACATTTTTAAGTTATGTTTCAATAAAAAATATCACTTTTTGTCAATAGTGAAAAAATTAGGTAACATAACCTAAAATTTAACAAATGTTTCTCATTGACAGAAAATTGTAATTTTTATTCAAATGCAACTTTTAAACGTTTTAAACACTCAAAATTAAATTCTTCGCCTTTTCCCCAAGACGAATTTAAAATTTCATTTGTATTTCTCTTTTAAATTACGAAATTATGACATTGGACTAACTTTTGATTTGACTGTACGTCAGATTCCTCCTTTTATTTTTTTTAATAAATAAAAATATTATGAATTAATGTTTGGTGAAATTTGATAAAATTTCGATTATTTTGTTAAATACTGCTTAATATAATTTACTTAAACTAAATTAATACGTACTTTGTTTGATACTTAGTAGAAATCTACTAATTTAAAAAAAAGGACTAAATTATTTGTTACTACTTCAATTTTTTTTAGTGTTACAAGTTTTATTTACTATTGTAGTCTAAATAGATGATTTAGTAAGAAGAATTTATTAAGAACTAATTCGTCTCTCGATAAACTAATTTTACTAATTCTTTCAATAAATTAGATTACATTAGTAATTAATGAATTATACTGAACTTGACTATCAAATAATGAAATTACACTAAAATTAGTAAATTTTTGACTAATAATAAGTAAAAGTTTACTAATAACAAATGGAAAAAGTTGTCCATAAAAATGACTAATATTTTGTTAGTTTTTTGGTAATAAAAAGAATTCCTTACAAAGATTGTTTATTTTTTTATTACAATAAATACAATTTAGTATCAACTAATTGCTTAAGTTTTAAAACTAAATAGTATTTTTAATTAGTTTATTAGAAAAATTTACTAATTTGAATTAACGACTGAATTTTTGCTTCTAAAAAATTTTTACTAATAAATAGAAATATTTACTAAGTTTTAATACTAAAATTTATTAATTTAAGTTAATGACTGACTTTTTTGCTTTTGAATAAGTAAATTTTACTAATAAATTACTAGAAATGGCCATTTATTAGTAAAATTTATTAATTAATTCACTTGTAATTGGGTGGAAATTACTAACTATTAATAGAACTTCTTAATTAATTTACTGATTAATTAGTAAAAAATAGTATTTATTAGTAAAATTTATTAATTAATTTACTTGTAACTTGGTAGAAATGACTAATTATTAGTAGAATTTCTTAATTAATTTACTAATAAATTAGTAGAAATTACTATTTATAAGTAAAATTTATTTATTAATTTACTAATAATTATTAGACATTACTATGTATTAGTCAAATTTATAAATAAATTCACTAAGAAATTAGTAAAAATCACTATTCATTAGTAAAACTTGTTAATTAATTTACTAATAAATTAGTAGAAATTCTATTTATAAGTAAAATTTATTTATAAATTTACTAATAATTATTAGACATTACTATGTATTTGTCAAATTTATAAATAAATTTACTGATAAATTAATAAAAATTATTATTTATTAGTAAAATTTACCAATGAATTAACTAATTCTAAAGCAAATAGTAAGTCACTAATTTAAATTGAGAAAGCAAATTTTCCAAATTTGAATTAGTTGAAATTAACAAATTTCATACTAATCAGTTACTAAATTTACTAAATAAACTAAATTGATTCAAACAGTAATTTTTATCTAATTAAATTGTTAATAGTGTCTAATTTAAAGTGAAATTTACTTTTAGTTTATATCGAAATAACTAAACTAATTAAAAATAACTATTGGGAAATAATTCAATTACTGAACTTTGACTATTTTTCGTATCTCATTATTTACTAAAAAATTTTTTTGCTAAAAAATGAGTCACTTTCTACTAATTCTCTAATAACTCTAATAACTAATTGTTTATATAAACTATTATTGTAAATGTAAACTATTTATATAAACAAATTGTTAATGTAAACCAAATTTTATATCTTTATACTCTCTAAATTTGAATTACTAAAATTTTTTAGTTATTTCATTTAGTGACTGAATTTTTGCTTAGTAAAAATTAGTAACTTTAGCCAATAGATTAGTAAAAATTACTATTTATTAGTCAAATTAAAATACTTTAGATATATAAATAAAAGAGTAATACAATTTTTAAAAATTCCGCATTTGAATTAGTCACTGACTTTTTGCTTTTGAATCGCTAAATTTCACTAACAAATATAAATAATAATTTCTGCTAAGTGCGATTAAAAATTCCACAACTTCATAAGCAAAAATTCAGAAATGAATGATTTTTACAAACTAAATTTGAGAGAATAAACAAAAAAAAACATCTGAAATTCCAAACAAACCGAAAAAGAGAAGAAAAGCTCATAATCCCACAATTATGAAACTAAAGTGACTATAATAAGCCAATGTAATAATTAATTCCATAATAGTAATGATATTAATTAAAAAAGACAGAAGAAGAAAAAATGAAAATTCTATCGCAAGTCAAACAAAGGAATTAACCGTGATAAAAAGAAGAAGAAGAAGAAAAAAAAACTGAAATACATCGCTTAAAATTGTAAATCATTCAATTTCATTCGAGCCGGGGAAAAGTGCCAGTTTGAGTTTCACTATATGAAGAACGGAAAGAAGAAATAAAGAGGGAGAATCCGATAGAAGTATAATGGTTCGTAGGTGGTATATATATATATGGAAAGAGGGATGAAAGTGGGACCAAAAGAACGGGAAAGAGGTAACTTCGGTAACCATTGCTCGAGTAATTGTTACGGATTTTCCGGATCTAATTCTCCGGACCGCGGTAACACGTCACAATTCACTCACGCAGATTGCGCACACGGAGAGGAGAGAGAGAGAGAGAAAGAGAGGATAGGATGTAAATTCCTGTCGGTCCGACGGTCCATTTTACCTCTTCTTTTCTGTCCCTCTTTTTTTGCTTTTTTATTTTTTTGAAATCCCCCCCATTCACTCACCATCATACTAACATCTAGTGCAGAGAGTCGAGGTCGCACCAAGGCACAGGGAGAGACTGATTATTGCGTTTTCCACCTCGTTTTCGCCTCAACTTTCTGCCACAGAAAATTCCATCCCAAATACAATCTTCCTTCTCGTGATTTATAATGGGTTTAAAACATCCGCATGTTAAATTGTAATCTTTCAACAATTCCCGTTACTTTTCAAAGCAGTATCAAGAGTTTATCGAAACTATTTTTATTTTTATTACATTTATTATTATCAATATTAATTCCTATTACTATTATAATCACTTTTACTACTACTACTATTATTATTCATAGTACTATTACTACTACTATTATTATTCATAGTACTATTACTACTACTATTATTATTCTAATCATAATTACTATTACTACTATTATTATTAAAATTATTATTATTATTATTGATGTTACTATTACTGTAATTATTATTGTTTTTAATTGGATTTTTCGGTATTATTTACTAATTCTTACTAATTAGATACTATTACAATTTTTTACTATTACATTACAAATATTAAATGAGAAGATATTATTATTATTATTATTATTATTTGATTCGGAAAAATTGATAGCTTCTTCTCATTTAATATTTACTATCACTATTATTACTGTTTTTGTTTTTATCGTTGTCCCAGTGTTTTGTTACTTTAACTATTTTTTACTAATAGCTTTTTTTAAAAATTACTATTGCGATTATTATTATTATTACTTTTTCCATTAAACATAAAACTATTTTTCTTTTAAAACAAATTCTGTAAAGGTTAAAAGAAATCGTTTTATTTAAAAAGAAATCATTTTAAATTTTCAAAAATTTTACTTTTAGTGACAAAATGAAAAAAAATTATAAGATTGAAAGTTTTCCCTTGTTTTTCCAATTAAATTCTTTTATTAAAAAAAAATTTAAAAATCGTTTTATTTAAAAAGAAATCATTTTAAATTTTCAAAAATTTTACTTTTAGTAACAAAATGAAAAAAAATTATAAGATTGAAAGTTTTCCCTTGTTTTTCCAATTAAATTCTTTTATTAAAAAAAATTTTTTCTTTAAGCAGTAAAATTTATACAATTGTTTGTGTAAAATAAATGAAAAAAGTGTATAAAATTCTCTTTAAATTTAAATGAGTTAAAATTTTACTACTTTAAGTTAGATAATTACTGAATTTTTGCTTTAGAATTAGACAATTTTACTGCAAAACAGTAAATTTCTACTAATTAATTATAGTAAATTTTTTCAAATTAAAAGCAAAAAATCAGTAACTAATTTGAATTAGTAGACAATTTTACTGAAAAATAGTTATTTCTACTAATTTATTATAGTAAAATTTACTAATTTAAAAGGAAAAAAATCTGTAAGTAATTAGTTACTGATTGTTTGCTTTAAACTTAGTCCACTTTGCTGAAAAATATCAATTTCTACGAATTTATTATGTGAAACTTTTACTAAATTAAAAGGGAAAAATCTTTAACTAATTTAAATTAATAAACAAATTTACTAAAAAATATCAATTTCTTTTTATTTTTTAGTAAAATTAACTAATTTAAAAGCAAAAAAACCAGTAATAAATTAGAGAAATCACTATTTTTCAGTAAATTTGTTTACTAATTAGTTACTGATCTCTTGATTTTAATTTAGTAAAATTTACTATAATAAGTTAGTAGGAATTGGTATTTTTCAGTAAATTTGACTAATTCTAAAGCTAAAATTGAGTAACTAATTGATTCAAATTAGTAAACATTTATATTATTTTAAATTTAGAGCGTTTATCTTTGAAAAAGAATGCAGTATATTTAATATACTTTTATTAAACATTATGTCGAAGTAAAAAATTAATTAATAATAAATGAATATTAAATATTAATAAATATAAATAATTAAATAAATTAAATAATAAATAATATATAAAATAAAATTAAAAAAAATTATTAATAAAATAATTAATAAATAATTAATTAATAAATAATAGTAGTAATTTATAAATTAAGTATTTATTAATATTACTAATACACGGAAAAAAAAAGTCCATCAATCATTAATAGACTAGTATATTACTTTGAGACGGGACACAAAATCATTGAATGGATAACATACTTGGAGTCACAATATATAAAACTCGTTCACTAAAATTTAGAAAACTGTCTATTAAACTTTCCATGACTATCAAAAGCATTCAAAAAATTCAACTTATTCTTTCAGAATTATCCCTAATTTTAGACACTATTTGGTACAGAATAAACACATTTTTTCGTCGCACAGTTCCGATATTTTATTTACACTCTTAGACGCTTTAGACCAATACATTTTCGCACTTATAATAACTACACGTAGAAACGCACACTTATAACACTTTAAGCTTAGAAGCGAACTGTTCTTATATACCAATTAACAAAATTTTTCACAACTTGTGAGAAATGATTTTGCACTAATAACTACTTTTTAATTAGCGAGAAATATAAAAGAAAATATATTTTCATCGAGGTCAATTTCTAGACGCAATCAAACTGCAAATTATTAGTTAAGTTAAATATTCACATTACACATAATAGTATATAGGGATTTGTATAGCAGACAGCAAAAACACATGGACTATAGAGAAACCGGAAGAAATGCGCATCGGTACACTGCGCAACAATGCGCTGGTGAAGAGCACCGATTTAGACTACGAGTCAACTAACGTTTCACAAACTTTACTAATGATTCGTAAACATTCAAACATCCATTGATATAATAATTCACCATTAAATCTAAAACAATTGGTCACATACTGGCATTCTAATCATTCCATGACTCTTTTTTAATACTTCAATGATGTTTTTCAATTGTTAAGTGAAGTTAAGTAACCATCAACGGAAAAAGAGTCCCGTCTCAAAGTAATATACTAATCCATTAATGGTTGATGAACTTTTTTTTTCCGTGTACTAATAAATATAATATTAATAACATTCGTTTATTTTTTTTTGTTAGTGTTCTCTCAATGTTAGGAAACTATTGTAATTATTACTATGATTATTTCAAACGCTATTACTATTACCAATGTTATTTTTGTTTTTTTTATATTTTGACATTTTTACTCATTTTTACTAATTGCTTTTTTATAAATAGCTTTTTTTTATTTATTTTTTGCAATTATTATTATTATTTTTATTACTATTTATTTTATTTATTTTATTACTATTATTTTTACAATTTCTGATCATATTTTTATTGACATTTATTTATTCCTAAATTTAAGGAAAATTTCAAAATGTTTACATTTGAAAACAATTTTTGTTGGACTGGGTATTGAACCTGGAATTTTTGTACAGAAAGAAGCAACTTAACTAAGTAAGCTACTCAGTCAGTTATTTGTTTTTTTTGTTGCACCCAGAAAAAAATTATGTTTGAATCAAATACTTAATTTTTTCTGAAAATCTTATTTCTATGTTAAATAATATTTAAATTTTTTAATATTTTTTAAATTTTGTATGATTTTATATGTCATGTTATTTACATTTTTTTATTTTTTTAAATGGTTTGAATTAAATACACAATTTTTCGAAACATATCAAATTGTGACAAAAAAAGGATCGAAAGTGTTGATTCTTTTTTTGTCTTAATTTGACAGCCTTAGAAAAACTGTGATAAATATTAGGTTGATTTTAACCTTCGACGAAAGAATTTCCTCATCCAAGCCTAATTTTCATTCGCCTCAAAAAAATATTTCAGAGCAATGCATTTAATTTAGTTGACTAAAAAAAATTTTGAAAGCTATGCATTTAATTCAGTTGATTCAACAAAAATTTCGTTGCTTAAAACAAATTTTCCACTGAGTACATTACTGTTGTTGTTGTTGTTTCTATTTTTTTTCTATTTTTACTGCTATTGTTATTATGATATACATACAGATAGTCAAAAGGAAGTTTTGTAAATGAATTTGAAAAATTGTTTTCTCTTTGATGAATGTCGAAGGAATAAAATTAGAAATCTTCCCTCTCACTCTATTTTTACTGCTCTCCAATTGCTGTTCAATTTAAATTTCAATCACTTTTCCAATGTAATCCAAGTTCCGAACTCAACGAAAGCGGTCGGATTAGATTCTAGCTTTAAAGAATTGAGAGATGAAAGTTAGTTGCAATTTAATTTTTTGTTTAGAACTTTTGATTACAAATTTCAAATGAAGAACAAAAAAAAAGAAGATATACGCGTATTTCAATCTGAAAATATAACAAAAATATTTGAAATTACAAACAAAAAGATTCTTTTCCAATATGAATACAACATTATTTCAATAATCTAAATTTGAAAATAATAAAAATAGAAAAATGAATTAGAAAAAAAACCAGTATCACTGCGAACTTATGAGTATCAAATTGCAACAAATTTTTTATGTCTTTATGTATAAATACATAAAAATGTAATATTTTTATATTCATAATGTATAATTTATGTATATATTTAAAATAATTAAATACATAAATAATAAATAAATTAAATTTATTTTATTGATTTAAAATGCATAAATTGCAAACAACAAAAAGTGGATCTAATTATAATTTCATCGATATTTTAGGTATCATTTTGACACATTTGGGTACTAATTTGATACTTTGAAGAAAATTGTGTAGTTAAATATAAAAAATAATATTTAGTTATAATAGTGATTGAAGGGGTAATAAAAAAAAATACTTTCGCAATAATAAAATAAATGATGAATATAATCTATGGTGGAATGAATAATAATGAATATTTTCCGCGAGTAGACTTAAACTATCATCAGCATCGATATCTGCACTTTTAATGTAGAATAATAAAAGATTCAGGTCAATAGCGATGTAATGAGGTATCTGGAATCCATCAAGGATTCATACCTTGCACATACATAATAGCGGTCACGCTAGTTAGACGATCACACGTAAGTTCAAATATAATCTGACCCCGAGGTCATATGGATAGACTTTTCTCATTTCTAATTAATTTTTGTTGTTCAACGACACTTTGAATTTTGCAAAAAGAAGTTCTCGATTTATTATTTTTTATTTTGAAATTTAATTAGTTCGATGAAAAACAAAACCAGACAGATGCATAAGAGAATAAGAAAAAAGAAAAGAATGAGAATAATTAATTTTGGAATTTTTTTTTTTTTTTGTTAATAGATAAACACAGTTATTATTGAAAGAAATAATTTGGAGGCAATTTAATAAGTACCAGTCACCATAGTCTTTTGGACGATTAATTTGTGGTAAAAAGTTTTTGCCAACTTTGTAGATTCCCCACCTTGTGGATCTTAACTTTTCCTACGTCATTCCCAACAGTCGCATACACCCGCACCCGCACACACACTCATGCACACGTTCATTGCAGAATAAACTTTTGACCCTACAGAAACTCCCAACTTTCTTGGCGGTAAAACAGCTGGCAGCGTTACCACCTTCACGCCCGTCTCACAGATTGTCGACACCTAATAACCTTAATTTCCAATTATTCACTCCATCCACGATCAACCGCATTTTCATTACTGTATATGACTCACAAAGAGGGCCGAGAAAAATTCCCCCCTCCAATCCATCATTTTTTTCAGTTTTCTTGAATTTTTTGCGAAAGGAAGACAAAATGAAAGAAAGAAGAAAAAAATTATCGAAAGTAAGAAGAAAAGACAGAAAGTAAAGCAAAGAAAGAAAAAAAAAGAAAAGAAACAAAAAAAGGAAAAAAAATAGAAGAGAGGAGACAAAAAGGAAAAAAAAATAGAAGAGAGGAGAAAAAAAGGAAAATATAAAGGAAAGAAAAAAGAAAGTAAGAAACAAAGAAACAAAGAAAAGAAGAAAAAGTAAAGAAGTAAGAAAGAAATAAATAAGGAAGAGAAGAAAAAGAAGGAAAATAAAGAAAAAAAGAAAGGACGAAGGAAAGAAATAAGCAAAAAAAAGGGGAAAAAAAGAAATCACGAAAGAATGAAATAAGGAGAAAAAGAAAAAAAGAAGGAAAACAAAAAAAGAGGAAGGGATGAAAAAACAAGAAAAGAAAAAGGAATTAAAGAAAAAAAATTAAATAAAGAAGAATGAACGAAAAAAGTAAAAAGGGAAGAAACAAATAAAAAAAGAAAGAACGAAAGCAGTAATCTAAGAATAAAGAACGAAAGTAGTAATCTAAGAATAAAGAAAGTAAGAAGGAGCAATATTAATTAAAGGAAGAAAAAGAAACAAAAAAAAGGAAAAAAGAAGGAAGAATAGAAAAAATAATTTAAGAAACAAAATCAAAAATAGGAGGAGACAAAGAAAAAATAAGAAAAGAAAGAAGAAGAAAAGAAGAAGGAAAGAAGAATTAAAAAGAAGAGATGAAGAAATAGAAGAAAAAAAGAGGGAATTAAGAAAAAACGAAAGTACGGATTAAAAAAAGAAATTAAAAAAATTGAGGAAAGAAACAATGATAAAAAGAAGAAAGAAAGAATTAGTGAAGAAATAATAAAATAAAGAAAATAAGAGGAAAAGAAACAAAGAAAAAAAGAACGACAGAAGGCGGTGGTTAAAAAATGAAGAAAGTAAGAAGAAACGCGTAAAGGAAAAGAGGAAGAAGAAGTTAGAAAAATAAAAATGAAAAGGAAAGGAAGGAAAAAATAGTCAGAGAAATAAAAAATGTAAGAACAAAAGAAATGAAGACAAAAATAAAGAAAATTAAAAATATCACTTCCTTTAAATAATTAAAATTTAAAAAAATAAAAATATCACTCCCTTTAAATAATTAAAATTTAAAAAAATTTAGAAAGATGGAAAGAAAAGAACAAAAAAGTTTGAATTATTGAAGGAAGAAATTAAAAGGGAAAAAAATGAAAAAGAAAGTATGAGGGAAAGAAACATTAAAAGAATAAAGATAGTAGGCAGTGATCAAAGTAAGAAAGAACGAAATAAATAAAAGAAGACAAATAAAGAAGAAGAAGATGAAAAAAAGAATGAAATCAAAAAAAGAAGAAGAGAAAGAAAAAATAAGAAAATGAAAGAAAAAAATAGGTAGAAAAAAAAATTTTTTAATATTACAAAATTTAAAAATGAATTACAATAGAAATAAGATTTTCACAAAAAATTGAATGTTTTGAATATTTTTTCACGAATTTTTTTTTTTTTTAAACTTTAGTATTTTTCATATCAAACTTTCGGTTTATTGCACTTTTTCCTTAAATTGCAAATTACTTCTACAAAATTTAATATATACTTTTTTCAGTGTTTAATTAGTTCAGTGTGTTAATTTAGTTTAATTTATTAGTTTCAGTGATTTAATTTAATCAGCTCGATACTTTTACAAAATTTAATGTATATTTTTTTCAGTGTGAAAGAAACAAAGAAGAATGAAGGAAAGAGAGAAGGATGACAGTGATTTTAGCAAAAAGAAAGAAAGAAGGAAAGAATTTAGAAAAGAAAAAAGAAGAAAAATAAATAGAAAAGAAGGAAAGAATAAAAAAGAAAAATAAATAGAAAAAAAGAGAAAATAAAAAAGAAAAAACGAGACAAAAATATAAAGAAAACAATACGAACTTGAATGAAGAAGGAAGGAATCCAAGAAGAAAGAAAGTAAGAAGAAGGGAAAAATAAGGAAAGGGAACAAAATATATATGAAGAAAGAATTTAAAGAAAAAAACAAGAAAAGTAAGAAGGAAAAAATAAGGAAAGGGAGCAAAATAAAGATGAAGAAAGAATTTAAAGAAAAAACGAGAAAAGTAAAAAGGACAAGAAGAAAGAAAGAAGAAGAATAGAAAACTTGAAGGAAAAAATAAAAAGAAAAAAATCGAACAAAAAACAAAAAAATAATTGAAATAGTAGCGATTTAAACAAAAACTTGCGAATAAAACAAAAAATCATCTATCTCACTGGTGAAATAAATTATTTGCCATCAAATTTAAGGAAACGTAACATTCACAAACACAGTTCACCAAAAGAATGTAACAGTGGAGCGCACGGCCTTAATGCTTTCCCTCTTTTGGGAAGGGTGACTAAATTGAAATAAGTTAGCAACAACTTGGGCAATTATGAAGATAATTGCGACATACATTATGCTAATGCAAGGCGCGTTCATTTATTTCAGGCTCGCGACTACGGCTTTGAGAAGAGAGAGAGGAAGAGAGAGAAAGAGAGAGGCCTTTATTTGGCAAGTTTTGAAAGACCCCCTTCGACTGTAGATAATTGGTTCCCTTTATTCGTCCTCCCTCGAAAAGTAGCATCCACTTTTGGGGTCGCTTCAAGTAGTTATCGAATATTATTCTTCTATATATAATATGTGCGAGTATAAAGGTTCGATTATTATTTAAAAATTCTTTCATTACAACCAACCATTTCCCTCACTCATTCCAAATGCAATTTCAATGTATTCTCTATAAAGATTTTTTCCCATTCATTGTTCAAATTACAACAATTATTAGGCATTGAATTAAAACAATTACTAAGCAGTCGAAATTAATTACTGCTATTGAGTTCAATAAAAAAAAAGTTTAATGCTACGTGTGGAATACAATATTTCCGCGAGAGAAATTGGGACATTTTTTTTCAGAGCCAAGTTTGGGCCAATGTTGGTCAAAATTGCTAGTGGTTAATGCCAAGTTTTTAATTTAAATATTGGATCGTAATTTTAGTCCAAGAGTTATTTTTTATTTTTATGTTCGTAATCTTCTTCCAGTCTGTTTAATGTGAATTAAAAGTTTTTTTAATTTTTAATACATTAAAATAATAATAACTTCAAACTATTTTTTTAAACCAAAACTGAAGATGAATATTAAACATTTTTATAAAATGTGATTTTTTCGACTTTTTTGTGAAAAAATGCGACTAATTGACTTTTTCGACATTTTTTTACTAAAATACGAATGAAATTTAAAAAATTTTTTAAATTTAAAGGAAAAAGTTTGAGTAAAAAAAAATGTTCTGTTACATTTATTTTTAAATTTTTCAAAAACATCAACAACTTCTTTTATAAATAAATATTTAATTATTCTTTTTGCATAAAAATTAAAATTCTTCAAAAGATTCAAATTCAAAGCTTTTTGTAATTAAACAACTTATAAAAGCTTGTTATAAATAATTGTTGTAAATAATTTTTAAAGATGACCGAGTGATAAAATCATTATTTTATATTACAACACTTTATTAAAAAAAATTCATAATTTTTTATGAAAATAATTGAATTATTAGGAAAAAATTTATAAAACTTTAGTAAGTAATTGAATTTAGCAGAAGAATATTGATATTTACAAAGATAATTGAAATTTTAAAGAGAATTTAAAAAAAAATTTTTGAAAATAATTGAATTGCTGTGTTGAATTTTTTTACTTTTCAAGACAATTGAATTTTGCAAAAAATTGTATCAGAACTTTTGAAAATAATTAAATTTCTCTGGATGAGTTTTATTCTTTATAAAGATATTACAAATTTTTAGGAGAAATTAAAAAAAAAATTTGAAAATAATTGAATTTCTGCGAAGAATTTTATTACTTTTGAAAATTGCATTTCAGAGAAGAATTTTATTAAAATTCTTTGCAAATAATTGAATTTCAGGGAAGAATTTTATTTTTCACAAAGATAATTAACATTTTGAACACATTTTTTCAAGAAATATTTTAAAGTAATTGAATTTTGTAGAAGAATTTTGATATTTATATACAAATAATTGAAATTTTAAGAATTTAAAAAAAAAATGTAAATAATTGAATTTTTCTAAAAAAATTTCTTACTTTTCAAGATAATTGAAATTTGCAAAATATTGTATCAGAACTTTTGAAAATAATTAAATTTCCAGAATGAATTTTGTTCTTTATGAATATATTACAAATTTTAGGGAGAAATTTAAAAAAAATTTTGAAAATAATTGAATTTCTAAGAAGAATTTTATTACTTTTGAAAATAATTGAATTTTAGAGAAGAACTTTATTGAAATTCTATGCAAATAAATGAATTTCAGGGAAAAATTTATTAAAATTCACAAAGATAATTGAAATTGTGAACAGATTTTTTCTAGAAATATTTAAAAGAAATTGAATTTTGCAGAAGAATTTTGATATTTATAAACATAATTGAAATTTTGAGAATTTAAAAAAAAATTTGAAAATAATTGAATTTTTCTAAAAAATTTTCTTACTTTTCAAGATAATTGAAATTTGCAAAACATTGTATCAGAACTTTTGAAAATAATTAAATTTCCAGAATTAATTTTGTTGTTTATGAAGATATTACAAATTTTAGGGAGAAATTTTAAAAAAATTTTGAAAATAATTGAATTTCTCAGAAGAATTTTATTACTTTTGAAAATAATTGAATTTCAGAGAAGAACTTTATTAAAATTCTTTGCAAATAATTGAATTTCAGGGAAAAATTTATTAAAATTCTCAAAGATAATTGAAATTTTGAACAGATTTTTTCTAGAAATATTTAAAAGTAGTTGAATTTTGCATAAGAATTTTGATATTTATAAACATAATTGAAATTTTGAGAATTTAAAAAAAAAATTTGAAAATTATTGAATTTTTGTGAGGAATTTTCTTACTTTCGAAAATAATTGAATTTTGCACAAAATTTTATCAGAAATTTTGAAAACAATTAAATTTTTATCGTGAATTTTATTATTTATAAAATTTTGAGGAATAATTAAAAAAAATTTTGATCATAATTGAATTTCTGCGAAGAGTTTTATTACTTTTGAAAATAATTGAATTTCTAGAATGAATTTTATTATTTATAAAGATAATTGAAATTTTGAGAATTTAAAAAAAAATTTGAAAATAATTGGATTTTTCTAAAAAATTTTCTTACCTTCGAAGAGAATTGAATTTTGCAAAAAATTTTCTCAGAACTTTTGAAAATAATTAAATTTTTATGATGAATTTTATTATTTATAAAATTTTGATGAAAAATTAAAAAAAAAATGTGATCAAATTGAATTTCTGCGAAGAGTTTTATTACTTTTGAAAATAATTGAATTTCTAGGACGAATTTTATTATTTATAAAGACAATTGAAATTTTGACAAGAATTTTATTAAAATTTTTGTTAAATAATTGAATTTAGAAAAAAAATTTTATTGTTTATAAAAATAATTGACATTTTAAAGAGAATTTTAAAAGAAAATGTTAAAAATACTTAAATAAGTTTTTGCTATGAATTTTATTAAATTTTAAAAAATTTTATCTCGGATTGTTTGATATTAATGTATCTGTTGTCGAGAAATGTGATTTTTTTACAAGTTTGACAATTTCGTGTTTCCTTTTTGTCGTTTTTTTCTAAAATTTCATGCGACTTTTTTGTAAATTTTATGCGACTTTTCGTGACTTTTGTTGTAAATTTATGCTAATAAAGCGATTTTTTTTTAGTTTTAAAGACGATCCGAGCCCTGTATATTATTATATTATTTATTACAATTAATATATAAAATATGATAGAAAAACATACTTTCTAACACTAATTTTAAAAGAATTTTGAGTGTTTAAAAAAAAATCTAATTGTCTTACGTCCTATTAGAGAAATGTTGCAAACACTTCGGAGATGAAATAATTTTAGCTCATGCATAAATTCAGTGGAATAAAATTCTTGAAAATTTTGTTCAATAATAAGGGCTGAATTTTTACTACGAAAATGATTAATAATATTATACGAGAGTAGATTATTTAAAATATCAATGTCACTTTCAGAAGAATCGCCCATAAAGCGAGAGATTATTATTTTTTTATTTAAAGCTATAAATTTGTTATTCCATTCGCAAGCATGGGTCAATATTGGCAATGATTATATACATAACCAATAGTGAGCCTCGACAATATCCCCACTGGACACAAATATTACATTGTTATACAAAATACATAAAATGAAAGGTGCACTATTTATTTTAAAGTGTTATAATAAAGTTTGCATTTATGATAGAATACCCTTATGCATATGACTTGATTTCTGATGTATCTCTGTTGAAATCCCAGAAGCCATTAAAATAGAAATGGGAAATCCAGCCCTTCCAATTTCGGCATAATATTGTGATTACGATATATATAGCCACTCTCTGTTGGATATTATAACCGTTGGGTTGCCAACGAGTAGTGCCCCTTGCCCACTGTACATATATCAGAATCGCCCTTTCTCGACTTTGCCCATACATTTATTCCTGCATAAGTAAGCACGGTCGTGAATATTTTCCCTAGATCTAATGTATATTTTAATAATGTTTTCGCATTGCTAATATCAACGTCAAAAATCAATACAGTTCAAAAAATTGGAGAAGGCACAAAAAAATTTCCCTTTCCGGGCAAATAAAGAAGAAAATTTTGAAATATAGAGGAAAATAATTCTAATTATAGTGAAGTGAGAGAGAGAAAGAAAAAAAAAAGAACCGCGGAATAAAGATTCATAAAAATTGACGGTTTTAAATATTTTCTCGCTCTGCATTTTTCAGCCGATTGGAATTAATTGGTTTTGAATTGGAATCATTTGGAATTGACCATTTAATTGTAAATCAAAACCTTGGTTTATTAATTTCTTTGGAGAGGTATTATGCACACTTGGTATTAATAAACCCATAAATTATCCAAGTACGTACCTTGCATTGTATTTTAAATTTCATGCCCTTCATTCGTGTATAAAAGTACAGGCCTCGAATCGATTTTAAGGAGAAAAAAAGTCGATTAAAGATACCAAAAAAATATCGTTTATTTCATTGAGTGTTGTTGCAAAAATTTAATTTTGCATTTCTCTCACCTTTCACTAATTTCTAAATTCATTTCTTCAAAACATTAATTATTTTGTTAAATATTCACTATAATTCATATGAAAAATAGTAAAATTTACTCTTCTGGAATAAATGTAGTTTTGTTACCGAAAAACTAAAAACAAAACTGAAATTTTACCATATTTCTACTTTGCAATTTTTCCTACTTCGGAATTAATAAATTTTAATAGGTTTCAAGTAAATTTTACTAATTTTCATGAAAACTTCCTTCGAAAAAGGTAAAAATTACTCATCCGAAATAAATGTAGATTAAATTTTATAACTTGAAAACTAAAAACTAATTAAAAACTAAATTTATTTTTTATTAATTTAAGTCTTTTAAAAAAAATTAATTACCTTATAGAGTAAATTTTACTAATTTTTATTAAAATCTGCTTCAAAAATAGTGAAATTCCTTATCTAGAAAAAGTAGAAAATTTTAATTTTTGGAAACTAAAAACGAAACAATAAAAAAACTGAAATTTTTCTTTATAAATTGAAATACTTTTGGAAAATATATTTTGATAGGTTTTATAGTAAATATTACTAATTTCTACAAAAATTTATTTACAAAATAGTGAAAATTTCTCATCCAGAAAAAACAATGAAAATTTTAATATAATGTTCAAACTAAATCTAAAAAATAAATTTCTTCTTTACAAATATAAGTACTTTTGAAAAGTACATTCGATATATTTTCGAGTAAATTTTAATAATTTCTACTAAAATTTACTTCAAAAATAGTAAAAATTGCTTAATCAGAAATGACACAGTGTAAGTTTTATTTCCTAAAAATTTTAAACTAAACGAAAAGAACTAAATTTCTGTTTCATAAATTTAAGTACTTTTAAAAAGTAAATTCGATCATTTTTAAAGTAAATTATACTAATTTTTGCTAAAATTAACTTAAAAAATAGTAAAAATTTCCCACCCAGAAAAAATCAAGAATATTTTACTATAATTTTACTAAATGTAAAAACTAAATTTCTTCTGTATAATATTTAAATATTTTTAAAAAGTAAGATTTTCACTAAATTTTGCTTTAAAAATAGTAAAAAATTTTATTAAAAAACCAGGGAAAATTTTAATTCTTGGAAACTAAAAACTGAACGATAAGAACTAAAGTACTAAAAACTATTTATTATAAAATTATTATAAAATTAGTATTAAATTCAGTCTAGATTTAGTAAAATTAGAGTAAAATTATCTTTGTTTTTCCTGCATGGAAAATTTTTACTATTTTACAAGTAAATTTCAGTAGAAATGAATAAAATGTACTATGAAACTTATTAAAACTTATTTTCCAAAAGTATTTATTAATGTCCCTTAGATTTTAATTTTCAAAAAGTAAAAATTACATTATTCCTTCTAAATGAGTAATTTTTACTATTTTTGAAGTAAATTTTTGTAAAAATTATTAAAATTTTCTTCGAAATGTTACAAAACTTACTTTTCAGAAATACTTTAATTTGTAAAATAAAGTAGGTTTGAAACGATTTGAAGTAAATTTTAATAATTTACACAAAAATTTACTTTAAAAATAGTAAAAATTAGTCATCCAGAAGAAATAATGTAAATTTTACTACTACTTGAAAATTAATAACTAAACTACAGAAGCTAAATTACATCTTTATAGATTTAAGTATTTGTGAAAAACAAAAGATTAAATCGTTCCGGAGTAAATTTCACAAATTTTTACTAAATTTGGCTTCAAAAATACTAAAAAATTCATATCCAGAAAAAACACGAGATTTAACTTCCTTGAATTTCAAAACTAAACTAAAAAGTTCTAAAACTATTGATTAATAAATTAAAGTATTGCCGAAAAGTAACTTTTAAAAAGTTGTATAGCCAGTTTTACTAACTTTTACTATAATTTACTTTAAAAATATAAAACAGTAAAAATTTCTCATCGGGAACAAACAAAAAAAAATTTACTACAATTTTACTAAATCTGAAAATAAATTTATAAAGTTTATTTTATTTTATTTAAACTTTATAAAGTTAAATGTGACGCGCTCCGAAGAAAGGTACCTAAGAAGCAACTGAATTATAGGTTAGGGTCGTGTTAGATTTTTCTTGATTAAAAGTTTATTTTTTATTATTTGAATTTGAAACTAATTTTTATTGAATATTTTGGATATAATGAAGACTTGAAGATCAATAATTTTAAATTAATAATTGATTTTCTTTGTTTATTTTTACTTGAAAAATTAAATATATAACCTCAATTAGTTTGCTTGTTAGGTACCTTTCTTCGGAGCGCGTCACAAATATTTTTAAGAATTAAATTTAAAATCCATCAGAGTGAATTTTACTTTTTTTTGCTAAAATTTGCTTCAAAACTAGTAAAAATTTCTTAACCAAAAGAAACAGAGAATATTTAACTTTTTGTACTCTAAAAACGAAACGAAAAGTACTAAATTTCCAAAATTTTTATCAAATCATTTTAACAAAATTTGTTTTATCTTTTTTCGACAATACAATACAATTTTTCATTAAACTTGATATCTAGGGGTTTTCGGGGTCGCTAATTACGAATCTGACATCAGATTTTCAAAATTAAAAATGGCGGATGAAAGTTTTAAAAACTTTGAAATTTTTCATGAAACTTGGTATCTAGGGGTTTTCGAGGTCGCTAATTACGAATCTGACATCAGATTTTCAAAGTTCAATCCATACGTAACTACAAATACTAAAAATTTATAATTCATTAAAAAACGATGAAACAAAATAAACAAATGAAATTTTAGTTTACATTTCAAAATCCTAATACATGATCGACTATTTAATTATGAAAGTCTATATGAAACTAGAGTTATTCATAAAAAATAGTTTTCTCCTCGAATTTCGAATTTAAAAAAAAATACTTGTATTAACGTTATTACTTTGAAAAAAGACCATCTGAATTTTAAAATTGTAGTAGTTTATCAAAAATAAAATTGTGCTTGCTGTACAAAATCTTTTAATTATAAATTATCGCTACTGCAAAAATTATTTCGAATAATATATAATAATATTAATGAAAAAGTAAATTTTCGTAATTAGCTGGTGAATTATAACCGAATATTTGAATCATTAGAAGCGACCGAGGAGCAAAGTAACAGAGGAGGAAAGTAATAATCCTCATAACTTTAGAACAAATAAGTGAAGGAACACATTTTTAATTTATTAAAGGTGTTTAAATAAAAAATGTTTTAATTTAATGAGAGAATAAAAGTAAATTGACCCACATAAAAACATAACCTAAATATCATACATTATTAATTTTTAAATTAAAGTTAAATTTAATGCAGTTGTCCCTACCAAACAGCAATTTTTATTATATAAATTAAATTATATCTATTAAATCTGCTTAATTATATCAGGCAATGTTCAAATTGCTAAATTGACTTTTA
The DNA here is from genome assembly GCA_032873175.1 of Leptopilina drosophilae. Taxonomy (NCBI): domain Eukaryota; kingdom Metazoa; phylum Arthropoda; class Insecta; order Hymenoptera; family Figitidae; genus Leptopilina; species Leptopilina drosophilae. The sequence goes on from CM065480.1 coordinate 41,529,754, forward strand.
AATTTCAGATTTAAGTCCATTTATCTTAATCTTATCTTGTTTTCGAACTTTCTTTATGTTTCAAGGGATTAATTTAAATTACGACAATAGTATAAGATTTTTCTGCAAATTTCGAAGTATTGATATTGTATTTTTGATTTGTTTGAACGGTCTACTAACCATGCAATAGCCGGGAATTGACATTGACAGGAAAAAATTAGGAATCTACCGGAAATTTTAAGTCCAACCAGGAATTTCTTGTCCCATACTTAAAAGAACTTATTATTATATTGTTACGTCCGTAACTTATTCCGAATATACTACAATTACTTATAATAATTACGTGTTTATTCTCTTTTCAAATATTGAATCTTACTTATATATTGTAAGATATTATTATTGTCATTAAAATGCATATTATTGTATTAATACAATCTCTACATATTATTGCATTATATTCAGTATTTTTATGGCCATTGTTATAATATATGTTTTACAGCGAATATATAAATTGTATCAAATACAATAAAGAAGAGTAATATTTAGAAGTATGTAAAAACCTTTGCCACAGACAATATTACCCTTGAATAATATAATCAGAATAACGATTAAGAATCATTTCAATGACCTTCCTATAAGCAAGGAAATCAACGAACGAACAAAAATAATCTATTAAGCATAGTCCCACTCAAGCAGTGAATTAACCTGTGAGGAACAGCTAACTGAACCAGCGGCACATATCCCCACTTACAATCCATGCGATAATTCAAGAGGCACGCATAAATTTAGACAAACCATAAGGAATAACCATCTCTCCACAATTCCATTAGCACCAAAGGCACATACCCCACTTAAAATTATGCGAAGGCACAACTTTTCACGCATAAAATTGGAAAAACCATAATAAGGAATAACCATCTCTCCACAATTCCAGTAGCATCAAAGGCACTAAACTTATGGAAAAAGTTTTATAAATAAAGGGCACTAGCTCTGTTACATTCAGAGAGTAATTTTTTGAAACACCAAGTTATAGTCATCGAACCAGCGAGTTGAACACATCGTCTACAAGTGAACTAAAAGTACAAAGTTAAAAGTGAACTCCCAAGTATTTAAAATCAACCCAAGTCTACCAACAAGTATTAATTTCCAAACAAGTATAATTTGAAGTGAACACAAGTATTTTTCCAAGTGTTTAAATTAAAACGAACTTCGTTTTTAGACTTTTTCCCCGGTTCTTAAAATAGAACTTTAAATAATTCTCAAAAATTATCATTTGGGAAATAGATTCAAGTTTCGATAAAATCTATATTGAAACAAGACATTTTTAATTTTGAAAATCTGATGTCAGATTCGTAATTACCGACCCCGAAAACCCCTAGATATCAAGTTTAATGAAAAATTTCAGAGTTTTTAAAAATTTCATCCGACATTTTTAATTTTGAAAATCTGATGTCAGATTCGTAATCAGCGACCCCGAAAACCCCTAGATACGGGTCTTTTAAAAATTTTATTAACTAATTGCGCACTTTCAAATTTTTAACTTTTTTGAGTGTTTTTAAGCTACTGGAAGGGTAATTTCAACCCTTAAACCTTCTTCTTTGCCGATAAAAAAATACGTATCTAATATTTTGCCGAGTTCTTTGAATGTGCCAAGTTTCAGCCAAATCGGAGAGTAACACTTTGGTAGGTTTACTTGTCAGTGGATCAAATTGATGCCAAAAATGTTAATAAATTTTTAATTTAATCCACATTTTTGGTATCAAATCGTTGCCATTTGTCAACTTTTAAGTTAACAATGTTGCAAAGTTTCGATTGCAGAGCAGGTGTGTGTTTGTCTCAACACTTGAAAACGATTATTATTTTTTTTTCTGTTAACAAAAACCAAGAGGAAAGAGAGAGACTACTACCGCATGCTCGCGCTGTAATATCTCCATAAATCCCCCTACTATGTAGGTATATAGTATTCGCGCGTGAGATAGTGCTCCGACTAGGGGAATGTATCAAAATCAGGCGCGAGGTTGCTTTATGGACGGGAACGCTCGTAAATACGCACTTCTGGTTCTCCTATATACTCAAGAGTATGGAACGCTCAGGACTCGGAGTGAAACTACTCGGGATAGGTTAGACGATAGAGAAAAGGAGGATAAAGGGGGGGGAGAGGGTTATAGTACGAAATAGCTTCTACGGGATGCTAATAAAAGATAGAGCCTCAGAGAGATAGACCCCGAGCGAGATAGGAACATCAGCCTCTCTCACCTAGTTCGCCTTTCCATTGTTTTGTGAATCGACGCCCGTTTTGCTTATAAACCAACGCGGCGGAATATAAACAGGAAGCCATGGTCACTAATATTGCTTTGGCACACTCTTGCTTAGATTAATAATATTCCTTAACGACATGTTTTACGTGCGAGTACATGCATTCAATAATCCCCCAAAAGTTTTCATCCATACACTCAATCTCCCTCTCTCTCTCTCTCTCTCTCTCGCTCTTGTCTACTTTCCACCAAAACTTTATCGATACATTTCCCATCCATTTCGTATCCGCCGTATACACTCCAAAATATTTACAACCCCTCATATTAATTTCTACTTTATAACTCACTTCCACTAAATCCAACATCCGTAAAATTTGCCCAATGTTTACCATTTTTCTACTTTTTAAGTTCTATTCCAAAAAAATACTAGAAAAAATTATTGAACACCAAAAATACCAGGGAAATTAACTATTAACTATGATAATCTTCGTATTTATTCACTCATTCTGTCCAGTTTGTCTACACCTGAAGTTAGTCATGATTATGCTTTTGTTTTATTAATATCTTTTCCCGAGTCGAATCAAAGTCTGCTAAGACCTACTTTAAGAAGAATCTAGAAGAACCTAAAGAGGTGTTAGTTATGTTGTTATAGGTTCGATTTTAGATCGTATAGGGTCTACATAAGACCGTTTTCGCTGTCTAAAAGGCGTTAAAGAGGTCTTAATTTAAGGCCTATTTAGAGCATATTAACCACTACTGACTATAGCGTTTAGAATTCGCGCTTGCGCCAACAAGAAAACAGTACTGTTAATATTGAACAAAGAATCCAATTGGTTTTATTAAATTTTTTGTTCTTTTGACAATTAGAGTGTTTTATAAACACAAAATTTTGTTGAATCTTAATTTTATAACAAAATTAATTGCCAGGACAACAAAAAATAATCATAACAACGAAATTGGATTATTAATTCAGCATAAAAATTTCCTTTTTTTATTATATGATATGGTTAATATACGCTACCTGATTTTCTTATTAATAACTAGTACAACACAACAAAAACAATAAAATAACACTGAACTTGGATCAAAAATATACATTTATTTTATAATACACATATGTATACAAATATAATTTTATATATGTATAAATAAATAATTATTAACACTGAAGTAATAATTACACTAAAAGTTTTTACTATATATATATCAAATTTTTTAAACACATTCAAACCGCACTTTTTGTAACATTTCACTTAAACACAAGAATACAACTCAGAACACAAGATAAAAACAAGAATTTTTTTTTTAAATAAAAGAAAAACAATATTTTTTAACACTACAATAAGCACAAAGAATATTTAAAATGAAAAAGATAAACCATTGTTTATTTATTAGAATTTTAAACATTATTGTCCTCGCGAGCGTGGTTTAAGTGTATACATCTCTCAAATGCTAGAAAGCAACTGACGCTTCGAGGCATTTCTTTGAAAATTTCCCTAAAAATTCAAAAAATTCCTAAATATTTCCCATAGAAATGTTTGTAAATTTCTTTCTTACTAAGTATATATATAAAAAAACTTGTACAGAAAAATGCACAAAATAGACGAGAAACCGTTATGGCTGGTCAACCTAAGTGAAACCAGATGTGCCAAACTTTTCAAAACGAGAAAATATTTCTAAAGTTCTTCCTTAAGAATGAAAATATTTTACTGTACACAAAATAATTTTTCTAAGAATATAGTTTTACTGCATATTTATAATTTAAAGTTTTAAATAAATATAAAAATCGGAATATAATAAATATAATACTTCATTATATTTTAATATATTATATTATACTAAACATAATGCAATATTCAAATCATTAAATTAATTTAAAACTTTATTATAAACACTAAAATCTAATGTTTTTTTAAATTCACTGAAAACATCTTAATTTTAATCTATACTTAAAAATATAAAATATTATAATAAGAAACAAGAACAAAGAATTGTTTTACACGAGAAATAAATTTTTTCATTGATTTAATGTCAATTTGTCTAGTTAAAATTGATTAAAAAATTAATTATAGAAGTAAATATAACTGTTTGCTTTTGTATTTATATATTTTTAAACTATCTATTATAAAAAATATGTTTGTAGTTGTAAAATTAACTCAAGTCTAACATTCAACAAATAATTCCTAAGTATTACTTTGAACTTTAAAGCGCAGACGCAAGTCCCAACTGACGAATGCAGAATATGAAAAAAAATCTTAAAAGTATCTAAAAGAATTATAAAATGTTTGTTTTCAGGACTTGTTAGATTTTAGGGAGAACTAATTCTAAATATGTTCTTGGACACAGCAGAGTTTAAAAGTGTTTAAATATCCTTTACTAGGCCTTAGTAGACTTTAAGTAGACTTTATAGGATCTAAACGTACTTATAAAGAAGTTACTAGGCTCTATTAAATCTTAAACCAATTCTAAATTTCGACTCGGGTTGATACATTATTATGTTTTTAATTTTTATATTATTTATATTTTTCTTTATTTTTCACTCTTACTTTTTAAATTTACAAATAGGTACTTATTTATTTTATTTAGAAATATTCTACTTATTATTCAAATAATATAAAATTATTTTTATTAATCTAGAAAAATTATATTAATATTATTTTTCAATATTTTTCTTTTACAGAAAAATTGGCTAATACTAAAATACTCTGCAATTTACTGATAGTCAAGTCTTTATTTTCAAAGTAGAAAAAAGTGAAAATATAAAAATAATCAAGGTTGACACAAAAATTCAAATTTGAATTATTTGAAAATATAAATAACTTCATTTTTATATGTAAATATTTAGTCATTACTATTTTTTCCATAGAACTTGGGATTTTCAAAAAAATTCAAAATCATCGATGGATTTCTTCATATTTTATAATAATAATAATTCAAATACCGAATGACAAAATAATTTTTTTTATTATAGATCTTACTGCAACTTTTTCAACATTATTTTCCTTATTTCAATTGTCAATTTAATTAAAATTTTCCAGAATTATTGAAATATTATTTTTGAATATAATTGAATTTTATAGAAGAATTTTATTATTTATAAACACAATTGGAATTTTGACGACAATTTTTAAAAAAACATTTGAATAAAAATGAATTTTATGCGAAGACTTAAATTATTTTTGGAAATAATTTTATTTCGGGGACGAATTTTATTCTTTTTGACAATAATAATTGAATTTTGGAGAAGAATTTTATTTTTTTGGAAATGTTTCAATTTCAGAGGAAAATTTATTTTATTTTTAAATATTATTCTTATTTTTTAAATAATACAAAACTATATTTACTAAACTACGAAAATTATGAATGTTATTTTTCAATATTTCTCTTCTTTCCAGAAAAATTAGTACTTTGTAACAAACATTTTAGGACTGGGTAATTAATTTTTTCATTTTTTCTAAAAAAAAAATTAAAAACAGTTGGAAAATTAAAATTAGAAAATATTTTGCACATTTTCTGCTTCTCAATGACAATTTATAAACAAAGTACAAGTTTCAAGTAGAAAAAAAAGTTAGAAATCAAATTTCGATTAAGAAATTTGATATTTATTTTGGAAAAAATATTTACAGAATTTCTGTTTGTTAAAAACTATATTATCAAAATTATAATAAAAAAGAAATAAATAAAACAATTTTTATTTTATAAAACAATTTTTTGATACCCTAATTTTTTAATAGTATTTTCAGTTATTTTCAAATAATTTAAATATATTACAATTATTCTAATTCTGACTTTTGGGTAGAAATATTTTTATTTTTTTATTTTGTTTCGCTTGAGAAATTTATTGAACACTTGATCAGAATTGTCACGCATTTGTTGATTTGGAAGTTTCTGATTTTTTCAGTTACAAAAATGGAAAATTTCCAGGTTTTTAAAATAACATTATTATTTACCACATTAATAATACGAAATAATTGATTTCGTTTGACGATTTTTAATAATATTTTGAAGAAGACAGAAATTTATTTAAAAAATTTGTAAATAATAGAATTTATATGAAATTGAGGAATTTTTTGAAAATAATTGAATTTTTGGTAAGAATTTTATTAAAACATTTTTAAATAATTGAATTTTGACGAAAATTTTGTTAACAATGTTTAAAATAATTGAAATTTCGACGAGAATATTAAAAAACTTGTGAACATAATTCAGTTTTTGCAATCATTTATAATTTTTCCAAAATTCAATTTTTTAGTGTTTTAAGTAAAATTCATCCATAAATCCATTATTATTTTTAATAATGAATGAAATGTATATTAAAAAATATAACAAATTTCATAAGAATTTGAATTATTAAAGTTTTTCATAAACCTAAATTATCTTTAAAATCTGTAAAGTTCAATTGTTCTTGAAAATAGAAAAAGTTTGAAATAAGAAAAATCTTTTCAATGATGAGGAATATAACATTCAGAATTTTCTTATGAATTTTCGAAATTGAATATTGATTCAGTACTTTTGACAAAATTTTCTGACTTTTTCCCGATTTTACTCAATATATTTAGAAAAATAGTGATTATGTGTATAATTTTTCTGAATAATTGAATTTTTCAATTTTAATAAAACAAGAAACTTCACTCGCGCGTTATTTTCCCTAGTAAACAATAAAACTTGATACAAAAGGAAATGAATAACAGAAAAAACAAATACAAAAAAATACTAACAAATACAATTAACAAATACAAATACAAATCAAAATCAAGTTTATTATACAATAAACAAATTATACTAAAATACAGTTTTTCAGTGGGGATCAAATTGAGACAAAAACAAATCAAATTGAGACAAAAAGCGAATCAAATTGAAACAAAAAATGAATCAAAACGTTGTCATTCTGATTCGCTTTTTGTCTCAACTTTGATTTATTTTTTGTCTCAATTTGACATAATTAGAAAAACTGTGTAATAAATATTTGCGACGCGATCTGAAGAAAGGGACCTTGGAAGCAAATTACTTTAAGGTTATCTTAGTGTTACTTTTTTGTTGATTAAAAATTTCTTTTTACTTTTTGCAAATTAAAATCAGTGTTTATAAAATATTTCAGTTGTAATGAAAACCTAAACATTAATGATTCTCATTGACAGTTGATCATTTTTTTGTATTTTCATTTAAAAAATTGCAAACATAACCTATAATTTTTTGCTTCTAAGGTCCTTTTTTTCAGATCGCGTCACATTTGATAGATAAAATTGTTACAAAAAAACTAAAAAATAGATAAATAGACAAAAAGAAATAAATAAAAATTAAACGAAACCAAAAAGCTGCTCTCTCTCTCTCTCTCTATCTTTCTCTCCACCAAAATGACATTGCGGTATATCGGAGATTTGCGATTGTCATAAAACTGAATAATGTTCCTGGGAGCAAATTCGCAAGTGATCGATAAGTCGTTTCGGTTAGACATGTATACTCGCGAGATACTAATAAAGACGCCTTTCTCACGGAAGATTGTTCTACTTCGTACGAGCTTAGGACGATTATCCTCAAGCCGCACTCGTCTCGAAACTATGATAACGTTCCTCCAGAAACGTTTCCTCGTTTCCTCCCTCCCCCTCACTCTGTCTCTCTCTCACTCTCACTCACCTCTCTTGGGAGCGTGAAATTCCCTCGGAAGCAATAGAAACAGTTATGATCTTCCCTGAACACATCCCAAGAGAAACAATAACAAAATCAAATTAGATAGGAATTCGAAAACTATTTCGAAAAAAGTGAGAAAAAAAAATTCTGGATCCACTTTGTACGAAAAAGGAGATTTACTTGCTGTGGAAGAAGAAGATCCACTTGGTTGTGAAAAATAAGATGCACTTTTGTGTGAAAAAATATGCACTTTTGTGTAAAAAAAATTAGATCTACTTGGTGTGAGAAAATGCATCCACTGGGTTAAAAGTAAGTATATAGTGGAAAAAATTTGTAACAAAGGGTTTATTTATAAATTAAGCATTTTTTGTTTCATAATTTAACCCTCCTACCTCCCTTCTTGGAAAGAAATTTTACATACATTAGCGCCAGTTTTTCTATTACGTAAAAATAAAAAAAAAGTGTCAGGAAATTTTAGGTTACGTTTATTCATAACTTTTGTAATAAAAATACAAAAAAAGAGAATTAAATACTATGACAATTTACTGATGATAAAGTCTTTAGTTTAAAAGTACAAAAGAGTAAAAATAAAAAAATAATCAACTTGACACCAAAATTCAAATTTGTATTATTTAAAAATATCAATAACTTCATTTTTATAAATAATTAATCATTACTATTTTTTCATAGAAATTAGAATTTTCAAAAAAATTTAAATTCATCGATGGATTTCTTCATATTTTACAATAATTCAAATACCGAATAACAAAATAATTTTTTATTATAAATCTTACTGCAACTTTTTCAAAATTAATTTCATTATTTAAATTGTCATTCAATTAATATTTTCCAGTTAATTATTAAATTATTATTTCTGAAAAAAAATTGAATTTTAGAAAATGGATTTTATTAATTATAAACACAATTGGAATCAATTGGAATTTTGACGAGAATTTTTAAAAACCTTTGAATATAATTGAATTTCTGCGAAGAATTATATTATTTTTGAATGTAATTTTATTTCAGAGAATTTTATTATTCTTGGCAATAATTGAATTTCGGAGAAGAATTTTATTTTACTTTTTTTTGAAAATATTTTAATGTTAGGAGAGAATTTTACTACTATTAACAATAATTTAATTAAACAGAAAAATTTTTTTATTTACGAAAATAATTGAATTATTAAAGAAACTTGTAAAAAATTAATTTCCTGTGATATTTTTATTATTAAGAAACACTTAAATGTTTGCATAAAATTTTATCAAAAACTACTTTTTCAATAAGGAAAATTATTCAATTATTCAAAATTGAAATTCCTTTGAAAAATTGTATTAAAATAGTAAATATCGAAAGTCATTGAATTGAGGAAAATTTTTCTAAAATAATTGAAATTTTCCCTAGAATTTTAGAAATTTGTCTTTAAATAATTGAATTTAAAAGCAGAATTTTGTTATTTCTTAAGATATTTTAAATTTCAACGAAATTTTTTTATAAATTTTATTTAACGTATTTAAATTTTTGCGAACAATTTGATTACTTCTGAAAATAATTGAATTTCTTAAGACATTTGTAATTACGTAAAAATTCAATTGTTTACATTGTTTTTAACTGAAACTTTTCAAAGAACCCATTATTTTTAATTATTAATTAAATAAACATTAAAAAAAGTAACTAATTTTAAAAGAATTTATTTTGTTAAAATTTTTCAAAAAAACTTTACAAACAATTTTTTTAAGTAAGAAAATCTTTAAAGTTTCTATTCAACTTCATTAAGAATTAAAATGTTATATAATTTTAAATTAAAACCTTACGAAATTCATCTATTTATAAAAATTATAAACGTAAAACTTTTAAAATTTAATTAACTTTGAAATATTTAAGTAAAATAATTATTAAATAATTTTTAAGCAACAATTTTATTATAAATTTCAAAGATTTAAGTTATTTAAAAAAGTCATTGTTAGAAATAGAAAAATTTGAAGGTTTCTTATTAAAATTCGTGATGATTTTACAGATTATGAGGCAATAGAAAAGGATATTAAATATCAACGTTGTTGAAGTTAACAACGTTTATAGTCAACGATTTCAGAAAAAAAAATTTTTTAAAGCAAATTTTTATAAATTTTTGTAAAGAAAATAGTATGTTTATTTTTTTGAATAATGATTTACAAACAAACTATTTGTGAAGAAAAAATTTTATTCTTTTTGGTAGGAAAATCAATTTTTGCTTTTAATCAATTTCAATTTTTTTTATTCAATCGTTGATCATAAACGTTGCGAACTTCACTGACATAAATATCAAAATTTTTTTGTAAATTTAAAAAATTTAAGTTCCTATAAAAGTCTTTCACTCTTCCTTGACCAATTCTACTTTTTCTGGATTTTCATAACCATTGGCAACCCTATTAACACTATTAAAATAAAAATATAATACTAAAGAAAAGTTGAAATAAAAAATAGTATAAAATAGTAAAAATAAAAAAGGTAGATAATTGACATCTTAGAAAGAATTTTATAAAAATCTAAAAGAGTAATTGAATTATTTCAAAAAAATTTAATTAAAATTGTATTTAAATTTAAAATAATTCACTTCTTTTTAATAATTTTATTAAAATATTTGAAAATAATTGAATTTCTAAAAAAAAAAATTTCTATAAAATTCTAATTTTTTGTAAATTATTGAATTCTTCAAAAGAAATTAAGAAAACACATTTTTTCAAATAATTGATTTTATCCAGAAATTAAAATTACGGCAGTAGTCTGCTTTAGAAGCCGAAAAAGCGTTTTTTAAGGAACAATTTTTTAATAGGGAAGAAAATGATTGCGGTAAACAAAAATAACATTGAAAAAATTCAATATTTTTTAATAATAAAAAATTTTTTTAAGGCTTAAATATAAAACATTACCGTCAAAAAATTTCGTAAACAGCAATCATTTCCTTCCCTTTAAAAAAAAATTGCATAAAAAAACGCTTTTTTCGCTTCTAAAGCAGACAAAAATAAAAAATAAAAATAAAAAATAGCATAAAATAGTAAAAATAAAAAAAGGAATAAAAAAAATTAAAAAAGTAGTAAAAATAATAAAAATATAAAAATTTTTTATTAAAACAATTACTTTTGATTACAAAAAAAATAAAAACTTAATATAAAAAACAAGAAAAAGAAGAAAAGACGAGAGAACGAGAGAAAAATGAAGTGTTTTTGAAAAAGAATAGAAAAACTTAAGTGATTGTCCCCTAACCCCCTGGCATACTGTCAAATTGGCTGGTCGCCAAAAAAAGACACCTAGTTAAACAAGAAACAAAAGGGGTGGAGTAGGAGTAGAAGGAGGAGGAGGAGGGAAAAAAAAGAGTGAGTCCAGAGTAAGTCGAACTCGAACGAAGCGTGAAAGCTACTATAAAGGCGTTCGACCGCACGGAATTTCCTACGCTTGATGCCGGACACGAGGCTTAATTGCACCGGCGCGCAATGTAAATATGCCGCGTCAGTTAACCGTGCTGTCCACACACAACACGCATACGGCGGCACGCATGGCATATACACACTTTCTCGTCGATGAAACACTCTAGTCTCTCTCTCTCACTCTCTCTGTCACTCATGGTAATGCCTATGTGTCATCGCTCACTAACACATCAACTGTATTACCACAAAGAATCCTTGCTTTCCTCTCATCAAAAATACATTCACAAGCCTGCAGTAACAGTTCATATTAATGGAACGGATGTGTGAATAAAAAATGCTTTCGCATAAAATGCTTGTCTATTCATTTAGGTCCTTTACGATATATACTGCCCAACATTACGGAATATTCTATTCATATTCCTGCGAATAAATCATTTTTAATGGGAATGGAAAGTCATTTATTAACTTCAATTGCAAAAATTGGGAATATTTCTTTGAAACATTGGGAACAATACATTGAAACATTACACTGAAAAAAAAAAATTTATTTGATTCAAATAACCGATTATTTGTCTATAATCAAATAAATATTTACTTGAATCAAATAATTTTTATTTGAATTAATTAATTAGTATTTGCTTCAAATACTGAAATATTTGATTCAAATACAATTTATTTGATTCAAATACAATTTATTTGATTCAAATAAAAATTATTTGATTCAAGTAAATATTTATTTGATTATAGACAAATAATCGGTTATTTGAATCAAATAAATTTTTTTTTAGTGTAGGAATATTACATTGAAACATTAGGAATATTCCATTGAAACATTATAAATATTTTATTGGAATTTTAAAAATACTCCTTTTGAATATTTCGGACATTCCCTTGAGTCCGTATCGGTCACTGCTATAGCAGAAATATTTCTATGGAATATTAGGAATATTTCAATGTTTTTCAAAAATCTTTGCACTCGATAATTAATTTTAAAAAATTAGCTTTCAAATTTAAAAATGTAGTAAAAAAAAGGCAATCGCAAATTAAACTTGACGATCAAAAAAACTTGCACTTCATGCAAAGCTGACAAAGATTCGATATCCTATATTTAATTTTCCTGACTTTTTCCTAATTTTCATCAAAAATATTTACATCTTTTTTATCCTGCTAATAAATTGAATTCCTGCTGCGAACTTTATTATTCATGCGAAAGAATTTAAATATTTATAAAAATAATTTAATTCTTGCGAAGAATTTTATACAAATTTTTAATAAATTGAATTCCTTTGACTAATTTTATGCAAATTCTAATTTAAATAATTGAATTCCTGAGAAATTTTGATTATTCGTAAAGAAAAATTGAATTCTGAAGAAGATTTAAAAAATAATTTTAATAATTGTATTTCGTTTTGAAATACTATGAAAATAATAGTTATTGGAAATCACAGAATTGCGAAAACTTTTTAAAAATAATTAAATTTTAAAAAGCATTCTATTACAGTTTTTAACTATAATGAAATATCTGTGTGGTATTTTATTAATTTTTTTTTTTAAATAATTGATTCCTAAAAAACATTTTATCACTTATGAAAATTAATGAATTTTTATAATAGAATCCTCTTAGAATTCATTATAATAATTTAATTTCCAAGAAGAAATTTAGTATTGCCAAAAATAATTGAATTCTTGTGATTAATATTTTTGTTTATTAAAATAATTGAAGTTTGTAGTGAATTTTATGAAAATGCCTCAAAATAAATGAATTTTCGGCTATAACTTTGATATTTATCGAGAAAATTGAATTCTTTTGAAAAATTGTTTAGGAAAATAATTGAATTTTTGGAAAAAATTTTATTAGAATCTAAAAAAGAATTGAATATTATATAAATAAATTAATTAAAATTGTTTTCAAAATAATTTCTTTCTTTCTAAGAATTTTCTTCAAACATTTTAATATATTTGATTTCTTGGAAAAATTGTCATATTTTTTTAAATAATTGATTTTTTCGGGGAATTCAAATTAAATTTTTAAGAATAATTGGGTACATTTTTTGAGCAATTCCTAAAAAATCGTATGAAAAATAATTTAAATCCTACCATGAACCTTATTATTTATAAAAATAATTAAATAGTTGCAAAGAATTTTATTACAATTTACAAAATAATTCAATTTTTAAGAAGAATTTTATTCTGATTTTGAAAAAAATTTAATTTTTGCCAAAAAATTTATTTAAATGTCTTAAAATACTTAATTGAATTTCTGTGAATAATTTTGCTATTTATCGAAAAATTCATTAAAATTGTATTTAAAATAATTGATTTATTTATAACAATTTTATGAAAATATTTAAAAATAATTGAATTCCTGTCAAAAATTCTAATTGTTTTGTAAATAATTGAATTCATTGACAGAAATTAAAAAAAAGATTTTTTTAAATAATTCATTTTTTCGAGAAATTGAAATTAACTTTTTAAGAATTTTTCAGCAATAGTTGCTAAAATTTTTATTTTAATTTACAAAAATAATTGAATTCTCGAGAAGAATTTCATTCACGGTAAATCGTTAGGTATTAAAATAACACCAAAATGGATTAAAATAACACTAAATTGAATTTTTTTAATCCTTTTTGGTGTTATTTTAATACCTAACGATTTACCGTGTTATTTATGTGAAAAGAATTGAATTATTGCGAACAATTTTGTTGAAATGTTCAAAAAGTATTAAATTTCTGTGACCAATTTTGTTATTTCAGAAAATAATTGAATTCTTCATAACAATTTTATAAAAATTGTTCTACATACTCCATTTTTTTGGAAATATAATAAATATATATGAAATTTTTATTTCAAATAATTGAATTTATGTGGAAAACTTTATTTGTGAAAATAATTGAATTTTGTTTGAATCAATTTAAAATAGTATTAAAAATATTTGGAATTTTTCGATAAGTTTTATTATTCATGAAAATAATTTATTTTTTGGTTAGAAATTTTTCAAAACATTTGTTTGAAAATTGAATTTTCATGAAAACTGTTATTGTTAGAGAAATTATTTAAATTATTGTGAAGAATTTATTGCATAAAAAATTTGTTAAATAATTGATTATTTCGAAATTTGTTTGAAATTGCTATTCTAAATTAATGCAATTCTTGTGAAAATTATATTATTTATGAAAATAATTGAATTTTGATGAATTTTTATCAGTTTTTTTTAAATAGTTGAATTCTTCGGACAAATTGTATGAAAATACTAGATGTTGAAAATAATTGAATTTCGAAAATTTTTTTAAAATAGTTGAATCGTTTTAAAGAATTTGATTATAATTTTTGAGAATTATTTTTTATTTCTAGTATTAGCGAATTTAAAGTAGTTTAAATTTTTAAAAAAAAGTAGTAGTAGTTTTTACTATATGAAATTTAAAAAAGTACCTAAATAATATTTTAACCAAAAAATAGTAGTATGTAGTATGTTTTAGCAAACGAGAGGGAAGTCCGAAAGAACAAGTCGGAATATTCGATTTGTATTGTTAGAATATTTTACAGAAAAAAATCAGAAATTTTCTTTTGGATCATTAGTATTGATCCTTTAGATTATTGAGAATATTTTCTCGAAATATTAAAAATTGGTACATTCTGATTTTGATTAGATGAAGTCTTTCTTATTGGAAGCAATCTAATTCTATGTGAATATATATAGAGATCTTGATTGGAGACAAAGATCTGTACATCTTTCTTGATATCTTGATTTTTAATAAAACAAGAGATAATCCTGACATTTAATTATCAACCGTTCGTTTTTCTTATCGTACTTTTTATTAGTAGTATTCGCCTTTATTTTTTAAAGAATAGTTTTAATTTAAATGAATATTCCTAATCTTAGAGAATATTGTTAATTTAGGAAAGTATTCTTAGTTCAGGACAGTATTTTCAATTTGGTACAACATTTTTAATTTGGAACAATATTTTTTAATTTGGCACATTATTTTCAATTTTGGGACAATTTTTTTTTAATTTGGAACAATACTTTCAATTTGACACAACATTTTTAATTTGGGACAATATTTTTAAATTTGGCAATTATTTTCAATTTGGGGAAATTTTTTTTAATTTGGGACAGTATTTTTAATTTGACACAACATTTTTAATTTGGCACAATATTTTTAATTAGAGACAATATTTTTAAATTTGGTAATTATTTTCAATTTGGGAAATTTTTTTTTAATTTGGGACAGTATTTTAATTTGACACAACATTTTTAATTTGGGACAATATTTTTAAATTTGGCAATTATTTTCAATTTGGGAAATTTTTTTTTAATTTGGGACAGTATTTTTAATTTGACACAACATTTTTAATTTGGCACAATATTTTTAATTAGAGACAATATTTTTAAATTTGGTAATTATTTTCAATTTGGGAAATTTTTTTTTAATTTGGGACAGTATTTTAATTTGACACAACATTTTTAATTTGGGACAATATTTTTAAATTTGGCAATTATTTTCAATTTGGGAAATTTTTTTTTAATTTGGGACAGTATTTTTAATTTGACACAACATTTTTAATTTGGCACAATATTTTTAATTAGAGACAATATTTTTAAATTTGGTAATTATTTTCAATTTGGGAAAATTTTTTTTAATTTGGGACAGTATTTTAATTTGACCCAACATTTTTAATTTGGGACAATATTTTTAAATTTGGCAATTATTTTCAATTTGGGAAATTTTTTTTTAATTTTGGACAATATTTTTAAATTTGGCAATTATTTTCAATTTGGGAAATTTTTTTTTAATTTGGGACAATATTTTCAATTTGACACAACATTTTTAATTTGGCACAATATTTTTAATTAGAGACAATATTTTTAAATTTGGTAATTATTTTCAATTTGGGAAAATTTTTTTTAATTTGGGACAGTATTTTAATTTGACACAACATTTTTAATTTGGGACAATATTTTTAAATTTGGCAATTATTTTCAATTTGGGAAATTTTTTTTTAATTTGGGACAATATTTTTAAATTTGGCAATTATTTTCAATTTGGGAAATTTTTTTTTAATTTGGGACAATATTTTCAATTTGACACAACATTTTTAATTCGGCACAATATTTTTAATTCAGGACAATATTTTTAAATCTGGTAATTATTTTCAATTTGGGAAAATTTTTTTTAATTTGGAACAGTATCCTCAATTTTATGAGAATATCCCTAATTGACAAGATCGTTTAGACTATATACCAGCATTTCAGAAGGAGGACACAACATGTCTTTTAGATTTCTGCTCCAGTTGTCCTGTCTTCCAGTTTTAACCATCAGGAGACGAAGGCTCTATAGTCTCATGCTTTCAAGCGTCCCTTATAAATCCTGCAGGACTCCAGCGGGCACTAATGTACGACTGTTTGCGGGTATAACTTGGCCCCAACACGTTGGATAGGGGATAGTGTTGCTGGTTCATGCTAAGCTGGGCTAAAGGCTTGCTAGACCCAGCCATTTCTCACTTGCCCCACGACTCTCACATCTTCCCTCTATACATACCATATGCACACAAACACCTATGTTGTATGTGGACACTTGTGTCACTACACTGGTCCTTCTTATCCCGTGAGCAAATGTTCTCTCACCGCCAGAAAGTCGACAGAGAGATGAATTTACGAGTTTGAAAAACTTTCGAAAATATTTCACAATATTTCCATCTCTTCCCTCTCTCTCTCTCACTCTCTGTACATTTTTCTCTTTTTTTTTAGAATTCATATCAACATGCGAAGCGTGAAAGAATTTACGTCCTCGTAAAAAAAGCAGGTACACCTCTTCGAATTAAAAAAATTCCAATTAGATTTTATTACACTTCATCTGCATGCGTGGTAAAAAATTAAATGAAGAAATATCTTTTTCATAGTCAATATAAATACATATATTCATATACTATTTTGTCAAAATAATTTGACGCCAAATAAGACAAAGTCGAGTAAGCGAGAGTGAGAGAGAGAGAGAGAGAGGCGGAATTTGAGGAATTAGATGTCAGCTTAACTTAAAGTCTCGCACACAAACATGAGATGTGCACAAACTATCGTGGATAGCAATTTCGTAGTCGTAGATTCTGTGGAAATCTAAAGGGACCAAAACGGGCGGTGTTAATATCGCCGTGCAGAGTTACTTGGTGAAGTTATTTGACCACCACTGTTCATCCTGGGAGATGGTATTAAATCCCTTGCCCTACCACAGGCCTCTCCACTAGTTCGGACAGACTTGTACGAGCCAAAGAACAGAGCGAACTAGGCACCAGTGTCCGGCGGTGTCGTTGGCAAACGTTTGCTCGACAAACAAACTCAACTACCTATCCTAGTTATCCAACCTGTTTCGCTTTACTATGAGAGAGACAGAGAGAGTGAGTCTGTTTTACTATATAAATGGCAAGATCACCCTAAGTACAAAACAGGAAGGGATGATACTATTCGGCCCATACATACACACAAGCCCCCCAAATTAGTTCTACTTCTCATATCCTTCAAACAACACTTCAGAAGGTCTTCCCCTGAAATAAAAGAACTCCACTCCAAATATTAAGTCACTTCATTCCGAATGGTGATAACGCAAGTTTATTCTAGCTAAAGAATTCAATTCTGTGATTCAGTTCACAGTTTTTCTAAGGATAGCAAATAACTAAGGATCTTCTAATGACAGACAACAAACGTTGCAAAAGTGTTCTGTCTCAATACTTTTGATTCCTTTTCGTGTCAATTTGGTATCCTTAGAAAAACTGTGTTCTATTCCAACATGAACCTTGTTTCGAAGTGAGTTCAGTTGCAAATAAAGCCTTGTAGGTCAAATTTAAGAATAGGAGAAAAAACCAAAATTAGTTGAATCAGAATGAAGACTTGTCGGTAAAGCTAAAAAATAGTGCAAACAACTGAAGATGGTTCAGTCAGAATAAAGTCTTGTGGGTAAAATTAAAAAATAGGGCAAACAACCGAAGTTGGGTCAGTCAGAATAAAGTCTTGTGAGTAAAATTAAAAAATAGGGCAAACAACCGAAGATGGATCAGTCAGAATGAAGTCTTGTGGGTAAAATTAAAAAATAGGACAAAAAACCGAAGATGGTTCAGTCAGAATGAAGTCTTGTGAGTAAAATTAAAAAATAGGGCAAACAACCGAAGATGAATCAGTCAGAATGAAGTCTTGTATGGGTAAAATTAAAAAATAGGACTAGAAACAGAAGATAGTTCAGACATAATGAAGTCTTGTGGGTTAAATTAACAAATAGGAGAAAAAATCAAAGTGATCCAAGTCAGAATAAAGTCTTGTGGTTAAAATTAAAAAATTGGAGAAAAAATTAAAGTGAGTCAAGTCCGAATGAAGTCTTGTGGGTAAAATTTTATAGTAGGACAAAGAACCGAAGATAGTTCAGCCAGAATTAAGTCTTGTGGGTAAACCCAGGGCTCGAACCAGTGAAAGTATTTAAAAATACGGACTTTACGGACCAAAAATGAAAAATTACGGACCATTTACGGACCAATTACTGACAAAAATATATAAGAGAACATTTTAATTAAAACTATAAATTAGATTTTTTCAAAACTAAAAAAAACATGAAGATATCGATAACTCCGAGTCTTCATGTTTTATAATAATTAAAGATAGAGTGGTAAAATCATTATCAATTCAATTATTATTTTCAAGAATTTTTAACTAAAATTCTTCTTAAAATTGATTATTTTTAATAATTTTCGAAAAAGTTCTTTGACAATTTTCAAATCTATTTCTTTACAATATTCGATTTTTCAATTTTTTGTAAATTCTTCAATTAAATATGTATTAGAAAATAAAAACTTCAAATAATATAAAAAAAATTCCCAATTAAAATTTCTCAAAAAAATTAATTCCACAGAATTGTTACATAGTTAAAAATATGAAAAATTCAAATTTTCAAAGATTTGAATCTGCAACCTTTTCAAAATTTAATTACTTCTAAAATTTTACGCTCTAATACTTTCAATATTCAATTATAATCTAAAATTTTAACTCAAATCCATTTTTAAATCAATTTTTATGAGAAAATTCTGCGAGAATTTTATTATTTAAATACAAAAAAAAACAATTTATTGAATAATTACACATGTTTCTTAAAATTGAATTCTTTTAAAGAATTGTATCAACCAATTTTCAAATCCTTTGAATTTTTTTGCAAAATTTTATTAAAATAGATATTAAAAATAATAAAATTAGGGACAACTTTTGAAAATAATTCAAATTTTGCCAAGAAATTTATTAAATTTTTTGAAAATAATTCAATTTTAGTGAAGAATTTTATTATTTATAAAGATAATTGATAATTTACGCAAAGAATTGCATTAAAAATTTTGAATGCAATAATTTTATTCCTTAAAGAAATTTAATCAAAAATTTATAAAAAATAATATTTAAAATCTAATAAATAAATTGTAGCAAAAGTTATTAAAATAATTAAATTTCTTTGATAAATTTTAATAAAATTTTTTAAGAATAATTACATTTTTCGAGGAATTCGATTAAAATTGTATTAAAAATAATTAAAATTCTGCAACTAGCTTTATTATTCATCAAAATAATTGAATTTCTAATAAGCATTTTATTATTTGCCAAAAAAATTAAATACCTGTAAAAATTTTATTATTTATGAAAATAATTGAATATTGCGAAGAAATTTATAAAAAAAATTTGTAAATAATTGAATTCTTTTGGAAAGATTTATTAGAATAGTATAGAAACCTATTAAAAATCACTGAAATGAGGAAAAATTTTGAAAATAATTTAAATTTTCCCAAGTATTTTATTAAAATTTTTGAAAATAATTGATATTTCGAAGAAGAATTTAATTATTTCTAAAGATACTTGAAATTTTGACGAGAATTTTCAAAAATTTTTGAACATAATTGAATTTTTGCGAAGAATTTTATTACTTTTGAAAATAATTGAATTCCTTCAATTATTTGTGATTTCTCTAAAATTATCTAAATTATATCGTATAATTTACGTACTTTACGGATCTTTTTCAACCGAATTACGGACTTTACGGACCTTTTTTCAAAAAAACGGACTTTTACGGACTTCAAGCAAAGTTACGGACTTTTACGGGATTTACGGACCTAGTTCGAGCCCTGGTAAACCTAAAAAATAGGAGAAAGAATCAAAGTGACTCAAGTCAGAATAAAGTCTTGTGGGTAAAATTTAATAGTACGAAACAAATAAAAATGACTCGAGTTGAAACGAACTCTTCTGGTCAAAATTTAAAAACGAGTAAAAACCAACAGCCACTTAAGTTAAAACAAACTCATGCACAGGTGACATTCAAAAAACAGCACAAAAACTGGAATTTAAGTGACTTGAATAGGAACAAACTCACAGGGGCAAAATTTGAAAACAGTAAAAATGAACTCTAAAGAGATTTGAAGAGAGAGAGAGACAATAAACATGTGATGGTGGAAAATTTCCAGCTTCACTTCAACTCTATTTGGACAAGAAGGAAGATCAACTCCCAATGGACTCTGTGCTTGTAAAGCCAGTGACCATAGTACTGACCAAGAATAAGGATAATCCGTGAACATACTCCCGACAGTATCCACTATTAATGTTTGCGTTCACAACTGCAAACAGATATACCTTCAGGCACCACGGGATTAAGTATTTCGCGCTTAGTTATTAACCAAATACGAATATGTTTTCGATATGTACTCCTTACTACTTGTCTTATATTAATTAGACTTATGGCTGAAGAAGCGAATTTAAAGAGTTTGAGGACAAATCTAATTCGTTAAATTTCAATCCCCTTGTGGAGGATTTTACAAAAAAAAAGTTAAAAATCCAATTTATTGAAATAAAATAATCGGAGTATGTTATGCAAAAATCGAAATATAGTTCGATTCTTGAATCTTGAAGAAAGGGAAAATTTATTGTTTCGTAAGACTTCGGGCTACTGAAGTGAAGGTTAACCAAGGAGAACCAATATAAATTTTGCAATATCAGATCAAGTGTAACATTCATCAAACTTTAAGTATAATTGAAATTTAACACTAATTTTAATTTAATTTTAGGTAATAGAAATAATTTACTTACAATTTATAGGGTTTACTTTTAGTTTAATTGACCCAATTTCAATTTGCATTGCAGACAAAAGTATCTACTAGTTTTGAACGTTCAAATTAAAGAAATAATTTTTATTTAAAATATTTTCAAACATTTTTTAATTTTTTAAAATATTCTAAAAATTTTTGATTACAATGAATATTAAGACCTGAAATTTTACATTTAGAAAATTCATAATTCATTTCGTTTTTATAGTGACGCAACAGTTTTTTTAAATAGAAATTTAATTTGAAGAAGAAATAAATAAATGTTGAACTAACAACAATTATTGAATTTTAATCGTTATTTAAATCTTTTTTAAAATAAATATTCTAATTTTGATATTATAACTTCGTAAACAATACATTTAGTAACATAAATTATTTTCTATTTTTGCAATTTAGGAAATTTAACACAATTATTGAATTCAAATTATTATTTAAATAATTTTTTAAACAAATTCGCAAAAATATTTTTAAATATTTATATTTTAATTTTTATACTATAACTTCTAAAAAAATACAATTAAAGAAGTAAATTTTCTCCAAATTTTGCAATTTAGCGAATTTTGTAGAATTGCGAATAAAGATTTATAAAAAAATTATTATTCAATTTTCAAAAAAATTATCGTAAATATTTACTCCCTAAATTTGATTGAGTAAAAATGTTTACTAATTTGAATTAGTGACTGACTTTTTGATTTTAAATTAGTCAATTTTACTATAATAAATAGAAATTTTTACTAATTTAGCTGTAAAATAATAAATTAGTAAATTTTATTAATTCAAACGCAAAAATTCAATCAAGAAGTCAAATTATTAAACTTTTTTACCCATGCGAATTTCGATAGTACTGATTAACTTTTAGTAACTTGAATAAAATTTGCTTAAAAAAATTTGGACAGATAAATTTAGACAAATATTTATTTAATTACAAGAAAAATTATTGTATAAATAGTAATATATTATTAACTAAATTTAATTAAATTAAATTATAAACTGAACTCTATAAATTGCAGAATTAAAAAAACTACGTCTTTATAAAGACATTGTAAGCAAATTTACTAAATGTGACGCGCTCCGAAGAAAGGTACATAAGAAGCAAACGAATTATAGGTTAGGGTCGTTTTAGATTTCTCTTGATTAAAAGTTTATTTTTAATTATTTGAATTTGAAACCAATTTTCAATTAATATTTTGGATATAATTAAGACTTGAATATCAATTAATTTTTAATTAATAATTGATTTTCTTTATGTATTTTTACTTGAAAAATTAAAAACATAACCTCAAATTTTTTGCTTCTTAGGTACCTTTCTTCGGAGCGTGACACAAATACTAATAGCAATTTATTTAAAAGTTGTATTTTTTGATTGTTCCGTTTGTTTTTTAATAAATAATTTTTTATTCCTTAATTGTAACATATTTTTATGAAAGTGTCAAATTGGTACTAAAGTGTGCTAATTTGATACCAAACTATGGATTAAATAAAAATTTAATCTAAATTTATGTATCAAAATTATACACTTTTGCATCAAATTTATACTTTCATGAAAACTGCGAATAGTGCAATTTTTGCTAATTTGCAAAATTAAGAGAAGACTTGAAACTTTTTAGGTTGATTAGTGAAACATTTAGAAAAAAAACTAGTGCTTGTTTCAAACTTTTTTAAAATAATAATTAATAAATAGTTTATTTAAAAATACTTAATTAATTTATTATTTAATTTATTCGTTAACAAAAAGTAAAGCTAAAATATTGATTCTCTTCTTTTTTTTTATTTTGTAATGTAGTAAATGTGCAATAATTAGTTGTAAGGTGCTCCGAAGAATGGTACCTAAGAAAGTAAGAAGCAAACAATTTTAAGGTTATGTTTGTAATTTTTGAATAAAAATACAAAAAAATAACTTTTAACATAAACTACTGATATTTAAGTTTTATTTCATCTTAAACAATTTGTAAAAACTGATTTTTGTTTCATGTCATTAAACAGAAACTTTTATTTAAGATAAAAAAATATGCATAACCATAAAAAAAAGATTTGTTTCTTTGGTACCTTTCTTTAGAATTAGTCACAATTATTTAAAGAAATAAAAATTTATAATAAAGACGGTAAATCGTTAGGTATTAAAGAAACACCAAAATGGATTAAAATAACACTAAATTGGATTATTTTAATCCTTTTTGGTGTTATTTTAATACCTAACGATTTACCGTGAAGTTAGTAAAATTTATTATTTTTATTCAATAACTAAACTATTAGCTTAATTAATTTCTTACAACAGTTATACTCAGGAAAATGTAAAAATAGATGCGATTTTTTTCTTAGGACCAGCAATTAAAAAATCGTACCAAACGAAAAATGACAAAAAAGGCCAAAAATAGTTTTAAAAACGTCGAAGTGAGAAATTAAACTTCTTCCAATACAAAAAACGTTCGCCACTAGTTGTGTTATTATTATAATTCTTCGTTTAAACCAACACCAAAGACTCAAATTCTGAAACCATTTACTCGCAGTACTTCAATTGAGTCAAAAATAGTCCTGATATGACTAAAATGGTCCTAATATGAAGGCTTTTAGTTAATTAAAAGTGGACTAAGAGCAAGATTTATTTCTTAAAGTAAACCAAAGTGACTTTCACCAGATATCTAAGAAGCATCTGTAATAAAAATTCTTATTCACATCCCAAATTTCGCCTGTAACACCTTTACATATAGTTGAAACCTCAAAAAAAATGAAAAATCAATTCCAACTTGTTTAATTCAAGTATCAACACTTAGGAACTGAATCTTGGCGATTCATCAGTGAATAACCTTAAAGTTATAGAGAAACATTTTCGAGAGGTCAACCCCTTAAAGCAGAACCCTTAACGAGCAATTCGTAGAAACTCAGATGTTGAAGGACGAGTTGCAATTCGGTTCCTGGGACCTCGAAGAGTTTAGTCTGGTACGTGAGCACGTCGCCCAGGGAGAAAGGGAGAGGAAAGGGTGGAGGAATCGAGACACACGGGGAGAGCAAAAGTGGGTGGTTTAGGATGAGAAGGAGGAGAATGGGGTGAGTTCAGGGATTGGGGAGAGCAGAACCAGTGGTCAGCACACTTGGCCGACCCTACTTCGCTAACTAGTTTAATGATATATGTTGAGCTACAAGCGCCTTGATTAATCGTTAACTAATGTTGGACCTTGCAGTGCACCACCACCACTACCACCACCACCACTGCGGAGGATTGGAGTAAAGCGGAGTGAGGAGAAAGGAAAACTAGAGAAGCGAGCCTCCATCCTCGAAAGCCGCAACGCCCTTACCCTCAACGAATCTGTGTCTCCTCCAACTCCGACCTAGCCAAACAGAAATCTAATCTCTCCGGATAATTTAATTTATGTCTCGCGGCTCAATATTTCATTTCAATTGATGAAAAACACTATGGATTAGTTATCAATTTTCATTTGCGCTCCGCTTCCCTTCTTTCTCTTTGGGGGGTACTTCCATATTACACTGTTACATATATATATTTTTGGAAGTTCGTGTGTCACTTTTCCAAAATGCTGCAAGGAAGAATTTAAATCTTTTGATGGGGTTCAAATTTTTTACACTTCAGAAAAGAAGAAGAAGAAGAAGAAGAAGCTCATTCGATAAATTGAAAAATAGTTCGTTATGTTGGATCCTTTATTTTTAAAACCACACCCAGAGAAATGGTATATTTGTCTCAGAACCAACTAGACTTTTTATTTGTTTCAAATAAATTTTATTTAGTTTAAATAAAATTTTATTTAACTCAAATATATGTTTTATTTAAATCAAATATAAATTTTGTTTAAAACAAATAAAACGTCTAGTTGGTTGTGAGATAAATATACGTTTATTTAAGTCAAATAAAATATATTTGGTTTAAATAATAATTTTCTCTGGGTGCAGACCTTGAAATCGTAACCAATGTCTCTAAAAGCCTCTAAGAAAG
Organism: Leptopilina drosophilae; assembly: GCA_032873175.1. Taxonomy (NCBI): domain Eukaryota; kingdom Metazoa; phylum Arthropoda; class Insecta; order Hymenoptera; family Figitidae; genus Leptopilina; species Leptopilina drosophilae. The sequence continues at coordinate 41,555,073 of CM065480.1, forward strand.
TATTTGGGGCTCTTAACAGTTTCCTTCTATCTTTTCAGGAGAGGGGTGTAAAGGTTCCACAAAAATTGCAGCCATGTTGGATCCGCCATTTTGGATTTTGAAAAACAGACCTCGAAATCGGAATCAACGACCCTACAAAACCTCTAAGAACATGTTCTGGGCTCTTAATAGTTTCCTTGTATTTTCTCAGGGAAGGGGCGTTAAAGGTTGAAAAAGATTGCAGCCATATTGAATCCGACATTTTGAATTTTGAAAAACAGAAATCATAATCAACGTCCCTAAAAACCTCCAAGAATATTTTTGGGGTTCTTAATAATTTCTTCTTACAAAAGTATTGAAAAATTCAAAAAAAGGATTAAAAAATTGAAAAGAAAGAAAATGAAGACACAGTAAAACGTGAGGTGTTAAAATAACACCACAATTGATTAAAATAATCTATTTTAGTGTTATTTTTAACTACGAATGAAATTTTATTTAAAAAAATAAATAAATAAACGATTTGTAAAAATTGAACGAATTTAGCTTCTCCAGAGAGAATAGTAAATTAGTTACTATCTTAATTACTAACTTACTAACTAACTTCGTAACATAGTTACTAAATTCAAATGTGTTCGAAAATTTTAAAAAATTCTCGTCAAAATGGCAATTCTCTTTATAAATAATAAAATTCTTTTCTAATATTCAATTATTTTACAAAATTTTAATCAAATTTTCGTCAAAATTTCAATCATTTTTGAAACTTTTCTAAAATTCCACAATTTTCAATATCTACTATTTCAATAAAATGTCCCAAAAGAATTCCATTCTTAAAAAAAATTTGAATACGATTCTATACAAACATTCAATTATTTTCATAAATGATAATATTTTTTACAGACATTCAATTATTTACTAATTTTTTAAAAAAATTTCTTCGCAATAATTCAATTATTTTCATAAATAATAATATTTCTACACACAGAAAAAAAGAAGTGTTGTTTTAACACTAAAAGTAGTGTTAAAACAACACGCAACATTTTTAACCAAAACGAGGTGATTTTAACCTAAATTTTGTGTTAAATTAACTCCATGAGTGTGTTAAAATTAATGCACATTTTTAATGGCTGTTAAAACAACACCATCTTGAAAACTACACGCAACAAATTTAACACTTATTTTTTTGTGTGCAGGGATTCAATTATTTTTATAAATAATAAAATTCTTTTATGAATTCAATTATTTTCATAAATAATAAAACTCATTGCAGAATTTCAATTATTTTTAAGGCAATTTTAATCAAATTTCTCGAAAAATTTTAATTCTTCTTAAAAAGCTTATTAAAATTCGTGCAAAGAATTTAATGATTTAAAAAATTTGGTGATAACATTTTTTATGAGAATTTAATTTCAACAAACAGGAAATAATTAAATTATTTATTTTTGTATTTTTAATTGAATTTTTTTTAATTGAATTCTCGTAGAATTTGCTAATAAAAATGGTTTTAAAAATGAATTTCAGTTAAAATTTGAAATTATACTTAAGTATTAAAAGCATTATAACTTGGATTTTTAGAAATAATTAAATTTTGAAAAAGTTTCAAACTAAAATCATTGAATTTCTTAATTTTTCATATTCTTGACATAAAATTCTGTAGAATTGATTCTTTCTAAAAATTTAATAGGATTTTTATTGAAATTATTTCAAATTTTTATTTTTCAAAATATATATTAAATTGCAGAATTTCCGAATAATTGAAATTTTGTAAATTTGAATTGTAAACGACTAAATTTGAAAATTCTCATAAAACTCATCGCTGCATTTCAATTATTTGTCATACAATTGAGGGCTCGGATCGAAGAACCGACGCTTCGCAATGTTCTGTGCGTTTACAAGCGTCGGTTCTTTGATCCGAGCCCTCAATTATAATTGAATTCCTTGAAAAAAAATTTTGTTCATGCAAGTTTTAATAAAATTCAACAAAAGAATTCAATTATTAAAAAATTTGTTACTAAAATTCTTTATGAGAATTGAATTTTGAGAAACATTCAATTATTCAATAAATTATTTACTTTTGCATTTAAATAATTAAATTCTTCCAGAACTTTCTAATGAAAATTGATTTTCATTTCATAAAATTATTTATTATTCAATAAATTATTAACTTTTGCATTTAAATAATAAAATTCTTGTAGAATTTTCTAATAAAAATTCATTTTCATTTCATAAAAATGAATTTCAGTTAAAATTTTAGATTATAATTGAATATTAAAAGAACTATAGAGTGAACTTTTTGGAAGTAATTGAATTTTCAAAATTAATATTTTTGAAAAAGTTAAATTGAAATTTTTTTTAATATTATTTGATGTTTTTATTTTCTAATACGCATTTAATTAAAAAATTTAGGAATAATTAAAATTTTGTAAAATTGATAAATTAATTATTTTTAAAAATAATAGATATAGAGTAAAATTGTAGTTAAAAATATTTAAAAATAATAATTGAATCGAAATAATGAAAATAATTCTGCAGAAGTATAATATTCCTATAATATAAAATAATGATTTTATTACTTGGTCATCTTGAATTATTATAAAATATGAAGAAATCGATCACTCCGAGTTGAAGACTCGGAGTTATCGATATCTTCATGTTTTATAGTTATAAAAAAATATAATAGGCTAAAATTTCATTTACTGTAAAAAATAAGACCAAAATTGAATATTTTAATCTTTTTTGCTTTTAATTTAATCTGCAGCACTTTTTAATACCTCACGATTTACTGTGGAATTAAAAGGCAAGAGATGGAAATAATTCAAGTATAGAAAGAAAGGAAAGGAGAGAAAAGTCTAAGGAAACGAAATTTTTCTAGTAATTAAGAAAAGTGCAAGTGTATATACAAGGTGTTGGGGAGAAATGCGGAGACAACTGAAGGGGGAGTAGTTTAGGAAAGGAGCGAGAGATGTAGAAGGTGATTGTTGCGAGGGCCGAGTATAGTATAACGGGTGGGTTGGGGTGGCTCAGAGATGCAAGACACCGTGAAATTACCAGCAGAGTCTCTCTCATCCCCGTGAGGTTAGGGTGGGCAGTGGAACGGACTCTGTCCACTCGGAGGGCCAACGTCGGCTGGCGGGTATTTGTCTTGTCTCCTTGTTTATGAGATTCAACATTGTTATTTGGCACCGTTAGGGAGTTGTCTCTCTCTCTCTCTCTCTCTCACTCGTTGTCTTCCTTCTCCAAAACCTCTCTCTGTGTGGACCGACTTGTTTCACTGAGTTTCCTACTTTAAAAGGCCTCGTCGCCAGGCACAGACGTATATCTCACACCAACCGGTAATGCCACGTCATGGTCAAAACTTAATGCTAGACCTGCTCTTGATGCTGTAAATTAGATGATTCTGGGTTCAACATTCGATAATTAGAATACCATCTTTCCTGTTGTTTCATCCAAAATTCTGAATTGTATTTTGGAATTTTATCTCTATCTTATTGTTAGAGGTGATAAATGATACCTCTGGACTATTTGTACCTAAAGGCGGGGAAGAAACTAATTTTCAAGAAATGGGAATTTATTCTACACTGTAAGAAATAATTGAAAATTTTCAATACAAGTATATGGATTATTTCCCATACTCAGTATGTGAATACGCTTTTCCATACACTAGTATGGAAAAATTTCAAGTCATTATGGAAATATAGTAAAATTCCAATTTTGAGTATGGAAAAATTACAATTTAAGAAAAATTAAGTATGGAAATATGTTTTTCCATACACAAGTATAAAAAAATTACAAGACATTATGAAATATTTTCCGTCATGAATTTGTATATTGAAAAGTTCGCCACATCTGGCAATGAATGACCATCCAATAGGATGCCTTTTCTTGTAAGGGCCTATTTTACGAGCTCTCGGGTATAAGTTTTCTTTCAGGCGTCACTTGTATTCTAGCCTTCACTAGAAACGAACTGAAACACTTGTTGAAAAATACTTTCTACTTCATTTTAAATAATTTTGTGTGTGAAATAAATAGATAATAATCCTATTGTAAGGTAAGTTTTCCGACATAATGTTTATAATATAAGTGAAAATAATTTTTTATGGTACACTTTTGAAAGTTCACATATTTGTTTTTGTATTCCAGAGAGCACGAAAGATTTTATGCGTTTATCGGATTTATTATCAGAAAAATATTTCATTAAAAAAAGGAATAAAAAGTAAGTATATTAAAAATTGACATGTAAATTAATCATAAATAATTAACATTTTGCTCTTTAACTCATATTAATGTGATATTTATCTATTTTCCAAATTTAAAAAGAATGAACTACATTAATGAAGAAGGAAGAACTTTGGATATTTATATTTTGCATTTTTTGTACTTTTTTAATAATTAAATTATGAATAAACATTTGAAAAAGTATTAATTTTTGGTTTTTATTAAAAAATATGGTAATTCTTTATAAACAAGTATATAGGAAAATTACTATTAAATAAATTGAAATTGACATTTCATATACAACTTTTTCCATACTAATGGAATGGAAAAATTGTACTTTATTACATAAAAAATACTATAGGATATATAAATTTTTCCATACAAATGTGTTGAAAAATTACCATCAACAATAATAATTTTCCAAAACAATGTTTGGTCCTTTTCCCATACGAGTATATGGAAAAATTTCATTTAACGATATTAATATTAACATACAGTGTTTGGTTTTTTTCCCATACTGATGTATGGAAAAAATCCAAACACTGTATGGGTTAATTACGTCCAATACAAGTATGGGAAAATTACTATAAAAATTTTTTACAGTGTATTAACCCATTAAAGTTTGACACCTAAAAATTTGTATTTTACTTTCAAACTGCGTTATTGTAAAGTAAACAAAAAAAATAACCCCAAAAATTCCTAAGTGACAAATTTTAACTGAATCAAACGAAAAAAAAATTTTTTTTTCCACTTTGAACCCGACTTTGAAAATCTAACTTTAAAATCTGTAATCAGCGACCCCAAAAACCGCCAAGTTGAAAAATTTGGGCGAATCCAACGACTTTTTGGCGAATAGTAAAATATCTGCATAAACTTGAAAATTTTGCAATGGATTTGACGCCATATTAGGTCCGCCATGTTAAAATTTGTCCAAAAAATGTAATTTTCTTTTCTTCTAACCGTGTATTAATTGAAATGTTACATATGTAATCCAAGGAATAATTTATATTCGATAAAAATTTCATAGCAGCGTGTCACTAATACTGAATAATAAATGTTAGGTAATAAATACTAAATAATAAATACGAAATACAAAATAAATAATAAAAATTAAAAACGAAATACTGAATAATAACTACCAAATGTGAATTAATACCAAGTAATAAATAACAAATACTGAATAATAAATTAAAAAAAATAATTCTAGAGATTAAAAAACATTTTTTTAATTATAAAATATCTGTTCTATTCGACATTAACACAGATTGGAAATATTTATGAAGAAAAAAGAGAATACGTTACATTGAATTTGTTTTTTTTCCTTTCTTTTTTTTTGGGCGAATTCTATAGGAAAAATTGTAGGGGGGGGGGGTGGAAAAAAAGTAAAGCAGGGAGTGTGATTGATATTTGCGATTGATGAAATGTTTATATCAATAGATTAATTCCTGAGTTCGACGTACTGTTCATGTACAATCTCGTCGACCGTCTCTTTGTACGATTAAACATAAAAGAATTATTTCAATCTACATTCGGTGTGTCCCCTTCCACTGAAAAAAAATGTTCTCTCGTCCCACTCGCACACCTTTTTTTCAGGCTCTAGTCTTCCTTTTTTCTTTCTCTCTCTCTCACTCACTCCCTTTGTGTGTGTGTGTATTTGTGTATGTGTGTGGGCAGCCGCTTTTTTTTCGCTTATATTCATCGCGATTCATATATCAATAGATCGAGTATTTTTTTCCATTAGATTGGAACTTGATTAAATTGAAAATCTGTCAATTTAGAAAAAAGCGTCGGCTAGAAATGTATATATATTGATGTTAAACATATACGTGGTTAGCAACGATGCAGAACCTTGCTGCTTGACAACTCATCTAGATAACCCTTCGCTTTGATGACGTCCGCTTGGACGACGTTTACTTCGCTTTTTATTTTCCTTCGTCGTTTTTTTTTCTCAGCAATTAATCACCTGGCTGCCAATGTTTTGTATACTCTTTAAGCGTGATTTTTATGTTGAATCATTTTTTTTCCTGGTTATCGTACATAAATTTCGATTTATTTTGATTTTTTGGGCTATTTGCCAAAAAAAGGGGGGAAGAGGTATGGAAAAAAATATTCGAAAGGAAAATCGAAAAAATATTCAAAGGATAATTCGAAAAAATATTCAAAGGGTAATTCGAAAAAATATTCAAAGGATAATTCGAAAAAATATTCAAAGGATAATTCGAAAATAATAATAATAAATCGTGAAAAATAATTAAGACGGAATGTGGAAAATAATATTTAAATGTGGAAGATTGGGAAAAATGAAAATTGGTGAATTAATTTTGGAGAAGGGGGAGAAAATTTAGTCTTTGGAGGGTGTTAGATAACATTATTGTGGCTGATTTGAGGCGTCGTTCGTTTTGCGCCTAGAAACGTTAAGCGACACTGGAGCATAATTGCGATTCGCTTGAATATCCTTGTGTACGACGCCATTGTCCGAAGCAGGATGTTTGCTGCTCGCAATCAAAAGCTTATTACCTTCACGATAAGCTACCACGGATTCAATGTGTACATTAAATTGATAATTTACTTTTGTAATCAGACAACAAGGACAATATTTAACAAAAAACTTTGACAAGAGATTTTCTCTACTAAATGCTACTATTACTAGTAGTAGTAGTAGTTGTAGTAGTAGCCTAATTATAATTAAAATTATAATTAGTCGAAAATCTTCAGGTAATGTTCACACTAAATACTTCTTTAATCGGGACATATAAATCTTTACACAATATTCACTAAACATTGCAATTAAAAATTCCGAATATTGCAAATAAATATTTATTAAATTTTTAGGAATGTTTCGGTGCTGTAAAGGTAGCTGTTATTTGAACCAAATAATTTTTTTGTAAATACAATTTCAGTAATTGAAGAAAATATAAACCGCATCATTAAATTAATTTAATAAAAAATGATTTCATTCAAAAAAATACACTGGGAAAACATACTTAAATGAAACAAAAAAATAATTTCTTTTCCCAGTGTAATTCTTAGATAATATCCGTTGTTAATATTAATCTTAAGCAATCGGTTACTCGAATCCAAGTCTTTTTCCATTGTAACATATCTGCACTGACAGTCGGCGTTCGAATTGTAAACAAAAATTTTCTAAAATGAGATAATCGAATTCCTTATGTGGTGATAATGCCCGGAGGGTAACAATGCATTCATTGCTACCGACGGCCAATAATAATAATCGCAATTGTGAAATCCGATCGAGACGCAATTTAGAAGCTGAAATGAGCCTTCGAGGTAATGAGATTCCGCAGCGTTAGAGAGCTGGTTTGCACGCCTCGATCGTTTGCCTTCAATCACTTCTTGACAGATGCACTTAGGTGGGACTACGGCCCATCAAGTTGGAATGCGCCTTCGGGCTCTGACTTCGGCCATCGCGCGGTTGGTCGATTTTCTTTCGCGCCAACTCTTTGACTGACATTGATAAACGGAATATGTCCTAATTTACACTCTCCCTCGAAAATCTTCGTTTTCTCTATATTCTCGAAAAGTGAAACATCATCTAATTTTACACAAAATGCAGGAAATCTATTTATAAAACCCTCTTCTTGTTTGCACATTTTTCCTAAGTAGTCGCCATTTTTTTCTTTTTTTGCACCTTTTTAATTATTTATTTACTTATTCCCTCATTTATTTTACTTTATTGATATTATTTGCTATTTTCTATTTAATTAAATTATTTAAAACAATTATCAGGGCTCGGAACGTCTTTAAAATTAAAAAAAGTCGCTTTAGTCGCATAAATTCACAACAAAAGTCACGAAAAGTCGCATAAAATTTACAAAAAAGTAGCATGAAATTTTAGAAAAAAAAACGACAAAAAGGAAACACGAAATTGTTAAAATTGCAAAAAAATCACATTTTTCGACAACAATTACATTAATATCAAACAATCCAAAATAAAATTATTAAAAATTTAATAAAATTTATAGCAAACATTTAATGAGGTATTTTTAACATTTTTTTTTAATTCTCTTTAAAGTGTCAATAATTTTTATAAATAATAAAATTCTTTATCTAAATTCAATTATTTAACAACCATTTTACTAAAATTCTTAACAAAATTTCAATTGTCTTTATAAATAATAAATTTCATCCTAGAAATTCAATTATCTTCAAAAGTAATAAAACTCTTCGCAGAAATTCAATTATGATCAATTTTTTTTTTTAATTTTTCGTCAAAGTTTTATAAATAATAAAATTCATCATAAAAATTTAATTATTTTCAAAAGTTCTGATAAAATTTTTGGCAAAATTCAATTATCTTCGAAAGTAAGAAAATTTGTTTACAAAAATTTAATTACTTTCAATTTTTTTTTAATTCTCAAAATTTCAATTATTTTTATAAATAATAAAATTCTTTTCCAAAATTCGACTATTTAAAAAAAATGTACTAAAATGCCTGTCATAATTTCAATTATCTTTAAAAATATAATAAAATTAATTTATTTTCAAAATAATAAAATTCTTCGCAATAATCAATTACATTCAAAAATTTTTTTTTAATTTCACGTCAAAATTTTACAAATAATAAAATTCATCATAGAAATTCAATTATTTTCAAAAGTAATAAAATTCTCTGCTGAATTTCAATTATTATCAAATTTTTTTCTCGTCAAATTATAATGATAATCTTCATGAATAAAAAATTCATCATGGAAATTCAATTATTTTCAAAAACTTTTTTTAAATTCTCAAAATTTCAATTGTCTTTATAAATATCAAAATTCTTCTTCAAAATTCAATTACTTTTAAACATTTTTTTATGAAAATCTGTTCAAAAATTCAATTATCTTAGTAAATAATAAAATTCTTCTCTGAAATTCAATTATTTTCAAAGAATTTTTATAAAATTCTTGTCAGAATTTCAATTATTTATTTATTTCTGTACATTCGTAATTATCTTTATAAATAATAAAATTGATCATGGAAATTTAATTATTTTCAAAAGTTCTGATAAAATTTTTGGCAAAATTCAATTATCTTCGAAAGTAAGAAAATTTGTTTACAAAAATTTAATTACTTTCAAATTTTTTTTTTAATTCTCAAAATTTGAATTATGTTTATAAATATCAAAATTCTTCTGCAAAATTCAATTACTTTGAAATATTTCTAGAAAAAATTTGTCCAAAATTTCAATTACTTTTGTGAATAATAAAATTCTTCTCTAAAATTAATATATTTGTAAAGAATTTTAATAAAATTCTTCTCTGAAATTCAATTATTTTCAAAAGTAATAAAATTCTTCGCAGAAATTCAATTATTTTCAAAATTTTTTTTAAATTTCTTCTTAAAATTTGTAATATCTTCATAAAAAATAAAACTCATCCAGAGAAATTTAATTATTTTCAAAAGTTCTGATGCAATGTTTTGCAAAATTCAATTACCTTCGAAAGTAAGAAAATTCTTTACAAAAATTCAATTATTTTCACATTTTTTTAAATTTTCAAAATTTCAATTGCGTTTATAAATATCAAAATTCTTCTGCAAAATTCAATTACTTTTAAAAATTTATAGAAAAAATCTGTTCAAAATTTCAAATATATTTGTGAATAATAAAATTCTTCCCTAAAATTCATTTATTTATAAAAAAGTTTTCTCTGAAATTCAATTATTTTCAAAAGTAATAAAATTATTCGCAGATATTCAATTATTTTCAAAAATTTTTTTAAATTTCTTCTTAAAATTTGTAATATTTTTATAAAGAATAAAATTTATCCTGGAAATATAATTATTTTCAAAAGTTCTGATACAATATTTTGCAAAATTCAATTATCTTGAAGGGGAAGAAAATTCATTAGAGCAATTTAATTATTTTCAAAACATTTTTTTAAATTCTCTTTAAAATTTCAATTACCTTTGCAAATATCAATATTCTTCTGCAAAATTCAATTACTTACTAAAGTTTTATAATTTTTTTCCCCATAATTCAATTATTTTCATAAAAAATGATGAAATTTTATTTTATAAAGTCTTATGATACAAAAAAATTATTTTATCACTCGGTCATCTTTATTTATTATAAAACAAGAAGATTTCATGTTTTATAACAATTTTTTTTATAAGTTATTTAATTACAAAAAGGTTAGAATTTGAATCTTTTAAAGAATTTTAATTTCTATGGAAAAATAATATTTAAATATTTATAAAAGAAGTTATTGATGTTTTCGAAAAATTTGTAAATAAATGTAACAGAACATTTTTTTTTATTCAAACTTTTTCCTTTAAATTTAAAAAATTTTTAAAATTTTTATTTGTATTTTAATAAAAAATATTTCGAAAAAGTCGATTAGTCACATTTTTTTCACAAAAAAGTCGATAAAAGTCACATTTACTTAGAAAATATTTCTAGAAAAAATCTGTTCAAAATTGCAATTATCTTTGTGAATAAAAAAATTCTTTTCTGAAATTCAATTATTTTTAAAAATAATAAATTCTTCGCAGAAATTCAATTACTTTTAAAAGTAATAAAATTCTTCGTAGAAATTCAATTATTTTCAAAATTTTTTAAAAATTTGTCCTTAAAATTTCATAAAGAATCATCATAAAGAATTCATCATAAAGAATAAAATTCATCCTGTTAATTTAATTATTTTCAAAAGTTCTGATACAATGTTTCGCAAAATTCAATTATCTTGAAAAGTAAGAAAATTCATCACAGCATTTCAATTATTTTCAAAAAATTTTTTTAATTCTCTTTAAAACTTCAATTATCTTTGTAAATATCAAAATTCTTCTGCGAAATTCAATTACTTACTAAAGTTTTATAATTTTTTTCCCAATAATTCAATTATTTTCATAAAAAATGATAAAATTTTTTTTTATAAAGTCTTATGATGTAAAATAATGATTTTATCACTCGGTCATCTTTAATTATTATAATTTATAACAATTTTTTATAAGTTCTTTAATTTCAAAAAGGTTTGAATTTGAATCTTTTGAAGAATTTTAATTTCTATGGAAAAACAATAATTGAATATTTATTTATAAAAGAAGTTATTAATGTTTTTGAAAAATTTGTAAATAAATGGAACAAAATATTTTTTTGAATCAACATTTTTCCTTTAAATTTAAAAGTTGTTTTTTAATTTCTTTCTTATTTTAGTAAAAAAAATCCCGAGAAAGTCGATTAGCCGCATTTTTTCAACAAAAAAAAAAAGGTCGAAAAAAGTCACATTTCCTTAGAAAAGTAGAAAAAAGTCGAAAAAGTCGCTCAATCCGAGCCTTTAATTATTTACAATAATAATGTATTATTAATAATAATGTAAATAATTAATTACATCTGACGCACTGTGAGTGTAAAAAGAGTTCGAAACAATACCGATTGTGAGAAACGAGTCTTCTAGCCATCTATCGGCAAATTCGCAAAAAATATTGGCGCGAAATTCAAACAAGAAAACGATAAAAAGCGAAAAAAATCTCTCGGTGTAAATTCTTCGTTTGTCATTGGTGGCAACCTTGTACAATGTATAATTGACATTATTATTATACATAATTAACATTATTATTATTATCATTATAATTCGAAAAACAAAAATTAAACTTAAAAAAACGTGGAAAAAATAAAAAAGGCAAATAAATTTTAATTGGAATTATAATTGGAGGAGATAATGTTTTTTGAGAAGATTAATTAACTTTACGATGGTTATAAAAAATGTATAATTACAGTTGTCATCAGGCGCATCTCGTGAGATCACGAGGAAAAGGCTGTTAGAGTTGTAATAAAAGTGAATTGCGAAATCACTGTGCGGTCGCACCTTTGTGATTCTCCGGTAAATTATCAGTTTTTCCATATAGATATTTATTATACCGATAATTAGAAAGAATTCCCCTTCGAATATCAAAAGGCCTACTTGAGAATTCCGCGATTGAATGTTTGATATATAAATGTATATATGTATATTAGAATTTATACTCCGGCATATCGAGGCAATTTCTCCATACAACATATATGTATATTTATTGTATGAGGACATTTGTTCAATATTTCATTCGATTACGCGCCATATACACTGTTAATTTATCTCTCTGACCAAAATGGTCCATTTGATAAGCGATCGCGTTTATCTCAATCGTTGAAAATTATAATTTTAAAATTCATTAAAACCAACTACTGTTATTATTATCATTCGAAAGTTTTCATATATACACATAGAGACAAGATTTTCCTAAAACGGATAAATACGCCAATTAATGAACACCAGCCAATCAGTCTTGTGCCAATTATCTTGTGTGTTATAAAATACGATTTAATGAAATGAGACTGAAGGAAAACATTTTTAAAGCGGAAGTGTAATATATATTTTCAGTAATAAGAAAAATGTGTGGGACTTGAAAAAAAGCAAATTATCTGCTAATAAAATTTATATATTGCAGCCGAGCATTTGAATGTGGAAATTATTTTAAAAGCTTTTTGAAATTTTTTTTTTTGAGAACAAAAATTAAAATCATCATCTCTTTTTGCTCATATAGATTTTAAAAGCCCCGAGTGTGAAGAACCGTTTTTCTTGCAGTTATATTTGGTATCTTAAATTCTCGTATTGTTTTTTATTTTTGTTTTTTATTTTCTTAGCAAATCTTCGCGATAGTTTGTCTGTAAAGCAAGGCGAATATTAAAAGGCCTTCCACTTTACCGTGTAAATTACATACTCCTCTTTCGTGGCCCGAAGCAAAAAATCTATACACGTGCAGTATTTCGACGTATCCTCCGCTGTTTGTTGAAGGGATAATTGTAGAATAGACGAATGTGAGAGAAACTGCTCGCGGAATTAATTTTCTCGCATTTTTACATTATTTTTATGGATTGAAAAATTTACAAACGAGAGAAAAAAGGAAAATAGTAGAAAAAAAATTTTTTCAATCCGTTTACATTTTAAAGGCAAAGTAATTGAAAAGACTATTTTTAAATTTAAAACTTTGAATTAAAAGTCATAACTTTAGGAATTAAAATCAGACTCTTAAGTATAAAATTCGCAGTAAAAAATGTTTTTAATAGAAACGATTTTAGTCGAAACTAAACTGAATGTAAACTTCTTTACACTTATAAATATATATTAAAAAACGAAAAATTTAAATAATTTCTAAAAAGTTCAATTAAAATTTTAAAAAAAAAGTAATTCCCAACAATTTTTAATCAAAAGTGTAAAAACTTACAATTTTCAAAATATTTTAGCTTTAAATTTTATTTAAAATTCAATTGTTTCTAAAAATTCCCTCTTTTCATATTCAATTATTACTTAAAATTTCAAGTAAAACTAATTTTTAAATTAATTTTTATTCGAAAGTTTTACAAGAATAAATAATATTTTGATTAATTAAATATCTTTCGAACAGTTTGAATAAAATCTTAAAGAATAATTACATTTTTCAATCAATTCATTTAAAACTGTCTTGCAAAAAATTGTAATTCTGTGAAGAATTTTTTTATTTATCTAAATAATTATATTTCTGACAAAAGCAGTTCATTATTAACAAAAAAATTGAAATTCTACCAGGAATTTTATAAATTATAAAAATAATTCCATTTCTAAAAAGAATTCTATTATTTACAAAAATAATATTGATAATTGAATCACTAAAAAAAATGCATTAATTATGAAAATAATTGAATTCCTGTAAAACTTTATTAATTTAAGAAAATAATTAAATGTTTGCGAAAAGAATTTAATCATTGTTTTTTTAAATAATTTTATAAAAATTTATTTAACTTATTTAAGAACTAAGTTTTATTATATGTAATAGTAAATATTGAAAATTGAGGAAAAATTTTGAAAATAATTGAAATTTTGACAAAAAAGTTATTAAAATTTTTTAAAGTTACTGAAATTTTGCCAAGAATATTATGAAAATAATTGAATTCCAGTAAATAAGTTTATTATTTACAGAGATAATTCAAATTATGATCACATTTTAAAAATAATTAAATTTTGAAGAAAATTTTTTTTATTTATAAAGATATTTGAAATTTTAAAGAGAAATTTAGAAAGTTTTAAAAATTAAAAGTAATTGCATTTCTCTAAAGAATTTTATTACTTTCGCCAATAATTAAATTATTGCGGTATTTATAAAAAATTTGTAAAGAATTGAATTTTTTTAGTAAATTTTATGAAAATTGTAAATATTAAAAATCACTGTATTGAGAGAATTTTTGGAACACAATTGACATTGTTTATAATAATTTTATTCAAATTTTTTAAACTAATTTAATTTCAGAGAAGAATATTAATTATAAAGGTAATTGAAACTTTAAGAGAAAATTTAAAAAATTTTTAACATAACTGAATTTTTTCAATTATTTGTAACTTCTACAAAATTAAACTTTTCTTAATATTTTTGAAGTAAAATTCTCTTCTAACTCGATTTTTTTAATAAAATATAAATTATTAAATATATATTAAAGAATTTAACTAATTTCAAAAGATTTAGAATTATTATAATTTTTCAAAAATTTAAGTCGTTTAAAAGTGTTAATTAAGTTCAGTCAAGAAATGAAATTTTGTAAAATTACAAAATAAAACCTTTGACTTTATTTTATTTATGAAAATTGGAATTAAAACTCTTTGAAAATTCTATTAATTTGGAAATATTTATGTAAAACTTTTTATTAAATAATAATTTATAGGTAATAATTTTATGATACTTATTCAAGAATTAAGGAATTTAAAAAAATTATTGTGAGAAATAGAAAAAATTGGAGGTTTTTAATAGTTAACCCATTTAGTCCCAAATGTCCGTTTTTTGAAGTACAAGTTCGAACTTCCCGTTCTACGAGTTCCGGTTTAAAACAAAATCGGGACAAAGGTTTTTTTATGTATTTGAGTGTCCTCTTTCAGAATCTGGAAAAAATTTTAATTTCGACTTAATGATAAAAAGTTATAATTGTTTAAACAAAAAAAAAACCCGTTTTTTTAGTGTTTTTTTCTCTTTAAATGCGGATTATTTAATTGAAATCGGTTTGGGAAAAATCTGGAACATCAAAATATCGCGTCCAAAATGTTAGGACTATCAAATAGACATACTGCCAAAAACAATTTTTTACAAATTTCAAAATGGCGCCTCAATAATGGCCGCCAAAATATGCAAATTTGGAAAAATAATTTTAAAAAATTTTAACTCTACATTTTTTTTTACTTTTATGCTTCATTTAAATAAAATAATTGCTACTTCAATAAAAAATATTGTTATTTGATGTTATTTAACAATATTTATAAACAATTATTATAAACAATTTGAAAACTATGAGCCAAAGTGAATGTAAAAAATTTATTTTCATCAATTCTCTTTTTTGGGGAAGGTAAAAATGGATATTGAAAGTAAACAATTTAATTCAAAATTATTTTGCAATGTTTAAGAATGTTATAAACAATTTTTATAAACAATTTTGCAAAAAATGAAATAGAATGGTAGAAATTTTATTTTTTTAATTTTATTATGCTCTCTGGTTATCAAAATGTTGCATAAGGATTAAACTTTCATTTCACATTATTTAGCAATATTTAAAAATGTTATAAACAATTTTTATAAACAATTTTCATAGAAAAAGAAGTTTAGAGTGAAAAGAAATATTTTTTTTCACTATTCACTTGGTTTGTCATTAGAATAGATATTTAAATGACAAATCTTTGTCTGTAATTATTTAAAAATTTTTTACAATGTTATAAACAATTTTTATAAAAAAAGATGTTCAGAGAAGAAACAAATTTTTTCTTTACTACTAACTTATTCTAACATGAAAATGAAAACTGATGATTCAACCGTTTATCCAAAAGTTATAAACAATTTTTAAAATTGTTTATAAAAATTGTTTATAACATTGTTAAAAATTGCTGAATAATGTTAAATGAAAGATTATATCTATAACAAAGAATTTGATTACAAGAAGGTATTATATAATAAAAAAATGCTTTTTTTTCATGATGGTACTTCATATTTAGCAAATTGTTTATAAGAATTGTTTACAACATTTTTATACATTGTTTACAAATTTTTTATAAACAATAGATACTTTAGTTTCCACTTTTAATGACAAAAGAAAGTAGTAAAGAAAAGAATATTTTTGTCCACTCTAAACATCTTTTTTTATAACAATTGTTTATAAAAATTGTTTATAACATTGTAAAAAAATTTTAATAATTACAGACAAAGATTTGTCATTTAAATATCTATTCTAATGACAAACCAAGTGAATAGTGGAAAAAAATATTTCTTTTCACTCTAAACTTCTTTTTCTATGAAAATTGTTTATAAAAATTGTTTATAACATTTTTAAATATTGCTAAATGATGTGAAATGAAAGTTTAATCCTTATGCAACATTTTGATAACCAGAGAGCATAATAAAATTAAAAAAATAAAATTTCTACCATTCTATTTCATTTTTTGCAAAATTGTTTATAACATTCTTAAACATTGCAAAATAATTTTGAATTAAATTGTTTACTTTCAATATCCATTTTTACCTTCCCCAAAAAAGAGAATTGATGAAAATAAATTTTTTACATTCACTTTGGCTCATAGTTTTCAAATTGTTTATAATAATTGGTTATAATATTGTTAAATAACATCAAATAACAATATTTTTTATTGAAGTAGCATTATTTTATTAAAATGAAGCATAAAAGTAAAAAAATGTAGAGTTAAATTTTTTAAAAATTATTTTTCCAAATTTGCATATTTTGGCGGCCATTATTGAGGCGCCATTTTGAAATTTGTAAAAAATTGTTTTTGGCAGTATGTCTATTTGATAGTCCTAACATTTTGGACGCGATATTTTGATGTTCCAGATTTTTCCCAAACCGATTTCAATTAAATAATCTGCATTTAAAGAAAAAAAACACTAAAAAAAACGGGTTTTTTTTTGTTTAAACAATTATAACTTTTTATCATTAAGTCGAAATTAAAATTTTTTTCCAGATTCTGAAAGAGGACACTCAAATACATAAAAAAAACCTTTGTCCCGATTTTTTTTCAACCGGAACTCGTAGAACGGTAAGTTCGAACTTGTATTTAAAAAAACGGACATTTGGGACTAAATGGGTTAATATAATTATTTTCTTTACAGATAATTTTCCTTTAGAATATTTTATATGAAGAATTATTTTGCACTAAACTTTCTTCATTGAGTATTTTTCTGGGGAAAAGTTTCTTCATAGAAAATTTTTCTGTGGAAATTTTTTTCACGGATTATCTTCTGTGAAAATATTTCTGCATAGAGAATTTTTCTGCGGAAAATTTGCATCATAGAAAATTTTCCTTTACAACATTTTCTACATAGAGAATTTTCCTTTACAAAATTTTCTATATAGAGAATTTTTCTGCGAAAAATTTGCATCATGGAGATTTTTTCTGTAGAAAATTTTCTTTAGAGAGAATTTTTCAAAAATTTAAGTTAATATAATTTAAGTTAATACAATTCTTCAGAGAGAATTTTTTAGTAGAAAATATTCTTCAGAGAGAATTTTTCTGTAGAAAATATTCTTCATAATGAATTTATCTGTGGAAAATTTTCTTCAGATAAAATTTTTTTGCATGAAATATTCGTCATAGAAAATTTTTATGCACAAAAAATCATGAATCAGTTAATTTTCCGCCTTTTCTTTCACTCCAAGATTATTAATTCTCCTCATAAATATATAGCTTATGATTAAACATCGCGGTAAACGCAAAAAAGCTTGCTTGTAATTAATTGTAAAATGATAATTAATATAAGCTAAAGAGACTTGATGTGGCTTTGGAAAATTAATTTTTCCACGGTGTAAACTCGAGCACTCTACTCGGAAAATCGCAATCAAAAAGAGGATGGGCGCTTCAAGTTTGCTTCAGAGCTAGTCCGATGTGCAAGCAATCCTCGGAAAAGGAAACTGAAACTGACAGTGGTCCACTGAAGGTGGAGGCGGCTGCATAAGCTGCGTGCAAACAGCTTTCATTCAATGTCTCCTCTATCGTTGCTCTTTACAGGATCAAAACTTTTCGCCACAGATTTTTCTTCTCGGCCATGAGAAAATTCCATCAATTTTCAAAAGATATTTAAAAAATTTTTAATTTTTAAGTTTTTCAAATAAGTTGTTTTAAAACATATATTTATTGTTTTAAATCTGTTTTTTATTCTTGTAAATATTTTTATTCTTCTAAATCTGATTTTAATTCTTGTAAATATTCTTATTCTTTTAAATCTGATTTTAATTTTAGTAAATATTTTTATACTTTTAAATCTGCTTTTAATTTTTGGAAATATTCTTATTATTTTAAATCTGATTTAAATTCTTGTAAATATTTTTATTCTTTTAAATCTGCTTTTAATTCTTGGAAATATTCTTATTCTTGTAAATCTGATTTCAATTCTTGTAAATATTTTCATTATTCTAAAAAAATTCTATTTCTTGTTAATATTTTAATTCTTGTAAATAGTTTTATTCTTTTAAATCTGTTTTAGTTCTAGTAAATATTTTTATTCCTTCAAACATATTTCTATTCTTTTCAATCCTTTTTTTCAGACATATGTGTTACAATTTTTAAATAGACTTCGAAATTAATATTTGAGGGGAATAAAAAAAATCAGCAAGCAGCAGGAATTATTTTTGAAGAACATATTCGAGAAACGTGGCGAATTGCTTTGGAAAAGTACAAGTGACTCAATTTAATTAAACGGAAGAAGAAAGTCAGTTTGTAAAGAAGCAGTACAAAAATACTTCTCGCTTGAAGTCATCACTAATGTGACGCGGGGATTCTCCCTTCTTAGTCAAACCTTGTCTCAAGTCTCGAAAGCGCGTATGCTCTCATTCTATTCCCGGATCTGGACTGCGGACATGATTAATTTAAATTGCACACATGCCCCAAAGCGTTTCTCTCTCTCTCTCTCTCTTTCCCCGACGGAAAAAACCGATTTCAATCCTACTTCAAATAAAAAAAACTAAATCCAATCGCTTCATTCTCAAAAAATAAAAATTATATCTATTGTTGCTTTTATTTTATTCCTACAATTCTCTAATTTTGTTGCTGTACCACCCTTCTTCTGTTGATTCAATATTTTTTATTTTGCAGCTTTACTATCTTTATTTATTTAACAAACGATTTTAATTTATTTAACATACTATTTTTATTTGTAAAACTATTTTTATTTAGTTGACACACTATTTTTATTTACTTGACACACTATTTTCATTTAATAGACCCACTATTTTAATTTATTTGTCATATTGTTTCTATACCATTTCTATATTGTACTATTGCTACCATATCTTTTTAATTTATTTGCTACAATTTTTTTAATGCTATAATGTTGTGACTTTACGGCTAAAGATTGCATGTCATTATTCGTCATTATCATCGGTGCTCCTTATTGAGTGGAAAAATAAATTTACTATTTACTCACGAGAGGAGAAAAAGGGTTGAGATTGAGCACAGTGTAGCAATAACTTAAGTAGGCAATTGATTATCATTGGCACACAAAACCAATCCCAACTATAACGACCCGTCTGATTATGATAGGGACGTTGCACTTTCTTGTCATTATACTTTGTGGCGGGTGTTAAATCGTTAAGGCTAATTTACTTTCGCATTGTTGCTTTACAATAAGCCAGCATGACAACAATCGGTAATAAGATAACGACACTGTCATTTATATTCTTAATAGTGACAGAAAATTTTTCACCGCAGCATTATCCGAGCACTAGCATACTTATCCTTTGTTGGTATTTTTGAATTTTTAAACTGAATTTTTGAATCTTTAGCTTGGGTTTTTGAATCTCTAGTTTGGTGTTTTGAATCCTTAGTTTGGATTTTTGAATCCTTAGTTCGGTTTTTTGAATCTTTAGTCTGGATTTTTGAATCCTTAGTTCGGTTTTTTGAATCTTTAGTCTGGATTTTTGAATCCTTAGTTCGGTTCTTGGAATCCGTAGTTTGGATTTTTAAATTTCTAGTTCAAGTCCAGGTACGAATTTTTAAATTTCTGGTTTATAGAATTTTGTGCAACAGAAGAGAGAAAGAATTTAGATTGAAAGGCAGCGGTTGAAAGACTCACCTCGCTCTTTAAGTTGAGAGGCAGATCGCAGGGATTGTCCATGTCCATTTCCGTTTTCACCTGATGCGAGAGCATGCTGTGACTGTGCCTTGGCGGTACTGCAGTGGCCAGCATGTTGGAATGCTGTCGATGCTGAAGATGCGACTGAAGACAAGGTTGATGCTGATAAGGTGGTGACAGCTGAGTGTTTAGAATTCGGAGGTCAGCTGGGGGTGAAGCTGGTGCAGCGGTACTGCTCTGTTCCTCCTCTGCCGAGCCCTCCGCCATGTCAGCCTCGCATCCCGATGATTCACAATCTGCAATCAAAAAAACTCTAGATAAGAAACAGCACTTAGAAAATCGAATCTAAAACAACATAATAGAAACACTTTACAAGTATTAAGATTTCTTCTTTAAAATTGGGTTAAAAATTTGTGTAAACCGTTTTACCCCAAAAGGGAATAGTCTGTTCTTGTTCCTAAGAAGGAAGTACAACCGATTCTAGAGAATACATGAAGGAAACAACGGATTCTACGCAGTTCATTAAGGAAACAACGGATTCTACGCAGTTTATTAAGGAAATAACGGATTCTACGGAGTACATTAAGGAAACAACGGATTCTACGGAGTATATGAAGGAAACAACGGATTCTACCGAATAAATTAAGGAAACAACCGACCATACAGAACAAATGAATAAACCAACCGATTCTATGGAACTAAAGAAGGAAATAACAACGGATTCTACGGAGTACATTATGGAAACAACCGATCCTACAGACTAAATTAAGAAAACAACCGATTCTACAGAATAAATGAAGGAACCAACCGATCATACAGAAAAAATAAATAAAACAACCGAACCTACAGAATAAATAATAATCTCCAACTCCTCCACAAACTAATTAGAACAAACCGCTAACAGATACGTTAACCAACCGTAACTGAAAATCAAGCCCACATCTCATGACACAGGACTAATTAAACGAAAGAAATCCACCAAAAATCTGGCATATATCTTTCTTCTTAAAGAATTCAGACAAACAAAATAAATGTTAATTTTTTCAAAAAGGAAAAAAAATCTTCAAAGCTCCTCTCTAGACACACCTCTCTCGCGGTTGTAATAAGCGTTGGGGTGAATGAGTGCGTGCAGACGAAATTGCTCGCAGGAACACACAGTCTGTACTTACAAGCATTCGCGAAACTTATCCGTTTAATTATTTTTATCTAAGCGCTCTGTTAGTGAGAATTATTCAAGGGCAATGAAATCACGTTGCGGTTCATGTCTGCTCATCTGCTTCATTCTCTCTCTCTCTCTCTTCCTCTCTTTTTCTCTCCCTCACGTATAGTAAAAGATTTCGAGTTCCTTGTGCTTTCCCTCTTAAACCATCGTCTTGGAAACGCCACTAACAACATCTGCTTCTATTTTTGCGTTGGCCCGAGTCCAATGCTTTTACTTTTTAAAACACATCTATGACGAACGTCTGGATGAATCCTCGTTTTACGCGAGAAAAAAAGTCAATTTTTAAGTTGCAAAATTTCAATCAATTTTCTCTGTTTTATTAAAGAGAGAGAAAGAGATGCTGCGAACCTATTTACAGATGCTAAAACAAATTTTGTAACCAAACAATTTAAATTTTTGTTGTAACCAATTGAATTGTTACAACAATTGAATAGAATTGTTTTTAGCCACTTTTTAAGTAGATTTTAAATTCTTTGGAATTAGAATTTTTCATTAAATCAAAACACCAATTTTATGAATTCTAAATATTGAATTTTGGTTTAGATGGAAGATTTTTAAGTAATTGCTGATCGGCACTGATTTTGATCGTGTGCCGAACAAAAATTTTTGTTTCAATAGAAAGATTCAATCACTTTGGCGTCACATTGCTAAAAGATAAATTAGCGAGAATGTAAATTCAACAGATTTTTATCAATGGGAACTGATAGTGATGTACATTTACTCTAAAAATCCTGATACGATCTCAATTCTTCATTTGATTTCAATAATGATAGTGGCAAACAAAAATACTTTTCTTCAATTACCCAAAATTCGGACTAAAATTCAGAAGTAAAAAATACTATCAAAAATCTACGTTAGCTACAAACAGTCGCAAATTATTTATTTCCAAAGAAACATTATTTAGTAAAATATTTTTTTAATTATAATAAAATTTTTAGAGAAGAAATTTTGGTTTAATTTCTCCACTTGAAAACGCCAAGGTCGCCACAAGATGTCAGGAGAAATTCCAAGAAAGAACTAAACTGCCATCTAGCGGTGACCTTGGCGTTCGCAGGTGGACAATAATTAACCACCAAAAATAAATTTCACAAAAGAAGAAATTTTTTTCCACAAAAGCATTTGAAACCCAACAATAAAAAATAGATCACTCATTTTTTTTTCCTTTTTTGACCTCCATCTCTACGCTCATCTCTCTAAAAAAACAATTCACCAAAAAGAAATATTTTTCAAAGACCCAAAAAATATCGACTAGAAATATTTTTTCTCCTACGGCGATTTCGATGAACCATCATAGGATACGCATTTTAATTGCTGAAATACTGCAGAACGAAAATTACTAGGTCTTTATAACCACTGGCTATCGTTTTTATCATCGCACACACTCACATTCGTAAGGGTTTTCGTTTTTCTTTTATTTTTTTTTTTAGAAAAAGAAAAAATAATGAACGAAAAAACTAATAAATGGGTTTCGAAAAAATTCTGCCAACTGAAGTAGGATGACTTAATGAGGGCTTATAGTGATTATCAGTAAGAAATCTGTGTGGATCAAATAAATAATGCTAATTTATAGAAAGAAACCTGTTATTATACATCAAGTCGGAAGAATTTGCACCTTTTACGCCCGTCACTATTCACCCAACAATATGACGTAAACATGATAAAAATATTTTCCCTTTTTATTATTTTTTTTATAACAATGAATTAAATCAAGTAACAAAAGAAAACGAATTTCAAAATATTTTAATTAAATTTTTAACTCATCCATTTTTTATTAAGTAAACAAGGTAAAATTTTCCCCTTTTATCATTTGATGATAAAAAATTACAGATTAAATCAAATAGAAAAAGACGAATTTTAAAAACATTTTAATTGAACTTTTTTTCCAACTTCCATTCAATATTAATTATTATTTTCACAAGGACTAAAAATAATGAAGATTATATATAGAATGAATTAACCTTTTAAATTACATGAATTAAAAAATTCATTTTTTTCAATTATAATTTTATAATTTTAACGATCTATAATTTAACGATGCTAATTAGATATAACACTAATTAATTTTAATTACTAATCGATTAATACATTTAATACTATTAATAAACGTGAATAATAATTATACCCTTACTATTCAATAAAACTTTTAATAAAAATACTCTAATATTACAGAAAATTAAAATTAAACCGCTTAATTCAATTATTTCCAAACTAATTCTCAATTGATTGGTTATTAATATTTCAAAAAAATTTCTCACCTTTTTGCAAGTCAGTGAATTTTCCAACTCTATCGAATTTTAAAACGTAATAATATAATAAAATAAGAATTATCTGAGACATTATTTCAAAAAAAAAAAAAAAAAAAAATGGTTTGTAAAATATTCAAAATATAAAATTCATTGGAAAAGAGTGAAATATTTCACACTTATGACAGAAGGAGACTAATGAATTCAAGCGCGCATAACTTTAAAATATGAATTAGAGAATATAATTTCAAAATGTTGGAAAAAAAAAATTTCTGATTTATTGATGAAAATTTCTTCTCCAAGGGAAATCTAATTCAATAGTTAATTATTCGTCTAGAAAATGGTAATTTTTTATTATTCTCTGCTAATATTATTTCAGTTTATTCTCTTGAAATACAAAAATATTTCATTAAAAAATTTTTTTTGTTCGTTAATGGAAAATAAAACAATTTTTTAGAGTTGTCATTTCGATGACTGTGAATCTAGAGTAATCTCTAAATCTCAATTAGTAGAATTCTACTAAGAATTAGTAAAATTTCACTATTTGTTACAATGTAAAAAATTTAGGGACTTTACGGTCACTGAAGTTGGGAGTGAAATTTTTCGAGTTAAAAATCAACTCCAAAAAATCAAACTCCAAATTACTTTTTTAAAAATAAACTCCAAAAAAAATTTTTTGATTAATTATTAAATTAACTCCATTTTGAAGAAAATTATTATTTTTACTTCGTAAATTTTAACTCCATCTAACTCTCTTCGCTTTATCTCCTAAATGAGTGCGATTTTTATAAAATCCCCTAGGGAGTTAAAATTTAACTCCGTTTTTTTAATACTGTAATTGGAATTATATTGAAAAAAATAATTCAATTTTTGTAAACAATTTTATCAAAATTTTTTAAAAATAATTGTCTTTCTTAGAATAATTATTTGAAAATGTTATAGAATGATTGGCATTTTTCCCCAATTTTTTTTATTTATAAAAATATTTGAATTTTTTTATTTTTGAAATTAATTAAATTTTTGTATAAAATTTTAATATTTCTGTAAACAATAATTGAAATCCTTCGATTTTAACATTAACACTTTAAATTTCGAATTTATAGCGTGAAAAGCAGAAAACGTGCGTCTTTTCCTCATGTTTCATTATTTATTTTGAATTTTTTAATTTATTTTGAATTTCTTGACTTTGGACATTTTTATTTTGGATTTTTCAATTAAATTTTTGGTCCCGTATCTAATTTTTATTTTATTTATTTATTTTTATTTTCAAATTATGGACAAGGTGTGTCGGACTATGGGAAGAAGCAAAACTATTTTTTTTTAATTTTCAAACTTTGGGAATAAAAAAAACTTTTCTTTTTATATTTTTAAACATTGGGCAAAGTACATTTATGTGAAACCATAGTTTCTAAAATACAAAAAATAGTTTTTAATTAGTTAAAAATTATCGTTTTAACTGCGAACTGAAAAAAAATTTAATTGATTCAAATAGTCGATTAATTTACTATTATCAATTAAATATTTAATTGTATCAAATAATATTTATTAGAGTCAATTAAATGGTATTTGATTCAAAAACTGAAGTTATTTTTTTGTAAATTTGTTGTTGTAAACTTCTCAATTTTCAAAAACTGAAGTTATTGAATCAAATATTATTTCATTGACTAAGAAATATTATTTGATTCAATTAAATATTTAATTGATAATAGTCAATTAATCTATTATTTGAATCAATTACATTTTTTTCAGTGTGCCAATCACAGAAAAAAAAGTGTTAAATGTGTTGCGTGTAGTTTTCAGATTATGTTGTTTTAACACAATTTTAGTGTTAATTTAACCCCATTTAAAATGTATATAAATTTAACACCCTCTAGTGTTAATTTAACATCCTCCATTGTTATTTTAACACCAATGTAGTGTTAAAACCACACAGCGTCGGTTAAAAATGTTACGTGTAGTTTTAACTCTACTTTTAGTGTTAAAATAACACTTCTTCTTTCCTGTGAATTAGTGACAGTACTTTTGCTTCTGAATCAGTGAAAAATAATTGATTTTTAGTAAAAAAAAAAATTACTGATTTTCAGTAAAAATATAATTGAAAAATTAGTTAAACTTGGCTTAATAAATCAGTCTAAAAAAATTTACAAAAACGTCAGTTATTTATAACTAATTTACAGAAGAAATATTACTGTTTGAATTAGTAACTGACTGCTTGCTTCTAAATCAGTTATTTTAAACTAATTTTCAGTAGAAATATTACTATTTGAATTAGTAATCGACTGTTTGCTGCTAAGTCAGTTATTTTTAACTGATTAAAATTCAGTTTGAAAATAAAAAGAAATCGAAAGGTTGATTTAATAAAAAACTACTTTTTGTCAACGCCATGCTTTATGTACAGCCATGACTTACGAATTGCACCAAAAAAAAAAAAAAAAAATATTAAAAACTTGAAAATTTCGCCCGTGCACAAAAAAGGCCACTAGCAAAACAGCATCTTTTCCATTCAACAACAGTTTAACAATGTTCGTGGGCAATTTGACTTTTTTTGCCAAGAGGATGATGGTCTTTTCGGACCCCGGGAGGTATAGTGGCATCAGCATTGGCATCAACGGGAGCAGCGTGTAATTAAGGGGGTTGATTGATGTTAATTCAAAGGGTAATTAAGAATGTTGCGCATAAAAATCTGGTAATTTATGGTCATTGGGGATAATTATATGTTGACCAGCTTGTAATTGCAAGCGCTTCGTTGTGGCGTCCTAACGTTGGCTCGCCATGTACGATGTATTTCACAAATACTCACATGTGTTTATGTTTGTGTGTTACATACTTGGAATATCGTTTGTGTGTTTGTCTCGAGAATCGCCCTTGTACAAGAGAGATTTCTGGGCATAAATGCGCTCACACATTAATGAATAGACACACACACACACGGACACGGACACTCACGGACACACGTTTTCTCCGCATGAATATACGGTCTCAGATCGCAGCTTATTATAGGGGCTAGTAGATAAGGTGGGTTTAGAAACAGCCATGCCTCTGGGCCAAAGCGAGAGTTTCTCCGAGCGGCTTGCAGGACGCTCGAGGCGCCATAACACATATATATATACAACAACTTAGGTAGCACCGATTTATGGGCTCGATACCTCAGCCAGTCCGTAGAGTCAAGTCGAATAACGCTTTTAAGAGTTTTTTAGGCCTCGCGAGAGAACCATATTATATGCTGATATCAAAAAACCGTTTGAGAACTAGGGGAACACTATAAATAACACGCCTTTTAATCGCCACATGCTCGTTCAACGATTTTTAATTCCCGAGATTTTTAACTTCTCATTCAATTATCTTCATATACTAATATATTATACATCTATATATCTAATACTTTAGAAGTATTATTCGAACCCGAATTCTTAATTTAAATCTTTTTATTCTTCACTTTTTGCTTCCTCATATAGAGAAAGTATTGTACACTGAGAAAAAAAATTGTTTGATTCAAACAAATTTTGTTTAAATATCTTAAAAAATTTACTTAAAATATCTTTGCTATAGTGATAGTAATATTCTGAAGTGATTGTGAAGTGATTCAACTGTATTTAATTCCAAGTGATTAATGTTAAATATTTTAGAAAGATATTTAAGAATTATATAGACGAAATTAATTTATATTTTTACAAAATTCAATACTATAGTGCTTCTAAATAATTTAATTGTCTTCATTTATTTAGGATTGTTATATACACATTTGTTTGCATTGAACAAATTTCAGTACATACAATACTTATCTAATTTTTGTTCAATAAATAATTTTTTTAAAAATTTGTTTAAGAGTTTTTAATCTTACACACCTTATATTAAAATTATTAAAGATTTTAATAAATTTATCATTAAATACATGTAATATTATTAAAAGTTAATCAAAATAATTCTTTTTTTGAAAAATGAAATTTGCTATTTTATTAATAATAATAATTAATTACTTCAATCACAATAATTACTTTAAGCAATATAAATTTATATATATTTAATATATTTTATTAAATAAATTTTGTTACAATAATAATTTACCTTATACCTATGCTTTTAATTAAAATAAAAATAAATTTTTAGTGCAGTGAAAACAATTGATGGATTCATTAATCCAATTTACAAATCAGTAAAACTTCCTAATTTTATTAATAAAATATATTCTTAAATTTGATGAAAATAATTGATATTTTGATGAGAATGAATTATTTGAATAGTTATAATAACTTATTAAATAAATCAAATCTACAATTTTTATCATTCACATCATCTGCTTTTTTCATTAATCTTTACTGATGTTATCAGTGAAAACAAATCATTCAAACAATGGATTTTATTAGTTTTATCAATAAAAATAATTATTTGCAACAGTCAAAATTACTGATTTTAATGACAAAAATTATTGAAATTTCAATAAAAGTAAATGATTTTAATAATACAAACAATTGAATGAAACAATAGATTCAACAATTCAAAAAAAAGAAAAAAAAACGTTTTTTGCCCATAACTTTAAAAAAATGTTAGGACACCTATAAATGTTTTTCTCAAATTTTTTCGAGTTTTTTAGACGCATCTTTTGAGCACTCAAAGAACATTTTTCATCCATATTCACCAGAGATATTAAACTTTTAAATATCAAAATTTTTTGAAAATAAGACTTTTTTAAAAATTTTGTTGAAAAATGTAGAAATAACTTTGAAACTATAGTTACCAACTTTTGGAGCATTAAAAAACGCTTTGATTGATTAACGATTTTTAATTCTGTTATTCAAAAAACATTCAACCATATTTTAACAGAAAAAAATTTATTTTCCAAAACAGTGTAAAAAAAAATTATTTCAATCAAATAACTGATTAATTGGCTATTATCAATCAAGCATTTACTTGAATCAAATAATATTTATTGGAGTCAATTAAAGAGTACTTAAACCAATAAATAATTTCTAATAAATAATAATTCATAAATAATAAACAATTACTTTAACAAATACCATTTAACTGACTCTAATAAATACTATTTAATTCAATGAAATATTTAATTGATAATAGTCAATTAATCGGGTATTTGAATCAAATCAATTTTTTCCTCAGTGTAAAAACCTAAAAATTGTACTTTTCGTAAGATTGTAATTTATTTATAACCAAAGTGAACTTCGCGACATTATGAGACATGTGGTTTTGTAAATTCTTACTTTGCAAAGCAAAATTTTTCTCATTTTTAAAATGGATTTATTTTTTTAGAAACTTTTTTTGGCTGTTAATACAATTATTTTAAATAATTCAAGCTTCTGTACAATATAATTGGATATAGAACCTACTTAAAAGAGAAAACTATCAAAAGAGGAATGGTTAAAGAATTCTTTCTCCAATATATACATCCGTTTTGGGAACATGAATCTAAATACACAAACGGCTCCGGAGGAAAAATTACTCAGAAGAAACATAGTCTAAACGGCATAAAAACCGAAGAATTTCTATCAGTTTTTGAAATTTTAGTCATTTTTGTCTTTTTTTATATGGAAATAAATTTTGCATTTATTAAATAAAGTAATTTAATTCTACATAAAAAATTAGTGCAAATTTTTACTATTTAGAATTAAAGAATTTTTTTTTTGAATTGAAATAAATAATAAATAAAAATGTTTACTTATTTGAATTAGTGACTGACTTTTTGTTTTTAAATTAGTAAATTTTGCTAATAAGTAATGAATTCTATGATTAATAAATAATTATTTTCACTTATTTATAAATTATAAGTTAAATTTCAAAAATTAGTAAATTAATGAGTTAGTTATTTTTACTAATAACTATCTAGTAAATTTTACTATAAGTACCTAAATAAATGTCAATTTCTACTATTTATCAGTAAAATTTACAAATTCAATAGCAAAAGTCTGTCACTGATTCATGTTAGTAATTATTTTTATTAATATTCATATTTAGAGAGACAATTATCACTTCCACTCTCATTTTTCATTTTCACTTTCATTTTGACACATTCACTTTCACCACTCTTTTTTACTTCTATAAAATTTTGTTCACAATTTTATTTTTGTCCTACCTGCACGGAAAGTGTGTTATTTCGTGCACATGAGGCGGTCGCAAAGTGAGTGATTCCCGCCCGGAGGTAAGGTGAGCGGGCGGGAATGTACATTCTCGCCCGCTGACGTCATTAAGCGGGCGGAAAAGTACATTCCCGCCCGCTGACGTCATAGAGCGGGCGGAAAAGTACATTCCCGCCCGCTGACGTTATACGAGAGCGGGCGGAAAATACATTCTCGCCCGCTGACGTCATAATATACCATTTATTGAATAATAAATATCAATTTTTTTATTATTTTGTAATAAACGACTATTGAATTCATTCAAATATGTGTGCACTTAATAACCCACTTTCCATGCAGTTAGGACAAAAAACGTTGTTCGCAGCACGGGCGCAAAAGGTGATAGTGTCTCAGGCGAGATTATGGGTAAACCTCGGCGACCCTACGCAACCTCGGCTTTGCCTCGGAGCTTCGGGTCCCCTTGGTTTACCCAATCTCGCCTTCGCCGTAATCACCTGTTTTGCGCCCTTACTACGAAAATAACTATTTTAACCACAAACAAATTTTTTTGTCAATTTTATTTTCACTTTGATTTTTGTTGATTTATTTTTCTTTTCATTTTCCCTTTGTTTCCACTTACATAGATTTTTTCGCTTTGTTAAACTCTATGTTTAACAAAAGTTAAACTTGAAAATCAGTCACAGGGAAAGTGAAAATAAAAGTGAGAAAAAAACCTGAAAGTTACAATAAAAATGAAAATACAAATCTATCAAAGTCAAAATGAAAGTGAAATTACTTAAATAACTCCTTAGAAATCAATTTCATTTATTAAAAATCAATTTTCATTTGTTTCAGATAAATTTCATTTGGTTCATAACTTAAATTTTATTTCACTTAAAAATCATTTTTGTATGAAACAAATGAAATGTTTTACAGTTAAAAATCAATTCTAAAAGGAAGTTAATTATTAAATGAACTTCATTTTGGAGTGTATTTTTATTTTTACTGTTGTAGAATTTAACTCTCTTCATCCAACTCCCATCGCTTTAACTCCAAAATTGATGCGACTTTTCTAACTCCCCCGGGGAGTTAAAATTTAACTCCCTTTTTTTGGAGTGTATGTATAATATTTAACTGATTTTTTCTTTTTATGGCTAAATAATTATAATTTATACTTGAATGAACTGCAATTTTGCTTGTTACGAATTTCTTGCAAAAAAAAAAAAAATTAAAAATAGTTAAGAAAATTGATTTCAATAATATACACTTGAAAAAATAACAAACCTGAAACACCGCTAAATATTTCTAGAATAACGAAAGTCTTAACTGAAACAACTAAAAATGTTGCTATTATAATAAAATTTGTAGTCATTATTCCTGATTAAGTATTTTTAGATTAACAAAAAGAATTATTTTATTCAATATTTTAATTATTATTATTTTTATTCAATTTTTTTGCATGCATAAGAACCGAATAATTCTATGATGTAAAAATTACCGTTCGTTTTAGTACAAAATTACACGATTATTCTGACACAATCAGCAATAAGGAAAAATATGTCAAAACACGGCGCTAATAAAATATTAAGAAGCGTTGAGGAAACGTGTTCATGTTCTAATCGTTGTTCAACGAAGGGCAGTATCACCCTTATCAGTTGGTCGTGCTGGAAACGATTTCCGCTAAATCGAGCCCCCTTCCGATTTATGGAGACCCTCTATGCGGAACGTGCGTGTTGAGAGCTCACACGCACTCAAATATATGTTCGAGTCTACATATTATATACAAACACCGAGAAATACAAAATATATGTATGTAAACAGTTTTCCCAAGGATTTCAAATTGAGACAAAATTTTTATTTTATCCACATTTTTGGAATCAATTCGTTCCAATTTGATACTATTAGGTTAATAGTGTTTATGGAATGAAAGTTATTATCAAATTTTGAAATAATGTTTCAACTAATCATTTAGTTAAAAATAACCGATTATTAGTGAAAAGTAATTGATTCACTTTCTCAAGTATATAACTAATTTTTCAGTTATTTTTACTTTTAATTTTGGTATTTTTCATGGACCTTGATTTTTGGCAAATACTAATTTGGATCAATTTTTGACTTAGTGATCCGTATTTTTGGTATTAATTCACACAAAAAAAATTATGGTAAATTTGACCACTTTTTTACTATTTCCTGTAGTTCCTATAGGCGCCCGTAACATTATTTAGTAAAATGAACTATGACAGAATAGTTAGTCTAACTGTAAAATGTAGTAATAAATACTATTTTTACAGTAAATTTTACTACTAAAACAGTTATCTTAACTATTTGTTGTTAGTCATACCGACTGCTTCATTTAGTTGCAGTAACTAAATTTTTATAGTTTCTATAGGCGTAACAAATTATAGTTGTAGCAACTGTAAAAAATAATTAAATTAACTATTTAAAGTAGTGAAATGAAATTATTTATTTGTTTTTTATTATTATTGAGTTCCATTTTTTTATATTTTCTCTTACCCATTTTTGTTCATATATAATTTATACATTAAATTCTTATATACCTAACAGAGAAAAATACCCAAACGCCGGGGATTGAACGCACGACCCTAACATTCGCAAACAGATAACCTAACCACCTAACCACGCTCGCACGCTACGATGACTCGCATTATACTTACTTTTATGACTTTTGTAGTTATAAAAATAAATGTTTCTCACCACCATAGAAATAACTATTTTCAACAATTAAATTTACTACATGAAAACAGTAAATTTTTTTTTCTCTGCAACTAATAAGAAATAGTTGTTTTAACTACATAAATCATAAAAATAACTTTCAGAGGTTGAATTTACTATATAAAAAACAGTAAGTTTCATTTTGTTTGCAACTAATACAAAATAGTTCTTTTTACTAGCACAATAGTAAAATTAACTTTTTTAACAGTAGTTTTTACAACAGTATTATTGTCGAGTCATTTACTACCATCTGAGGCATTTCATTTCAAACCGTTCCACCGACAAAAAACAATCGCAAGGAAATAGATTTTCTAATAATTTTTATTATATAAAACTTTAATTGTTCATAATATATTATACACTCATTAAAAAGAGAATTTCATGAGCTTTCTATTGCTATTTTTATTATTTTAAATTTCTGCCAATTTCGTAGAGAAATTCCTGTTTGAAATGTTGAACTATTAATATCTCAAAACACCCCCCCGACGATTTTTATCAAAATTACATGACAATAAAGCGTAAATTTCCTAGTTTCTATTCCCATTTAATAAATTATGGACAATTGATGGGATTAATAGAAAAAAAATTATTTAAAAAATGTGTTTTTGAAAAATTTGACAAATAGTATGAAGTTGATCCTTAACCCATTCAACTTACATTCAATTTCGTACTATTTGTCAAACTTTTCAAAAATACCTTTTTTAAATAATTTTTTTTCTATTAATCCCATCAAATGTCCATAATTTATTAAATGGGAATAGAAACTAGGAAATTTACGCTTTATTGTCATATAATTTTGATAAAAATCGTCGGGGGGGTGTTTTGAGATATTAATAGTTCAACATTTCAAACAGGAATTTCTCTACGAAATTAATAAGAAATTTAAAATAATAAAAATAGCAATAGAAAGCTCATGAAATTCTCTATATAAAAAAAGTAAGTTTATTTTGTTTGCAACAATTAAAGTTTTATATAATAAAAATTATTAGAAAATCTATTTCCTTGCGATTGTTTTTTGTCGGTGGAACGGTTTGAAATGAAATGCCTCATCTATTAGTTATCTCAACTACGTGAAGTAGTAATTTTAACTACATAAAACCAACTACTTAATTTTGGTTCCAATAACTGAGGAAGTGTAGTTAAAATACTGCTGAATATGGTAGTTTTAACTACTTTTTTTCTAACTGCACATATGTGGTTGTTTTTACCATTCGCATTTTTTTCTGTGTTCGTTGAAATTTGACACTTTTAAGTTGTCAGTTAAAACTACGATTTTTAACTGTTTAGAGACTACTAAAAAATCTAATAAGAAAAAATAAATCTAATAAGAGTGAGAGAAAGAAAGAATTTTGTACAAAAAAAGTAGAAAATATATGAGAAATATTACTATACACATAATATGATAAATATCACTACACACCAAGAGAGGAAAATCATATGAGGCATTTACACACACACATTGAAACTAACGCGCCGCGCCCGCGTTTAGTTTAATCCTTACGTTTCGTGACTCGGGACAAAGCCCCGTGGATTTCTGACAGAATGGTATCGCACGTAACGACTATTACCTTCGCACTTACTCGACTTTCTATATGTATAAAGCTATATCTATATTCCATACGGACAAGGTAACCATGACTCTTTAAATACACACACGCACACACATATCCCAGAGACGAGTTTCTTTTATTTGTTTCTCTTTCTCTCGTTCCTTCTCTCCGTGTCAGTTTCTCTCCAACTAGCATTATGACTCGTCGACAAAAAGCGCGATTATGTCTACTATATTAATCCGCTCAATTGATTACAGAATAGTGAAAGAACTCGTTCACACAATATCCCAATAGGCGGTTGCCAACTGGCCCTGCTGCGATCATTTTTTCTCTCCTAACCATTCTCTTGTTTTTAACATTACATAAAGGTCCACTAGTCTTTTTTCACTTTTCAACTCTCTATTGCTTCTTTCATAAATTTACTCCTCTCGCATTGCTTTCAAAAAATAAAAATCCGCTCCTATTACTTTCATACGATTTTCCTTTTGCATAAAAATTTAGATATTTTTCTTAGATATTTTTAATTCAGTTTTTTAAATAAAGATTGTTTTTCTCCAAAATTTTGGTAAAATAAAGTTTCTTTTCCTATAGTTTTAGGTGAAAAAATCATTTCGCTACAAAATTTTAAATAAAAATCCCATCACGCTTTAAAGAAGCAAAAAGAAAAGATTCTTTAATAAGAAAACGGATAATTTTATTTTCAGTAAAAGTTTCAAACTCCGTTTTTTTCGGAAAACAATTAAGAGCAATTTGCTCAATTTACCAAATTGTATACACACATCCACAACATCAAGGACACATTTGTATGTAAATCCCGAAAGAAAATTAATTATTGTCTGGCTGTAGTTAATTATAGAAGATTTAATACCAATTTGTAAGAAACGTGATTTACCTCCAAAGAAACTGGATTATCATTACCGAAATAAGCTTTCATTTATAGAATAATAAAGCTGAATTATTCAACTTGCAAAATAGCTCGGAAAACGTTTTCATATTAAATTATTACATCAGCAATATATTAAATGATTTTCATGTTAGACGTTGTGGATGCATTTAAGATAATGTATAATTAATAACAATGAAAATTTATCTCCATCTGAAAATATACACAACGCTATATACAATATATATTCAATATTGATAAAAGTTATTTCCGTTTAAAAATGGCAACCCAAAAAAAAAATCCATGAGAGAGAGAGAGAGTACCATTCCATTAATATTCAGAACTGAATTGTAGAGCGAAAAATTGTAATTGTATGAAACTCAGGACTTTCATATATAAAAGTACACGAGCAATTAATTACTGGAAAAAAAAATTAATAATATCACTTTTAACGGAAAAATGCGCTTTATGTCACTGGAGACTTGTACAATTTTTTTAAAATTCATCCTCTATATAACTTTCAATTTATTTATATATTCCACTCACAGTGGTGACAAACAATGGCCAATTTTCGAGATATGAAAATACTTTGTGTTTTACCCTTTTTTTAGGGGTCGAAAAATGAACTTCATTTCGAATTGTGATTGTACAACTATAATATAAACTAGGTTGGAATTCTTCATCAAGTCCTTCATGAAGTTTACAAACTTTGCACTTTGTACATTTTGTACTTTATGAATTTTATACTTTTTAAACATTATACTTTTTAATCTTTATACAATTTTCACTCTATAAACTTTGTATCGCTTACAAAAAAAAAAAAATAATGCCTAATCTTATCCACAATTACGAGCGCATTATTTCAAAATTCCACATTAAATTCTAATCATAAATTATCGACATAAAATCCGCATTTCAAGTGCTTAGAATCAGTAATCTGAATATTATTGAACATGATGGTTATTATTAGAACTATTAGCAATGAATTAATCTCTTTACCATTAAGGATATAATCTCTTTGATGTTGAGAATTACAACTAATAGCTCTAAATTGCTTTTTTTAAACATTGAATAATGTATTTGGGAATAAATAATAATTATTCGAGAATCAAACTTCCTTTGCGTCATAATGTACAGATTTCCTTACGGATTGGCAGGAAGAATATTTTATCTTTTACAACTTCCGTTATGGCGTTTAAGAAATTGCGCACGCGGGAAAAAAACCGCACACTGAACGAAATCGTACTTTGGAGTACATTAAACCCCGAATTACCACAAATAGAACTTAAACCGCACATGACCATCATAATGGAACCCCCTACTGAGGACGTATTTTAGTATACTAAAACCGCCTTCGCGACTCACGCTGAGCCCTCAAACATCTGTTCGAAAAATTTTCGAACCCAAATTCTTTTCAATTTTTAACGACTCATAAAATGTTTTTAAATAATCCCCACGAAAAACAAAAAAAAGCAAAGAAGAAACAAAAAACAAAAAAAAAAGAAAAAAATCCGATTACTAAGCGACATTATTTTTAAATTAGAGATTATATTTGCAGTATAATCACAATTTTTTTTTGCGCAAACTGTGTATACAGTTGACGGTGGAAATTTATTTTAATATAGACAATGTCAATTAAAATATATGCGAATTGTGGTGGAAAAAAAACATGACGTGCTTGAACGATTTCTAATTAATGTTTTAAAAACATTTTATATACTTCGAAGA
This sequence comes from Leptopilina drosophilae, assembly GCA_032873175.1. Classification (NCBI taxonomy): domain Eukaryota; kingdom Metazoa; phylum Arthropoda; class Insecta; order Hymenoptera; family Figitidae; genus Leptopilina; species Leptopilina drosophilae. The sequence goes on from CM065480.1 coordinate 41,591,759, forward strand.
CTGAAATAATTTGATAGTCTGCTATATTTACTTTATATATAGCGGTTATAAAATACAAATAATTTATTGAAGGTTTCTGATCAAAGCGCGACTGATGGAAACTATTCCCTCAATTTTTTATTTAAAATAATAGCTTCGGAGAATATTTTACAATTTTTCTCCACGAAAATTATTATTTAAAGAAATATTCTCTAACCAACTAACCAACCAGTCGTCGTCGTCATCATCGTCGATTGTCGAATCTAAAAATATTTTATTACAGAAAATTTATGTATAGCTATATTTTATCTTCATTTCAAAATCAAATTATTTAATTGATCACACTTTATGGACGATTTAATTAACAATTTCCAAAGAGATAAAGAATTTATTTTTAAACAAAATCACAGGGCAATTTATTGTCTTGATAGTTAGAATTTTCAAACTAATTATTTTATAATACGGTTTCAACGAAATTATCACAAAAAAAAATTATTTTTATAACTGCTTCTATTTCTTTAAAGACGCTCGAAAATTCTACTGCAATAATTTTGCGACTTGTAATAAAAATTAATTTTAATTTATTTTCCTAAATGTATGAAATTTTCCACCTAATTACCGATGATAATTGTGAATAAAAAATAAATCACCGATTTAAAAAAATCGTAGAAAACATAAAACAATAAAAATAATCGTTTATCACATTTCAGGATCAAATTGCCATTAAAAATTCACAGAGCTCGGATCGTCTTTAAAACTAAAAAAAGTCGCTTTAGTCGCATAAATTTACAACAAAAGTCACGAAAAGTCGCATAAAATTCACGAAAAAGTCGCACGAAATTTTAGAAAAAAACGACAAAAAGGAAAGACGAATTTGTCAAACTTGTTATTAATTAATATCAAACAATCCGAAATAAAATTTTTAAAAATTTAATAAAATGCATAGCAAAAATTTAATTAGGTATTTTTAACATTTTTTTTAAATTCTCTTTAAAAGTCAATTACTTTTATAAATAATAAAAATCTTCTTCTAAATTCAATTATTTAACAAAAATTTTAATAAAATTCTTGTCAAAATTTCAATTATCTTTATAAATAATAAAATTCATCCTAGAAATTCAATTATTTTCAAAAGTTATGAAACTCTTCGCAGAAATTCAATTATGATCAAAATTTTTTTTTAATTTTTCCTCAAAATTTTATAAATAATAAAATTCATCATAAAAATTTAATTATTCTCAAAAGTTCTGATAACATTTTTTGCAAAATTTAATTATCTTCGAAAGTAAGAAAATTCTTTACGATAATTCAATTATTTTCAAGTTTTTTTTTAAATTCTCAAAATTTCAATTATGTTTATAAATATCAAAATTCTTCTGCAAAAATCAATTACTTTTAAATACCTCTAGAAAAAATCTGTTCAAAATTTCAATGATCTTTGTGAATAATAAAACTTTTTGCCTGAAATTCATTTATTTGCAAAGAATTTTAATAAAATTCTACTCCGAAATTCAATTATTTTCAAAAGAAATAAAACTCTTCGCAGAAATTCCATTATGATCAAATTTTTTCTTTAAATTTTATAAATAATAAAATCCATCATAAAAATTTTAATTATTTTCAAAAGTTCTGATAAAAGTTTTTGAAAAATTAGATTATTTTCGAAAGGAAGAAAATTCTTTACAAAAATTCAATTATTTTCAAGTTTTTTTTTTAAATTCTCAAAATTTCAATTATGTTTATAAATATCAAAATTCTTCTGCAAAAATCAATTACTTTTAAATACCTATAGAAAAAATCTGATCAATATTTAAATTATCTTTGTGAATAATAAAATTTTTTTCCTGAAATTCATTTATTTGCAAAGAATTTTAATAAAATTCTACTCCGAAATTCAATTATTTTCAAAAGAAATAAAACTCTTTGCAGAAATTTAATTATGATCAAAATTTTTTTTTAATTTTTCCTTAAAATTTTATAAATAGTAAAATCCATCATAAAAATTTAATTATTCTCAAAAGTTCTGATAAAAGTTTTTGCAAAATTCAATTATCTTCGAAAGTAAGAAAATTCTTTACACAAATTTAATTACTTTCAATTTTTTTTTTAATTCTCAAAATTTCAATTATGTTTATAAATATCAAAATTCTTCTGCAAAAATCAATTACTTTTAAATACCTATAGAAAAAATCTGATCAATATTTAAATTATCTTTGTGAATAATAAAATTTTTTACCTGAAATTCAATTATTTTTAAAAAGAATAAAATTCTTCGCAGAAATTCAATTACTTTTAAAAGTAATAAAATTCTTCGTAGAAATTCAATTATTTTCAAAATTTTTTTAAAATTTCTCCTTAAAATTTGTAATATCTTCATAAGGAATAAAATTCATCCTGTAAATTTAATTATTTTCAAAAGTTCTGATACAATGTTTCGCAAAATTAAATTATCTTGAAAAGTAAGAAAATTCATCACAGCATTTCAATTATTTTCAAAAAATTTTTTTTAATTCTCTTTAAAACTTCAATTATCTTTGTAAATATCAAAATTCTTCTGCGAAATTCAATTGAATTGCGAAATTCGAAAAGGGCTCAACTCTAAAAACCGTAAGTGTCATTTTTATATAACAAAAGACAGTGAAAATGACTCTTACGATTTTCAGAGTTGAGCCCTTTTCGAAATTCGCAATTCAATTACTTACTAAAGTTTTATAATTTTTTTCCCCATAATTCAATTATTTTCATAAAAAATGATGAAATATTATTTTATAAAGTCTTATGATACAAAAAAATTATTTTATCACTCGGTCATCTTTATTTATTATAAAACAAGAAGATTTCATGTTTTATAACAATTTTTTTATAAGTTATTTAATTACAAAAAGGTTTGAATTTGAATCTTTTAAAGAATTTTAATTTCTATGGAAAAATAATAATTAAATAGTTATTTATAAAAGAAGTTATTGATGTTTTCGAAAAATTTGTAAATAAATGTAACAGAACATTTTTTTTTATTCAAACTTTTTCCTTTAAATTTAAAAAATTTTTTAAATTTCATTCGTATTTCAATAAAAATAAACTCGAAAAAGTCGATTAGTCGCATTTTTTCACAAAAAAGTCGAAAAAAGTCACATTTACTTAGAAAAGTCGAAAAAATCGCACAATCCGAGCCCTGCATTCATTTGAAACAAATTTGTCAAACAACAACAAAAAAAGCGTCTATTTTGTCAGGGAAAAAAATTCTCCATGTATTATTAATGCGACCATAATGTACGTTTCAATTGTTGTTATTTAAATATCGCGTGTGTTTGTCAAGACTCCAAGAGGATATTCTTCTCTCAAAGAAGGAAGTTTCGAAAATCTCAACACAGCTTTTTATACGCAAATTAGTTCTATTAGAAGCATAGAGCGTACAAAAAAAAAACACTCGTGGAAGAGTCGTCAGTGACAGAACCCTCGTGACGCGCGTAACCCTTCTCGCGCGACACGCACGTGCGTGCCTCTTTATAAATTATTAGAATTAATGACGCCGCACGCATAGCCTCACCCTGTGGGGTGTCACAATCTCCAATTGTCTCTAACCTTGCAGGATTCCACCCAAAAAAAAAGAAATTTCCTCCTAATTTTATTTTTCCATAATTATGTATTCTATCATTAATTACACATTAATTATAAAATACGTTTTTTTACCCTCTTCATAAGAAAGAATATCAAAAAAATAATTTTTTACCCTCACCTAATGAGCTAAACATGTATAATAAATAAAAATAATTCTCACCCCACGTTAATTATCCATAATTCAAAAGTCAATCAAAAATATCTCCCCACATCGCTAATTATTTTAAATCAAAAGAATTTTTTTATAATAATACTTCGAAAAGTCATTAGTCCAAACAGAAAAAATTTAATGCCATATATTTAAATTTTACAAAAGCTATTAGGACAAAATGAAAGAATTTACGATAATTTATATTTAAATATAACAATAGTAATAATAAATTCAAAAATAAATAATACGATATCTTTCATGAAAATTCAAGCGCATTCATTTTAATAAAGCATTAATTTGTAATTTCCATTTTATTCGAAACGACTTTTTCACATTATCATTATATACACGTATAATTTCTAATTAAGAGTGAAATTTTTCAATCAATGAATTTATGGATATGAAAAAACATGTGTGTGTGCACGTGTAATTTATGCGAAAACGAAAGAAAAGGGTATAAGGGCAGAGATTGTTTTTTGAGGGAGAAAAAAAAGTTATCGGGTGTAGGATCAGCGAAGAGATGAATTGGAGTAAACGGGGGAATTGAATGGGCAAGAGAACGAGGGTTGACGAGCCGAAAAAGAGAGTGAAACGAGAAGGAGGGACACGCGAAAGGTTTGGAAATAGGATTTAAAAGAGAAGTGAGTGAGTGAGTGAGGAATTGGGGGAGAGAAAATAGCGGCATCGATTCATTTTCTTGACCTCGGCAATATCCGTTTTTCGATTCAGTGAGCATTTCTTGAAAACGGAAAGAAGAATATTTTCTTTCTCTTTTTTTCACTCCTTCTCTTTCATTTTTCCATTTTTTTCTTTTTCTCTTTGCTTTTCTCTTTCCCTTTCTTCTACTCTTCCTTTTTCTCTTTCTTTTCTCTTTCTTTTCGCTTTCTCTTCTTTTACTCCACCTTTCAGAAATTTCTGAACATTTTTAGCAATTTTTACTATATTTGGAGTAAATTTTGCTACATTTGAAGTAGATTTTACTAACTTTTTAAAAAAAATACACTTCAAAGGTAACATTTTTTACGTTAAAATAGTAAAAGTTGCCAGAAATGTAAAGAACTTTGCGACAATTTGGGTTTTACTTTGTAGATACTAACAATTTCATTATATTTTACATTTTTTTCGTGTCTACATAAATTTTAAAATAAGTATTAATGACAAATAAATTGATTTTGTTTTTTTCTGACTTTTCCTTGATTTCTAGATAAAATTTTAACGTTTTCCCTAACTCTTAATAATATTATGATTCACTCTAAAAATTATTAGATACTCAAAAAAATTTATATTATTTACTAAAATTTTAATAGAATCCTTCACAAAAATTCGATTATTTTTACAAAAAAAAGTAATTATTTTTAGCAATTTAATTATTTTAAAAAATCTAATAAAATTCGTTGGAAGAACTCAATTATTATCATAAATAATAAAAATTTGCATACAAATTTAAATTACCTTTAATACGAAAAATCTAATTGAATTTTTCGAGAAATTTAATTATTTTCAAATATTTTTTGCAACAATTCAATTAGATTTCACAAATAATTAAATTCTTCGCTAAAATTCAAATATTTTCAAAATCTATTTAAATAAAATTTCTCAAAAGAATTAAATTTTTTTCTTTTTCTAGTTATTTTCAAACTTTTTTTGCAAGAATTTAATCATACTTTACAAATAATGCAATTTTTTGCTAAAATTCAAATATATTCAAAAATTACAATTTTAATACAATTTTTCAAAAGAATTTAATTATTCATTTCTAATATAATAATAATAATAATAATAATAATAATAATAATAATAATAATAATAAATAATATTCTTCACAGAACTTCAATTATTATTTAAAAAAATGAAATAAAAATTCGTTACAAGAATTGAATTCTATTCATAAAAACTAATATTCTTTATAATATTTTAACTATTTTAAAATACAATTTCAAGATAGTTGTTCGAAACATGTAAATTATTTCAAAAAGTTTATTAACATTCTTTGAAATTTCTAAACATTCATGCTATAATGCTTTTAATATTCAATTATTACCTAAAATTAGCTAAAATGCATTTTTAAATAAATTTTTATTAACAAAAAATTCTCTACAAGAATTCAATTATTTAAATACAAAAATAAATAATTTATCTAACAATTGAATGTTTCTCAAAATTAAATTCACTTAAAGAATGTTATCAACAAATTTTGAAATAATTCAATTTTTCAACGATCTTAATTCAATTTTCATGAATAATTACAAATTTTGGGGAATTCGGATAAATTTATATAAAAATTAATAATTATATTAATCAAACTAATTCAAATTTTATGATAAGTTTTATACTTTTATTGCTCATGAAAAGAATTGAGTCTGTGTAACAAATTTTCTTATTTACAACAATAATTGAATTGTTGCAAAGAATTTTATTAAAAAAAAACTTTAAACAATTGAATTCCTGTGAAATTTTTAGCTATTATTTATGAAAATAATTTAATATTCACTAAGAATTTTATAAAAATGTATGAAAATTATTGAATTTTGCAGAAGAATTTTATTATTTTTAAAAATAATATAAGTTTTCACGAGAATTCAATTTTCAATTTTTTAGTGTTTTTAAGTACAAATCTTCTATAAATCCATGGTTTTTAACAATTATTTAAATATTGTACTTTAAACAATTAAATGAAACTAAGTTCAGAAGAGTATTGAGATATTTAAAAAATCCAAATTTCTTCGAATTTTTTTTATCAAATTCATTGAAAATAGAAATTTCAAAATTTCAAATTAAAAAATGTTTGCAGTTCATTTATTTATGAAAATAGTTAACTCAACTTCTTCGACATTTGAAAAAAATAAAATTAATTAGAAAGAAAATTTTGTCAGAAAAAGACAAAATTGTTTTGTATTATTAGAATTCGTGGTAATTTTATAAATTAGGTGGCAAACAAAAAAGACGAAAAAATTGTGAATTTTTTGTGAATCCTGTAAATTTATATTTTTCCAGTACTTTAATGAAAATCCCTGACTTTTCCTTAATTAATTCTAGTTTCCGTGTTTTTTTTCTGAATTCCCTGCCTAGTGTCAATCTTGTAAATAGAATCGGCCAAAATTATTTTTTTTTATTCTGTATTGAAAAAAAACAGATACGTATTTTTTTTTTTTTTTTTTTTTGAAACCAAATTTTTGAGTTATGAATTTTCAAAATTTTGGGTTATCAAAAATAGACCTATTTTCAAATGTAAATAACTCGAAAACTATTGCATGTAGAAAATTTTTTCCAAAAGATGAAAAATTTGTTTTTTCTTCGACTTTTGAATTATGTAGTCAGAAAAAAATTTAATTTTTTTAAAAAATTTTTTAATTTTTTATAAACAAATTAACTTTTTTAAAATTTGGGCCGGATTTCTTTTAATTTTTTTTTATACTTACCTGAAAACATACAGAAGATTTTGCACACAGTTTCAGAGTGGGCCTGAGACGTTTAAAGAGTGTAAATAAATTTTTAATTTCCCGTTTAACCATGTAGTGTGCAGATCAGGCGTAAAGCTTGCAAGCGGAAATTAAAAATTTATTTATACTCCTTAAACGTCTCAGATCCACTCTGAAACTGTGTGCAAAATCTTCTATATGTTTCCAGGCAAGTATAAAAAAAAAATTTTTTTTTAAAAATCCGGCCCAAATTTTAAAAAAGTTAATTTGTTTATAAAAAATTAAAAAAAATTTTTTTTTGACTACATAATTCAAAAGTCGAAGAAAAAACAAATTTTTCATCTCTTGGAGAAAATTTTCTACATCCAATAGTTTTCGAGTTATTTACATTTGAAAATAGGTCTAATTTTAATAACCCAAAATTTTGAAAATTCATAACTCAAAAATTTGGACTCAAAAAAAAAAAAATACGCATCTGTTTTTTTTTCAATACAGAATAGAAAAAAAATTATTTTGGCCGATTCTAAAACGTCGACTAAAATCTCACGTGGAATTGCTCATATGGATAAGTATGAAGTCAGTAAGAACAACATACGCCAGTAATTAGGAATAAATTCACAAATAAAATACGACAAATAAAATATGTTAAACAAGAGAGAAGATAAAAATGATAAATATTATATTATTACGATCAATATTACGAGAAGTTTGCGAATTTCTCCAAATAACTTTAGACTATACACTATTTATCGCTGGCATTTACAATTTGTCAAACTCGATGAATTTTTCAAAAGCAAGACATAAATAACCCATTATGTAAGTTATGTTCAAAGTAACACTCCAAGACAAGTTATATAGAGCTCGTAAAGTGGGTTACGCACATGAATTTCCTGTCCCCCTGCGAGAGAGCTGGGGAACTCCCTCCAACTCCTCCAAACTCATCTATTCTGTACCGATAAAAAAAAGGCGGTTAAGGGTGACACGGAGGTTATTTAAGATATTCTTTGAAGATGCAAGTGAGTAGGTTTCACACCTTCTCCGCTATGTGTGGCGAGAGACGATGAAATATGTCTCTTTCTCTATGTTCGCCTTGTTCTTTTGTGACAAGAGCAAGTGCCTACCCCAACAATATCGCGAGTCGAGAGCTCCTTTGGGGATTTTTTTCGCCCCCAAGCGAACAAGCCTTCACACCACCACTAGACGTCCCTTCGATCGAACATTTTTTTTTTTTCTTTTCTTTCTCCTAACTTTTTCTTTCTCGTCGTCGTCGTTGTCGTCGTTTTTTTCTTCTCTCTATATATCGTGTTCGTTATTCTCCCCCTCTTTTGCACTCAATTTCCCCATTCTCTTTTCCCTCCAAACACTCTTTTTTTCCGCTCCTTCAAAAAAACCAACCCCTCGAGGCGGCAAAGCAAAGAATTTCGCTCCCTCCGGTCCCTCTGGTTGTTCGCACTGATTTTCCAGCTCGTATCGCTACTCCGCGGCCACCCTTCTCCTCCCCCCTTTCCTCAACCCTTCTTTCCCGGTCCATACGCTCGACAGTCACGCCGGCAACACGTGCTCCTGTTTACCTCTCCAATCTACTGAGTCACATGGCACGGGCGGAAAATTGTTTTTCCCCGCATTTTTTTTCTATTTGATAATAAAATCGAGAGAGGTAAATATTTATTCAATTATTACTGATGATGTAATTAAGTAAAATTTCCTACTAAGTGATTAGATGAATTTTATAATTAGCGAAATTTCGAGTTCTATGTTTAGCTGAAATTTTAATTCTTCAATTGGCTGAATTTTCAATTCTAAAATTAACTGAATTTTTAATCCTAAAGTTAACTGAATTTTAAATCCTAAAGTTAACTGAATTTTAAATCCGAAAGTTAACTGAATTTTTAATCCTAAAGTTAACTGAATTTTTAATTCTGAAATTCACTAAATTTTTGGATCCCACAATTCACTGAATTTTAAATTCTAAACTTAACTGAATTTTTAATCCCAAAACTAACTGAATTTTTAATCCTGAAATTCACTTAATATTTAATTCTAAACTTAACTGTATTTTCAATTCTATTTTCGAGCTAAATTTCGAATTGTATGCTTAGCAAAATCTTCTAAAATTATTGGCTGATTTTTGAATTCTATAATTAACTGAACTTAAAATTCTATGACTCACTGAAATTCACAAAATTTTTGCTCCCACAATTCACTGAATTTAAAATTCTAAACTTAACTGAATTTTTAATCACAAAATTAACTAAATTTTTTTTAATCCTGGAATTCAATAAATTTTTGCTCCCACAATGAGTTTTAAATTGAATTTTTAATTTTAAATTCTAAACTTAACTAAATTTTTAATCCTAAAATTAACTGAACTTTTAATCGTGGAATTCACTAAGTTTTAGATCCTACAATTCACTGAATTTTCAATTCTAAACTTAACTGTATTTTCAATTCTGTTATCGTGCTAAATTTCGAATAATCAGCTGAATTTTTTATTTTACGATTGGCAGAATTTTTTATCATTAACTTAACTGAAATTTTTAATTCTACTATTCGACTGTATTTCGAATTTTACTTTAGCTGAATTTTTCATTTGCATTATTTACCTAAATTTCAAATTTTACGCTTACCTGAAACTTTTAAAATTAACTGAATTTTGAAGTCAATGATGAATTTTGTATTTAGTTGAACTTTACCAAGTTGAAGTCCACAACGTTGATCAACGAAAAAACATTGTTCACTAAGTAAATTATTTTTAAATAATGCATGAATTTTGACAGAAAAATATTTAAACAAAAAGATTAATGTTTATGTTTTGATGATAATTGTTGTATAATTAAATATTCAATTAAAAATAATATTTTATCATTAACAAAATTTTTTTCGTTGATAAACGTTGTGGACTTCAACTTCGTGAACTTTCTATTCAATACAGGAAAAATATCTCACTCAGAATTTTTTTTCGTTTGAAGAATACAAATAAAATGCAAATTTTACTTCATATGCGAAATTTTTAGTTGTTTTTGTAAAAACTATATCGCTATTTTAGAGAAATTTATTGCTGTTTTTGACAAAAACGTTATTTTTCTGTAATTAAATGAATTTTTTGATTGAATGATTATCTGACAAGTTTTCAAAAATTTTTAATTTATAATTTCATTGTAAATTGTACAATTCGTTAAATTTTCAGATAATAAGTAGAAAGAAAGATAGGAATAAAAATTGAAGAAATAAAACCAAAGCAAAGAGAAAAAAATTTCCTACACTCTAAAATTTGAATCATCGACAAGTTTATCACAATTTTTAGTAAAAATACTTTGTGACTGATGAATCATCACTGAATGAATGCTGATCAGAATCAGTGCTATACAACTATAAAGATTGGTGTCATTTCAGAGATTTGCATTTAGATTTATTTTCTATTCACTTAAAACGGACGTGAAAGTGCATAAAATACGGGAAAAAAGATTAACCGAAAATAGATCCATTTTCTAATTAATTAAAATTTAGGCAAATAGATTTTACAATCAAAAAAGAAATTGGATTACAATGAAAAAGTATTTTAATTTCTCTGTTTTTAATGATTCGAACGTTCAAATGAACGACAATATAATTTTCTACTTCTTCTAATTTGTATTTCTGAGCAAAAAATTATTTTTTAGATGAAAACAAAAGAATTCTAAACTAAATATTGTTTAATTTTAATTATTTTTCTTTTTTTGATAGTAATTTTCAAAAACACTCAAGGTGAAACAAATTTTTTGTTTATTTGAACGTTCGAAATACTTTAACTACATCTAGAAACTTTGATCCGTATAAGAATATTTTTACGTACAATTTTTTTAAATATCTCTGTATAATTTCTTTATGTAAAATTTTTTTTTTGCAAAATTTATTTTCTTTATTATTATTATTATTATTATTATTATTATTATATTATTATTTGTGCAATTTTTTCTTTGTATACACACTAAGAAAATTTATTTGATTCACATAAAGAATTACTTCTCTATTATCAAAGAAATTTTTACATGTACCAAATATTTTTATGTCTGTACAAATTAAATTATATTTTCTTAAAAAATTCATAATTGCGCTTCAAATATCGAAATTTTTGGTTCAAATACAATTTACTTAATTTGAAAAAATATTGTTTGAAATTTAAAATCGAAGAAGTATTATTTGAGTCAAGTAAATATTTACTTAGTGCAAAATGAAAATTGTTCAATTCAAGTAAATATTTATTCATGGCAAATAAAAATATTTGATTCAAGTAAATTTACTCGATTAGAATAAAAATCATTCGATTCGAGTAAAAATTTATTTAATTCGAATAAAATGTCTTTGACGTAAGTAAATATTTATCTGATAATAGACAACAAATAAAAAAAAATCACTAATTTGAATCAACTAAATATTCAATTAAAATAAACATTTTTCAATAGAATAAAACTTATTTTCAAATAATTATTCTATTTAAATAAAATTTATTTTCAAATAATTGAATAAAATTTACGTGATTTAAGTAAATATTTACTTTACTTAAATAATGTTTACTTAATTCAAGTGAAACATTTATTTGAGTGGAATAAAAATTATATTTCTCAAATAAACATTTATTCGATTCGAACAAAAATTACCTGAGTCAAGTAAAAATTTATTTAAAAATAGACAAATTAGTTAATACACAAATCGATTAATAAACAAGCTAGTTAATACACAAATCGATTAATAAACAAATTAGTTGATACAAAAATCGATTAATACACAAAATTAGTTAATACACAAATTGTTTAAGACACAAAAATTGTTTCTACGACACAAAATTTTTTCTACGACACCAAATTGTTTAAAACACAAAAAATTGTTTCCACAACACCAATTGTTTAAAACACAAAAATTGCTTTTACGCCAAAAATTCGTTAAAGACAAAAATAAATTTTCTAAACCTAATTTTTTTTCCTCACTGCAATTTTCTTCTAGCATAAAATAAAATATTTTTTTTTTTCGTACATAAATATACAGGTAGTTGGACTGATTTTTCAATTAGCATTTTCAGGTCACATTGACTTTGCTTCGCATGTTTGCATCGCAATATATAACTATTCGCGAGGGCGTGCATAATTATCGCGGTAATTATTAGAACGCAGCTAAGTAGCTGGAGGGAATTATCACTGACTTTGGTGCGCTGTATACGCAGAGGGCTTCGTTTTCTCTCCTTATTCCCGCATGGCCACAACGAAGTAACTTTCTTAATTACCAAGATTAACTTAATCGTACCCAGCCGGCGATAATCACCGGGTGAACCTGGTCTCATCGAGCCGCTGGGATTTCGCGTGAGACGATTCCGCATTTATGAACTTTTTTTACCCTCCCCAAAAAAATTCTCTTCATCAATTCAACAATTTTTTCGGGGGAAAAAAATTTTTTTCTTTATACTACAATTTTACAATTTTTATCTTTACTACAATTTTACAATTTTTTTGTCTTTACTTCAATTTAACAAATTTTTTTTCTTTACTTCAATTTTACAATTTTTTTTCTTTATTTCAATTCTTCCCTTTTTTGCAATTTTTATTTCACTATTATTTTTTTGTGCAATTTTCGTCTCACTAAAATTGTTCTTTTGGTAAGATTTTTCCGTCAGTGGAATTTTTTCTTCACTGAAACTTTTGTCACTGAAATTTTTCGATTCGTGCAATTTTGATGCCACCGCAAATTTAAAATTCTACTAAATTATTTTTTCCACAAAATTAAAATTTTCATTACGTTCTTAAAAGCTAGGATCATAATTTTATTCCCGCCAACTTTTATCGTAATTATATTTTTAAGATAGTAATTTTTTTCCTGTCAATTATGATCCTAAATTATTACGATTATAATTGTCTGACAATTATGATCATAATTACATCCTCGATAATTTTGATTCTAATTCTTGACAACGATTTTAATTATATTTCTGAAAATTTCAAACCTTGTGTATGCACAAGTTCAATTTTTCAAACCGAATTAAAAACGATTAATAATTAGGAAAAAAAATTTTTCCACTTTTAAATTGAATATAAAATTCATTTCGGGAACAAGTTGAAATCTATTTAAAAGTCAAAGTAATGCAAAAGTGATCAATATGCGTTACAAGTGAAAATATACGATGAGAAATTAGCCCCAATTCAAAAATAGTATCGTGACATTTTCATATATAATATAGGTTTGTTGGTTATAACAATTATTCTTGGACAAAGACAATCAATGTCTTCTCCAGAATTCCCCTCTCGACACAATGTAGAAATCAATTTTTCATTGTAAAACAAAACGAACCTCCAATTAATTTATCTTTCCATGTCGTTAGTATTTTACAATGTTTCCCCTTTTTTGCGGAAATTGAAATTCGATACTATTTTTTCTCCACTGTCGATAATTATACGAATCTCGCTTGAATTCAACATTCAAGTTTTTCGAACTGTTTTAAATGGGAAATATTTCGAATTTTGAACTGTTTCGAATTGGGATTGTTTTCAAAAAGATGAAATTTTTTTTAGTATAATTTCGAAATTTGAGTTGGAATAAGGAAAAAAATTTAGCTTAATATTGAATTATTGCAATAGTGTCGGAAGATAATGGTTGATCGAACACAATAAGTAATATAGTTATCAAGAAGGGAATTCAAACTTGCAAAACAAAAACAAAAGGGCGTTTTGTAAATAAGAATGAGAGAGAGAGGAAATAATAGACAAACTCACCTGAGGGTATCCGTGATTGATGTATATAGAGCGACGTTTTTCTGACGTTGTAACACTCTTGGGAATAATTTAACAGCTTAGAGGAATGAAAAAACAAATCTGCCAATGAAATCACGTCCTTTCGCGAAATGTCGTTTCTATTAAAAGAACACAGAGCACCACTCAACACGCAGTCATCTATTTTTGTCTCTTTTTTTCACTTTTCTCAAATATTTATAGGAATCAACTTCTTTTTTCAAACAAATCTATAAAAGGGGACTTCTTTTTTCCTTCTCTTGTATTCTTAACTCAAGATCAAATGAAATGTCTCAGCGAATGACATCAGCCTACTTAATTAACAACAACGGGATAATTACAAGTAATTAAGGGTGATTAAGAAGCAAACGGTTAATTGCAATTGATAAAGAAAATTGAGGATATCAAGAGAGTTAAATTTTTCTTTTCTTTTTTTTTTATCTAAAAACACTAGTACACTGAAAGAGAGATCGAGTCTTTTGTTTGTCTGTATGATGCAAAATCGTCCTCCTTGACGGATTCGCGGGACTTTTAATTATTCTATTTGTGCTTCTCTTGTTGAAACGTAATTTCAACTCTCGTGACGTATCCCTTATGGATCACGTGGACGCACGTCTCGACAATTACCACGCTCCACAGAGATAATTAGCAGTTTATTAGTGCCAGTCTTGTAACTTCTTTTTCTTCACTGACAATAATTTCTCTAGGGGAATATTTTTTTTTTTAATTTTTCTGAGTCCACTTTTTTTCAAGTTCTGATAATTTTACTCTACTCCCTTCTGAAAATGATCACTAGCACTTGTTTCACTGTTTTCTTTTATTTGATAAAGTCACACAAAGTTATCCTCTTCAATGTCACTTTCGAATCTTTATCGAGAATCACTAAATAATTATATCACTATTAAATCACTATTTGTCAGTGAATAAAGATTTGGTGAATTTTAATTGAATTTCTATTTTTTTCTATTTTAGTTTGAATCGAGGTGGTGTAGTGCCGGCATGGATGCCACGTTGTACCGGGTCTTTTTTTTCCAGAATGGAACGCGACAAACTGAGTCTCCTGAACACCTCGCGATCCGCAGGCTGGCTGCGTAGTGGCTGAAAGTTGCGCGGCGGGAAGCTGGTGAACCCTTTGATTTAACACACGCCGCGCCTGTGTTAGCGCGGTGGGGGATCAGAGGCGTTTCAGGGGCGGTACCAATGCGCGGAGGTGGGCCGCGAGTCAGTCGCGAGATCCCGTTGTTATGATTGTTATGAGTGTCCGAGCTGCCTCCGTGTGCTGGGGGTGGTACGCGGGGAACCCCCGCTGTAATATACCTACCCAACCCCCCAACGAGACCGAACGAGCTCGTAACCGTGATGCAAATCAGATAGGGGTTGAGGCAGAAACTGGGTGGGGATCAGGAGCGATTGGGTCGCCAACTGCAGAGAAGAGAGCTTTATATACCCTTATGGAAAATGTTCCCAAAGAGGTCATTCTTATAAGGGTCTCGGGGAAACTCTTTAAAAGTCACTTTCCAACAAGATCTTTCTCCAAAGTTTTCATCAGTGTTTTTAAGAAAAAACTGCTTTCGGATACACTTGAATCCAAAAAATTATTCCCAAAATCTCGATTTTAATTTTTCCTAACAATTCCCTAGTAAAATAATTGTTTATAATTTCTTCCTTCTAATTTTGCGGTTGGTAAGTGTATAGTTGTAAGTGTATACACTTTGAACCATCAGTACGACTATTTCCGTTCTTCTTCTGCTTCTTTTTATTTTTCTTCATCTTTTTCTTCTTCTTCTTTTTCTTCTTCTTAAACCAAATGATATATGAAATAAACCGAACGAACCGAAAAATCATGTTTTTCTTCTTCTTCTTCCGGAAATAGAACCGAAGAATCAATGTAGGTTGATGATATTCAATTTTATTGATGGAGAATATTTCAGAGAGATGTGGCTTCGAGATGTTGCTTTTTCCTCTTCTTTCACGACTACACTCGGTAGATACAAACTCGAAACAAGAAAGATGTTTACAGAAGGTATTTGTTTAAATTCTCCGTAGGAATAGTTTAAATAAGCTAGAGCAGTTTCTTCAAAAGGCAAGTCCCTGTTACGATGGTTGTGTTCCAACTTTCTCTAAATTATTTCATCCGTATTTTCCATTTCTGTGTCTTCTTTTTATTAACATTGTATTATTATTTATTGTATTCGATTGTTTGTTAGTTATTTATAAGTTATTTATTAGTTATTCATTAGTTATTCATCAGTTATTCATTAGTTATTCCATGACTTTATATTAGTTATTGAATGCGTCTGTATTAGTTATTCATCAGTTATTCATTAGTTATTCCATGACTTTATATTAGTTACTGAATGCATCTGTATATTCCGTATTATATACATTTTTGTACACTAGTCATCATACCATTAAAGGTAGAAGAAATTAGCAATCTCCCTGAATCATTATTATCCCTATGAAAACAAAAATCATCTTACGTTTTAAAAACGTTCCTAAAACGAATTTAAATATATATTCTAACACAGAACATGTTTGCATCATTTAGAAACGGATTATAAATCGAGTAACCCTTTTAGCATCATCAGAAAACTTGGTTCAAGATGGTACATCCGGAAATAGAATCCTGATGCTCTTTTTCAACATCATCTGTTAGCATCTTCTTCATGTTTTTTGACGAGAAGGAGAATAATGAAAGCTAAATGTTATAATGTAAATGTTACATAATGTTCTGTGTCAACAGGAATATTAGTTTCAGGAATCGCATTTATGTAATGGATTCTAAAAGAAGAAACTTTTTCGAAAAATCTTCGAAACCTTGGAAACCGAACGGTAGCCGAAACAAAATTGATAATTTTTGCAGAAATAGTAACGTCCACTTTTAGGACGCTGCTAAAAGTTCTGAACCGCTTAAAACTAAAGAAGAAGGATACCATTATATTCTTTGTACAATTTTGGTTCAAGACTGTTGCTAAACGGATTACATCTTTTAAAATTTAGTTCTTGATGCTACAAAACTTGTTTCATTATTTAACGTTTCTTCTCTCACATAAAATACTACAATTACAAAAATAGTTTCATCATTTAAAGTTCTTTCTCGTCAAAAAACATGAAGAAGATGCTAACAGATGATGTTGAAAAAGAGCATCAGGATCCTATTTCCGGATGTACCATCTTGAACCAAGTTTTCTGATGATGCTAAAAGGGTTACTGGATTTATAATCCGTTTCTAAATGATGCGAAATGTTTTATTATATGAAAAGGAATGCATAAAGAAGATATTTAGATTGTACTATTAAAAGAACCGAAATTGTACCATACCGGACCATATACACATGAACCTAAAATGGTATCAAAATTCGGTTAACTTTTTTGAACCATTTAGAAAATTGGATGGTTTTGGATATTGGTCTGGTGTCTCTGTAGATCAAGTAGCATCCATTTAAAAGGAAATAATTAAGAAGCCTTTCAAATTGTACCATATATATGAAGAAAGAACAATACTGAATCCAAATAAATTATACTTATAAATGCTTCTTATTGCACCAATAAATCTTATTGCATCAATAAATAAAGATTACACATTAAATAAAAGTTACATTGATGCTAACAACCAAAATACTTCACTGGAAATCCGTTTCTAAAGATTCGGTTAAACTTCTGTTACCATTTAGAAAGGAAAAATAAATAGGATACACCACTAGATTGTACCATATCAAAAAACAAATCGAAAAAATGATATTGAAAGAATAAAAATTTAAGAATTTACTTAAGTAAATATTATACTCAAAAGTGCTATAGGATTTTAAATAAAAACCTTTGAGAATGTTAACCAAAGTACTCTATTTGTAACATATCTTCTACATTTGATTGAATTTGCTCTACAATATTTGGAGAGAAGGAATAAAGAAGAATCCGCCGGTTAGTATCATTTCGAACACAAAGCAAACATCATGGTATCAGAAAGATTGTAGATCATGATGATGATCATTTTATTTGTAAATGCAACCTAAAGTATTGTTGCATCAAGAAACTGATGAACAGATAAACTTTTAAAAAGGCTAAACTGCTAAATTAAAAAATTTATTTCCTAGGCGCTGCAAAAAAGACTGAATAAAACTTGCATAAAAATTAAGTAAAAAAGAACAGCAAATAATCAAGTAGGTAAATTTATTTATGGGCCACAAGAGATTATGCCAAAAAGATAGAATTACTATAGGAAGTAATTGTTTACTATTAATCACACTAGTGAAAAATCTAGTAAATAATGTTAATACTTTAAAATTAAATGAACAAAATTATAGCATGTCTAATGTTTCATTGCTAAAAATGTAGCATCGTACCGACACAGTTCGTCTTTTTTTGTCTCAATTTGATATCCATAGGAAAGTAGCTAAACAAAGTTCAAAAGTTACAATTAAAACAATGTAAACATTTAAAAATTTAAAATTCAACATCCCAAATAACCCAAATAATTAACAACTAGTTAATAACAGGTATAGAAATAGTCAACATCTGATTAACAACGAGGTTAACCAATAGTCAATAATCAATAGTTAATAATTAGCAATCTTTAACAATCATCAGATGCACCATTCACTGAACAATCCTCCCCACTAGTAAATTCCGAAACAAGTCCAGAAATTTTCAACGATTAGCGAGCGCAAAGATAGTATATATACATAGAAAGAGAGAGAGAGAGAGAGAAAGCAGAAGATAAATTTGAAAACATGTCTTTTGATTTGAAATCACAGGAGCAATTAAATACATTGGCGACAAGAAAGATTGCGCCTTTGAATAATTTGAGTCGTTTCGCTTGATCCCCATGTCGCGACGCCATTGATACTGTCAGCACCCTTTGTGTTTTAATACACCCCCTTCAATTTCCCTAACGCCAAGCTCGACCCTTACAATTTTGCATCCCCTGTTGAGTTTCGGGTGGTCGTTGCCAGCCAAGTTAGTTTAAGTAACTCTCCGATTTGTAGAATTTTGTTTTTCACCGCTCCCTCATGTTTTATCATATTATACGATCTATATGTTACGAAATCGACAAATTAATCATAAAGCATTTGCCATCTTGATTCGATTATCGAAACATCAATTACTTACATATTCGATCAAAATACAGTTTCTTCAATTAATTTTTCATCTATTACCAAAAAACCCCGGAGTGCACAGTAAAAACACTACAAAAACAAGTATCTTAAAATACATTATAATCACTTTTAAAACATCTTATTTTTCCATTTTCTATCTTAGAAACTAATGCATTTTAAGATGCTTTGGATAACTTTTTGGAAACAACTTAAAAGTGACTACCAAAGTATCTTAAAATAAGATGCCTCTTTTTACAGTGTGACAAGTCTTTAGTGAATTCGAGTAGTTTTTAAAAAACTCATCCGCCATATTGGATCCTCCATATTGAATTTTGCAATTCTAACTTTAGATTCATGATCCCCCGACTGTCAGTTGTTGAGAAATTTTGATTGATTTTCAAGTACAAAGCATTCACAAAGTAGTTAGTATTTTTTAACTTTGAGCTACTGTAGCTCAAAAACAGGTCCATTATTTTTAATTTTGTCTTTAACAATTCTGTTCCGAAGACCCTGAACTACAAAACTGTGAAGTTCGAGAAAATTTGACCGAGAGCCATTTCCTGGACAAAAAGTGCTGGGTCTTTTTGAATTGAATCGCAAAAAAGGGAAAGGAAGAAAAAAAAAACCCAAATGAGATTCCCAATAAGTCAATAGTTGGTTGACATTCTGTATAGTGGTTATGACTTATATTGAACAGAATTGCAGTATCAGAAACTGACAGGAAGAATCAGAAACAGAAAGTTCAAGTGCAGAGTAAAGAAGAGTGGGAAATCGGGTGTAAACGATCGGATTATGGTGTGAAAAGCCTTTCATTCGAAACATAGAAACGAACGAATGAATGGAATCACTTGTCCTTCTTGCTCTTTGGAAGGTCCATGAGCTTTCTCACATATAAACTCTCTCTCTCTCAACCCCCTTCGAGTTCGTTGAGCGCAGGAGTGTATAGCCAGCTGGTATATAGTTGAAGTTGTAGGAGTCGACTAGATATGGTTCTCTCTCTATACTGAAATTCCCTTCGATCTTTCTTTCTCACTTTTTCCCGAGTTATTCTCAAATCAAGCTCACTCTCTTTCTCCTTCAACATTCAGCCTCTCATACCCCATTCATTTCTGAACCTTTCTCCTATCGCACTTGTTCGCTTGGTGGTTCCCTCGTCGACATTCTCCCCCATCTCTCTTCTTTTTTCTCTATCTCTCTTTCTCCTTCCTCTACTTCTCAATTGAGAGAGAGAGAGAGAGAGAGAGAGAGAGAGAAACTCTCTTTCCCCTACTTATCAATTGAGTGTGAGAGAGAGAAAAAACTCTCTTTTCTCTCCCTCTCAATTGAGAGAGAGAGAGAGAAAAAACTCTCTTTTCTCTTCCTCTCAATTGAGTGTGAGAGAGAGAAAAACTCTTTTTTCTCTCCCTCTCAATTGAGAGAGAGAGAGAAAAAAAAACTCTCTTTCCTCTACTTATCAATTGAGTGTGAGAGAGAAAAAAAACTCTCTCTTTTCTCTACTTCTCAATTGAGTGTGAGAGAGAGAGAGAAAACTCTCTCTTTTCTCTACTCTTCTCAGTGGAGAGAAAAAGAGAAAACACTCTCAATAAAGAGAAAGAGAAAGCACTCTCTCTCTATTGAGGGAAGCTTCGTCTTTCTCCCCATTCCACTGGATCGATTAAAACTACAAAGTGTTGCCTCTCCATCCGTTGGTACCTCATCCGTGGTCGACTGTACACTAGGTTACCAACTCTTTCGCTTTCTCTTAAGCGCTCTCTTTCTCCACACCACCTTCCTCTAGCACCGACGGTACTTTTTATCCTTTTATCGGAGGATCTCCGTATTCATGGACGGCTCGCTTCGCTTCCTGATAATCTCTGCGTAAAAATTTTCCGTCCCCTCGGGATTGCCTTCGCACGGGACTCCCGTCACTTTTTTTTTTTACTTTCCTTCTCTCTCTCTCACTCTCCTTCGCTTTTTTTTCTTTCTTTTTTGCTTACCACAGTTAGCGATCCCACTTAACCTATTATCGTACGCACTGATTTTCATTGGATTTCTTTTCACGGCCAATTCATTTTTTTACTCACTCTCTCTACCTCTTTTTTTTCTTTTGGAAAAATAAGTCGATGAAAAGACGTGTTCTCTAATATCTACGATATGAATTATGTAATAAGAACTAATCGAGAAGATTTAATAGATAAATTTTTATTTGGAATTCTTTACTTTTTCTTTCTTTACCTTCTTTCTCTTTCATTATAATTTTTTTAATTTTTTTTTGTTACTGATGATCTTTTAGCAGTTGAGAGTTGTTGGCTATTAAGGGAATTAATTTATGAGAGAGGTATTTCAAAAAGAACAAGTTTTTGAGTTGCCACAAAATTTCCTCTGAGAAATTTAAATTGTTTATTATTAAACAGAAACAAAAAGCTAAATTGAAAATACGAAAAAGAACTGTCCGCTTTTGAGTTAGAAACATACACGAAAAACAATCTTCACCTGGAACAACTACAAATTTCACTATATTAGCAAAATTTTTAGTTGTTTCAGCGAATACTTTCGCTATTTCAACGAATACTTTCGCTATTTTATCAAAAGTTATCGCTATTTTAGCGAAAGTTATCGCTATTTATAGCGAAAGTTATCCTTGTTCCAGTTAAAGGTTTTTTCCGTGTAATTAAAAATTAAAACGGAAAATTGAAAAATTAAAATTGAAAAGCCAAAGACTGAAATAAAAATACAGGCTTGACCCAAAAATTTTATTTCGCTTTTCTCTGACTTTCCCCTGATTTCCAGACAAAATTTTGCCTTTTCCCCTCATCCTAAGGAATATTCTGATTCATTCTAAAATTATTAGACCCTATTACAAAATCCTCAACGTTCTGAATGCTCAAATAAACGAAATTTAATAATTCTTTCATTAATTAAAGTTTTTATTACAATAATTTTCCGTCCCTAATATAGAAAAATTTTTTATTTAAAGTCTTAAAAAATTAATTCTCCAGAATCGTTAGTTAAAAATACGAAAATTTATATTTCTAAAGATTTTAATTAAAAACCTTTTCAACATTCAATTATTTCAAAAAATTCATGCTGTAATGCTTTTAATATTCAATTGTTATTTCAAATTTTAACCGAAATTCATTTCTAAATTTATTTTTATTAGAAAATTCGACGAGAATTCAATCAATAAAATACAAAAATGAGAAATCTGTTAAATTATTGATTGCTTCCTGAAATTGAATTCTGATAAATATAATTTTCGAGGAATTGGATGAAAATGGTATATTAAAAAATAATAGAAATTCTGCGATGAGTTATATTATTTGCGCAGAAATAATTGAATTCATAAAAAAATTTTCTGAATAAATAACTTTTTAATAACACTTTTTCCCCAAATTGTAAAATTTTTTTTACAAAATTTAATGTACATTTTCTTTCAGTGTATTAATTTAAAAATATTTAAGTTAAATTATTTATTAAATAATTTATAAGTAATAATTTCATGATTGCGTTCTTCAAGAATTAAGTTTATTAAGCAAACTAAAAAGACACTTTTAATAAATAAAAATAATTTAATTTTTGCGAAGAAATTAATAAAGAATTTGCAATTAATCGAAATCTTTTGAGGAATTATTTTCTAAAATTTGAACAGAAATTCGTTTTTAAATAAATTTTTATTAGAAAATTTAACAAGAATTGGATTTTTAAAATACAAAAAAAATAATTTGTTAAATTATTCAATGTTTCTTTAAATTGAATTCTTATACAGACTTTTAACAACAAAGTTTTCAATAATTTAATTCTAGAGTCTTTAATAAATTTTATTATAAAATGGTAGAAATTAAAAATCATTGAATTCATGAAAAATTTGAAAAAGAATTGAAATTTTGCCAAGAATTTTATTAACATTTTTAAAAATAATTGATGTTTGGAGAAGTATTTTATTACACAGAAAAAAAATTTATTTGATTCAAATAACCGATTATTTGACTATTATCAAATAAATATTTACTTGAATCAAATCATTTTTATTGGAATCAATTATAAACAGTGTTTGATTCAAATACAATTTATTTTATTCAAATAAAAATTATTTGATTCAAGTAAATATTTATTTGATAATAATCAAATAATCGGTTATTTGAATCAAATAAATTTTTTTTCAGTGTACCATTGTACAATTATTTACATACAAAAATTAAATAATCTGTTGAATTATTTAAAGTTTCTTAAAATTGAATTCTCATAAAAAATTTTATTAACATATTTTTAAATAATTGAATTCAAAAGTCGAATTTTAATAAAATTTTGCAGAATAATTACACTTTTCGAATGATTTTATTCAAATTGTATTAAAAATAATTGAAAGTCTGCAATGATAATTGAATTCCTATAAAAACGATTTTCTTATTTATGTAAATAATTGAATTCGTACAAAAAATTGTATTTTTTTGAAAATAATTGAATTATTGCAGAAAAATTTCTGAAAAATCTGTAAATACAGTCAAACCTGTCGGAATGCAACGAAATTTAAAAATTTTTTTTTGCATTAAAAAATTGGTCAACAAAAATTATTTTTACTTAGTTCCAGAATATTGTAAAAATATTACAAAATAATTTTTTAAAAATTGTTCACTGTAATAAAATTTGAAAAATCAAGTTGCATTCCGTTTTAGGTTTCACTTTAATTGAATTCTTGTGCAATTTTATTTATTTATGAAAATAATCACTGCTTAAATTGAATTTTATTTAACTTTTTTGAAAATAATTAAATTCTTTTGGTAAATTTTATCAAAGTAGATATTGAAATGTATAAATTGAGGAAAATTTTAGAAAATAATTAAAGATGTTTCCAAGACTTTTATTAAAATGTCTACGAAGAATTTTATTACTTTCGAAAGTATAATTAAATTTCTGCAATCATTTCTAATTTTTCAAAAAAATTCAATAGTTTTTTTTAGTGATTTTTCTAAAATTCTTCTATAAATTAATCATTTCTAATAATTGAATATATTTAATAAACAACTTAACTTATTTCACAAGAATTTGAATTATTAAAATTTTTTTGAAAATCTAAGTTTCTTAAAATTTTTAATTATAAATTTGTTCAAAGTTGAAATTTTCCTAAAAATTCAAATTAAAATCGTTTGAAGTTCATCTATTTATGGAAATCGAAAATGCAACTCGTTGAAAATTCCACACTGAAAGAAAATGTATATTAAATTTTGTAAAAGTATTTTTCAATTTGGGGAAAAAGTGTAACAAACCGAAATTTTGATATAAAAATATTAAATTCACGGTAAATCGTTAGGTATTAAAATAACACCAAAATGGATTAAAATAACACTAAATTCGATTATTTTAATCCATTTTAGTGTTATTTTAATACCTAACGATTTACCGTGCTTTAACAAAAATTATGTCCAATTTAGTATAATTATATCAAATATCAAAAATTTAAATTCAATTTCATATATTTTAATATAACTTTACTATAAATTCTACATAAATTTTTTTAAAGATTAGTATTTTTATATCAAAATTTTGGTTTGTTGCACTTTTTCCCCAAATTGTAAAATACTTTTACAAAATTTAATGTACATTTTCTTTCAGTGTATTAATTCAAAAATATTTAAGTTAAATTATTTATTAAATAATTTATAAGTAATAATTTCATGATTGCGTTCTTCAACAATTAAGTT
This sequence comes from Leptopilina drosophilae, assembly GCA_032873175.1. Taxonomy (NCBI): domain Eukaryota; kingdom Metazoa; phylum Arthropoda; class Insecta; order Hymenoptera; family Figitidae; genus Leptopilina; species Leptopilina drosophilae. The sequence continues at coordinate 41,616,452 of CM065480.1, forward strand.
ATTTAAAATGAAATTATTGTTAAAAAAATAGAAAAAATTGAAGGCTTCGTATTAAAGTTCGTTATAATTTCACAGTTTATTAAGCAAACTAAAAAGACACTAAAATTAATAATTTTCTTATAAATTCTAAAAATTTAATCTTCTCCAATACTTTTAATAAAAATCCCCGACTTTTCCCCGATTTCCCTCACCAATTCTACTTTCCCTGACCTCCCTGACCAGTGTCAGCCCTGAAATATACAGAAACAACCAAATGTTACAATACTCACCCCATAAAAAGTAATAATAAAAAAGAGAGAAAATAAATTCCAGGTGTAGAATTTCTATCACAATGTATACGACTAATCATTATACATTTGCATTTAAAGACCAATAAAATGCACCGTAGTATTTGAAGACCCTAAAAACCCATCTAATGTCATAATTCAAGTCTCATCCTATTTTTCAAATGGGGAGTGAGAGAAGGAGAGATGATCCTAAAACAACGTAAACATAAAAAGAAATATAAGCGTCGCGTAAAAGTCAAAAATATGCGCCCTGCTCAACATCGAACGCACACTCTCTCGACTTTCGAGTTGAAAGATTAGTGGGATCGGGTAAAAGAGACTGAAAAGGCAATGGTTGCACGATTATAACTCTGGTTCGGAACGTCGCTTCTGGGCCTTGCCCCGTTTTAAGTCGCGCTTCTGCGCGGATAATAACAGACCCAGTGGTAGCATGCGTCTTTACGACCATCTTCTCAGAAGTATAAACCCAAACTCTTTCCTTCTCCCTTGAATTCTTAAACCACAATATTTGCCATCTCTTTTCATCCCATCTTCATATTTGTATGCGGTACCTTAAAACGTTGTTGTTCGAATTTCGCTGCTAATTAATGTGACTACACGGTTCCTACAAAGTTGCGCTCTGTTGCGTTGCGTTTGCGTGCTTCACTCAAAAATAAAAAAATGAACAATATTTAGCAATTTGTCGATAATCTTTACTATATTTATCCTCTGTACTTAACTTTTTCGTCTTTTTCCATTTTCTTTTGTTTTACCCTTTCTCTTTATTATCCTTCTCCTACTTATCTTTAGTCCGAAAATTATTAGGATAAATTGGTACTTAAAATATCGGTTAAAATAATAGTATCATTAGTGACGTTTTTTTCCAAAAAGATAACATTTCAATTTTTTATTAGAATATCGTGGTTTAAAAATAGTAGAGAATAAAGTTTTGAATTTACTTGAACTAAATACAGGGTTGCCACAAATATTTAATTTTATCTTTCCCTGACTTTTCCCTGATTTCCAGACAAAATTCTCACTTTTCCCCTGACCATAAAAAATATTCTGATTCACTCTAAAAATTATTAGATACTCAAAAAAATGTTCTATTAAATTTATTTACAAATTTCATTAATTGTAAAATTATTCAAAAACATCAATAAATAAATTTTTAAATAAGTATCTAATTATTACTTTTCCACAGGAATTAAAATTCTTTAGAACATTCAAATTCAAACCTTTTTGAAACTCAACAATTTTGAAGAATATTATTACTAAACATAAAGAAGGCGATCACTCCGAGTCGTCAACTCGGAGTAATCACCTTCTTCATGTTTTGTTATATTTTAAATAACCATGAAATTTTTCAACAAAAATTTAATTATTTACAAAAATCCTAATAAAATCATTCACAAGAATTCAATTATTTTCATAAACAATAAATCGATTATTCGGTAATTTCATTTTTTTTAATCAATTTTTATTAGAAAATTCTAGAAAAATTCAATTCTTTAAATTGAAAAATAAATAGTTTGTTAAATAATTAAATTTTCGTTAAAATTGAATTCTCATAAAGAATTTTATCAAAAAATTTTTAAATAATTGAATTCTATTAACAAATTTTAATAAAATTTTTTAGAAGAATTACATTTTTCGAGGAATTTGACAAAAATCCTAATAAAATCCATCACAAGAATTCAATTATTTTCATAAACAATAAATCGATTATTCGGTAATTTTATTTTTTAATCAATTTTTATTAGAAAATTCTAGAAAAATTAAAATATTTTAATAAAAAAATAAATAATTTATTGAATAATTAAATGTTTGTTAAAATTCTCATAAATAATGTTATCAAAAAATTTTTAAATAATTCAATTCTTTAGGCAAATTTTAATAAAATTTTTTAGAATAATCACATTTTTCGAGGAATTTGATTAAAATATTCTATCCAAAATTAATTAAAATCTTGCAATAAGTTCTATGATTTATGAAAATAATTTTAAAAAATTCCCACAAATGTTATTAAAATTTTTCTAAAGTAATTGAATTTCGGTAAAGAATTTTATTATTCATAAAAATAATTCAATTCTTGTAAAGAACTTTGTTAAATTTTTTTAAAATAATTGATTCATGCGACGAATTTTATAAAAATCTTTTTAAATAATTGATATTTTTCAAAAAATTTTATAAAATTTTGTATATTAAATAATTGAACTCACGTGGAAATTTTATTATTTATGAAAATATTTGAATTATTGCAAAGAAATTTATTAAAAATTTCATAAATTGTTGAATTTTTGTGAAATTTTAACAAGAATTTTATTTAAGTTTTTAAATATATTTGAATTTTGAAGAAGAATTGTATTATTTATAACAATAATTTAAATTTTGACGAGAATTTGAAAACTTTGTTTCAAATAATTGAAAATTGATGAATTTTATTATTTATAAAAGTAATTGGAATTTTGACAAACATTTTAGAACACAATTGAATTTCTGGGAAGAATTTTATTACTTTTGAAAATAATTTAATTCTTCCAAAGAATTTTATTGAAGTTTATGAAAATAATTTTATTTCCGTGAGGAATTTTACTATTTCTAAAAATAATTGAATTCTTGAAAAGAATTTTGTTAAATTTTTTTCAATAATCGAACTCTTGCGACGAATTTTATAAAATTCTTTTTAAATAATTGATATTTTTCGAAAAATTATTTTATATTCTTTATATTAAATAATTAAATTCCTATGAAAATTTTATTATTTATAAAAATAATTGGTTTATTTAGAAGAAATTCATCAAAAATTTTGTAAATTATTGTATCCTTGTGAAATTTTTTCAAGAATTTTATTAAAGTTTTTTAAAATAATTGAATTTTGAAGAAGAATTGTATTATTTATAAAGAAAATTAAAATTTTCAAGAGAATTTTTTAAAAAAGTTTTGAACATAATTGAATTTTAGAGAAGAATTTTTTTATTTTTAAAGACATAATTGAAATGACCAGAATTTTTTAAAATTTTTGTATATAATTGAATTTCTGCAAAAAATGTTATTACTTTTGAAAATAATTGAATTTCAATAATTATTTGTAACTGTTCCAAAATTAATTTTTTTAGTATTTAATTAAAGTTCTTTTATCAATCTAGTATTTATAAAAATAGTAAAAATTATTCATTACATAATTTATAAGTCATAATTTTATTATAGTTCTTCAAAAATTAAATTATTTAAAAAGAAATTATTGTTTGAAATAGAAAAAGTTCAAGGTTTTGTATTAAAATTCGTGGTAATTTTTATAGTTTACGAGGCAAACAAAAAAAACATCAAAATTTGGAGTTTTTTCATGAATTTTTGAAATTCGATTTTTTCCAGTACTTTCACTAAAAATCCCCGACTTTTCCCTGACTTCTCTGACCTTTGGCAACCCTGAAATAGTTGAGAATGAATCAAGAGATATTAAAAATTAAACAAAAAAAAACGAAATTTTAAATTCGAAAACTTTTCTTTCCATACTATTTTCCATTCTTTACTATATTTCTCTTTCATTTCCTTTTCCTTCCTCAAATTTTCCATATATTTTAGAAATTAAAAATCATTTCGTTTATAATTTAAAATCCATTTACAGAAACATGTTTTTCGAAAACTCGATAATTATAATCAATTATTTCCGATATAGTTTAAATTAAACATCAAAAAAAGGAGGAAATTAATTTTACAAATCAAAAGGAGAATAGGAAGAAATATTTTAAGTTCTGACATTTAAATTATTGAACATAATCGAAATTTTGTTAAAGAAACATCACTTGTAAAAGTATCGATAGAATCAGTAAATTTTTCATTAGTATCAAAAAATAAACCGATCATTTGATTTTGAATTATTACTCGCTTATAAATGGATTTCCTTAAAGTATTTTAGCTAAAATTTATTTTCGTAATCGCAAGAAGAAGAAGAAGAAATCATTCTCTATCTCTAATTTGTTCAGAATTAAATTCATCATTGCAAGTTTTCCTATGCATAAAATGACCGCGTCTTCTGAATATTTTACTTTCTTCTGGGTTTTAATTTATTATTTTAAACTCAAACCAAATAAATAAATTAAAATAAAACTTATTCTTTTTTAAACTTTTTTTTAAATAAACCTTAATGATTAAAAATTGTAAAACGTTTGCTAAAATATTTTTTTCGGAACTAACAAGTTAAATTTGAATTTCAAGACAAGAGTTTGCATATAAAATGAAAAAAAAAGAAATTTCTCTGCAGGGAAGAAATTTGATATTCTTCCCGCATCCTGGTGCGGAAAGTATTATATTATGATCCTGATCGTTATAAGCCTTGTCGAAACAGTGCACCAGTACTTAAATAAACCTATTCAATTCTATTGTTTCAAGCGATTATGCATCAAGCACAAATCAGTCGACTCGTCGAGGGAGGAATGACATTCCTTTCAAATATTCTCCTTTTGTGTAAAAAATATTATTTGTTCTTTCCTTCTTTGAAATAAAACCGGCAATGCTCCTCGAAAAAGTACCTTTTTAGTATTTATTACTTTTGCAAAGCATTTAATTTTTACTTTTACAGGGTTTGCTACGAAAATTAAATTTTCTTTTTCCCTGGTTTCTGGACAAAATTTTGACTTTCTTCCTGACCCTAAAATATATTCCGATTGACTCTCTAAATATTAATTAGTTAAAAATAACTGATTTTAATGCAAAAAATTTGCATACCAATTTAATTAGTAATATTTCTACTGAAAATTAGGTAAAAATAAATAATTGTCAGTAAAACACAACTAATTGTCAATAAAACATAACTAATTGACAGTTAGAAATTACTGATGTTTTATAGGAAATTTTTGTTGAACTATTCAATTACTTAAGTTTAACAAATTTTTAATTAATTTTTACTAAAAATTAGTTATTTTTCACTGAAAATCAATCATTTTTAATTGATTCAGAAGCAAAAAGCAATTACAAATTGTCTGTAAAAACCACGATTTTTAACTGATTCAAATTAAGAGAGCACTCTAAAAATAATAAGGTATACTCGAAAAAATGTTCTTTTACATTCATTGACTTTCTAGAAAAGTAAAATTTTTTGAAAACGTCAATAAATTCATTTTTTAATTAATATTTAATCCTTATTATTTTTTCATAGGAATCAAAATTTTCAAAAATTTTAAATACAAACCTCCTTTAAATTCAAAAACTTATAAGAATATTACTGCAATATATAAAGAAATCGATCACTCCAAGTCGAAGACTTGTTATAATTAATAATAATAATTAATAATTATTTTAAATAAAAAATAAAGATAACCCAGTGATAAAATTATTAGTACAAATAAGAATATTTTTAACTTAATTTTTTCAAAATCATTTACATCATTTAATTTCAATTAGTATTTTCTAGAATTTTTAACATTATAACAGTTTTTCTAAATAAATAGAAAACTTTTTGAAGAATTTTATTAAAACTTTAAACAATAATAAAATTCATGAAAAGAATTTAAATAATAATTTATGAAAATAACTGACTTCATGCGAAGAATTTTTCTAAATTTTGTTTAAATAATTGAAATTTTGCCAAGAGTTTAATTAAAATTTTTATGAATAATTTGATTTTCAGGAGAATTTCGCCATCTATTTATAAAGATAATTTAATTCTTAATGAGAATTTTTAAATAATTTTAAAAATTATTTAATTTCTGCAAAGTATTTTAATACCTTTCAAAAGAATTTAATTTTTCAAATGAATTTTAATATTCATCAAAATAATTTAATTTTGTAAAAGAATTTTATTAGAATTTTATAAAATAATTTAATTTTGTAAAAGAATTTTATTAGAATTTTATAAAATAATTAATTTTATAGAAAGAATTTGGTTGTTTATCAAAATAATTAAATTTTTTTGCAGAATTACTTAAAATTTTTAAAAATATTATATGTTCTCCGACAAATTACTATTAATTCGTTGCAAAATATAAATTATTTTTAAAAATAAGAGTAATTATTGAGAAAAACAATTGAATTATTGCAAAGAATTTTATTATAATAAAATTATAAATAAATATTAAATATACATAAATAAATATTATTTTATAATGAAATTATAAAATAATAATATTATAAAAATATTATTAAAACTTGTGTAAAGAATTAAATTTAAAGAAACATTAAAAAAACTATAGATTTTTGTATGTTTCTTTATTTTACTTTATTTTTTTTATTTATTTTTTTTATTCTTTCTTATTTTAATAAATATAAAAATTAAAGTTTCTTGAATATTTCTTTAAATGCAATTATTTACACAAGTTTTAATAAAATTTTTAAGAAAAATTGCTTTTTTGAGAAATTTATTTAAAATTATATTAAAAATATTTGAAATTCTGCTATATAAATAATTAAATTCCGAAATGAATTTTTATTATTTATTAAAAAATAGAATGTTTTCGTAGAATTGTAGTAAATTTTTTTTAATAATTAAACTTTTTGAAAAATTTTAGAAAAATAAAAAAATATTGAAAGTTAGTGAATTGCGAAAAACTTTTGAAAATAATTGAAATTTTGCAAAAAATTTTTAAAAAACTTTTTAAAATAATAGAATTTTTTACTCAAATGTTTGCTATTTTTAAAAGTAATAATAATTAAATTTCTTTAAACTATTTTATTACTACACTAAGAAAAAGTTTTTTTTTAATTCAAAAATAAGTAGTCAACCGAAAAAATATGTTTAAATTGAACATTTTTTATAATTGAATTAAACATAATTTTTACTGAATCCAATTTATTATGTCTTGAATCAAAATTAGGATGTTTAATTCATCGACAATTTTTGGTTGACTATATAACAAAGATAAAATTTAAAAAAAAAAATTTTTTTTTAAATTTTTTTGATTCAAATATATTGTTTTCTTAGTGTATTACAAATAATTGAATTCTTGCGATGAATATTGTAATTTGTTAAAATCATTGAATTTTTCAAAGAAGTTTATATTAAAATGCATAAAAATAATTTAATTTCAGTAAAGAATTTTTCTACCTATCAAGATAATTGCGATAAAACTTTTGAAGTAATGAAATAATATTAAAAATTTCATTCTCTATTCAAAAATAGAAAAAAATTGTCATGGTTTTAGATTAGAATTCCCGGTAGTTTTATACTTTATGAGGTAAGAAAAAAGGCACCAAAAAATTTAGAATTTTCTTATGAATTCTAGAAATTAAATTTTTTCCAAAAGTTTTGACAAAAATCCCTGACTCTTGATTAACAATAAAATATTCTTTACATATTCCATAAATCCAAAGTTTTTCAAAGTAGTTTCTTCGCAACACTTTTAGTTCTTTTTTTGTGTCCATTTGATTTTTTTAGATAAACTGCGATTTGAATTAGGAAAACTTTTATTGACTTGAATTCCACTGAGATGTTAAAGAAAAAACAAAATTTTCACTGATTCAAATTCGAAGTGACAGAAAATAAATCGTCTGAAAATTAGAAAAAATACAAAATATTTCTAGCATTCACAGTTTTGCATTAAATCATCAATCATAGAATTAGAAAAAGCAAAGAAAAAATAAAAGTGAGGAAGATTAAGGAAGTGTTAAAGAAGAGAAAACTGTCACAATAGGGAAATTTAGAATAAAATTTTCGTTGGTAATAAAACAAATAATTTAATACATACACGAAGACTATTAAAATTGAAATAGTTGATTTGTAGTGTATCTAAAAATTTTTGGGATCATTCCTGCAAATCTTGTTGTAGTTATACGACCGGTTTGGTCAATAGTTCCCAAAGGTTATACACGATAGAATATAGGGTTTCTGTGCATTTTCGGACAATATTTCAACGCGAGTCCTGCCCGGTAGCTTCGATCATTAAACGTGCGAATATAGCATCATAATATTGCAATCCGCGGCCATAATTTTCGTCGTTTTATAGTCCAAACTGCAACCTACGTTGCGGCAGCGGCGCTCAAGCTTTCAACTTGAACGCGCCATTCCGTTCAAGTTGTACCGGGTGATCATAAAGCTTCCTCACTTATTCAACGATAGGGGAATGTATATGCATCCTCCTCTCTCAAAATAGGCGCTGGTTTCAAACACCTCGTACTGGATCATTAACCAACTGCAATTCGCACGATAACATCTTACGATGCCTCCTAGACGATTTCAAATTATATCCCACCCTTTTGACCCTTATCTATAAATACTATTCAAATATTATGTACAAATTTACTGTCACTATTCTACTTTTTCAAAATTACAATGCTTTAATTCAAAAAAATATTTCCTTTTTATTTTAACACTCTTTCTACTGTTGAGATTTATAGAATTAAGATCCAAATTTTAGTTTACTCCAACTAATTTTTAATTCCAATACTAGTTTTAATTAGTTCACTACAAACATATACATTAGTATTTAATATTTTAATTAAATATTTCAATTTAATATTTTAATTTAACATTTTAATTTAACATTTTAATTTAATTAAAGCACACGTCAAGTTTCTTATTTAATTAACATTGAAAAATTCAATTATTCAGAAGAATTCTACTCAAAATCACTATATTTCTAAATATATTCAGGAAAGTCGGGAAAAATTGAGAAAATTTTGTCAAAAGTACTGAAACAATATTCGATTTCGAAAATTCGTAAAAAAATTCTGAATGTTTCTCATCATTCTCATCATTGAAAAGATTTCATTTATTTCAAACTTTTCTTATTTTTAACAACAATTGAACTTTACAGATTTTCATCAACTATATTGGAATAATTTTTTATTAAAAAATTTAAAAAGTAATTGAATTTTGTAAAATTTTGGTTTCTAATTTAATTGGAATTTTATAAAATTTAAATTTTCAATGAATTTCATTAGAAATTTTAAAAATAATTTAGGTTCATGAAAAACTTGAATAATTCAAATTCTTATAAAATTTGTTATAATTTTTATTTCACATTTCATTCATTATTAAAAATAATAATGGAATTATTTATGAATTTTACTTAGAACACTAAAAATATTGAATTTTGGAAAAATTATAAATGATTGCAAAAACTCAATTATGTTCAAAAGTTTTTTAATATTCTCGTCGAAATTTCAATTATTTAAAAAATTATTAACAAAATTTTTGGCAAAATTCAATTATTTAAAAATTTTTTAATAAAATTCTTGCAAAAATTCAATTATTTTCAAAAATTTTTCTCAATTTTATATGAATTCTATTATTTACAAATTTTTTTATAAACTTCTTTCTTCTTAAAAATGTTATTAAAAATCTTTAAAAGGAAATCAATTATTTCGTATTATTAATGTGGTAAAAAATAATGTTATTTTAAAAACCTGGGAAATTTCCATTTTTGAAACTGAAAAAATCAGGAACTTTCAAATGAACAAATGCGTGACAACCCTGATCAAGTCTTTAATAAATTTCTCAAGCAAAACAAATAAAATAAAAATATTTCTGCCCAACAGTCAGAATAAGATTAAAATAAATATTAAAATAAATAAATATTAAATGAATAAAAAAATAAAAATATATAAACATATAATAAATAAATATTAAATGAATAAAAAATAAAAATATATAAATATATAATAAATAAATAATACAATAATAAATAAATAATAATATAAATATCAGATAAATATTATTAAATAATTGGGGCATCTAAAAATTGTTTTATAAAATAAAAATTGTTTTATTTATTTATTTTTATTATAATTTCGAGAATATAGTTTCTAACAAACAGAAATTTCGGTTAAATTCAATTTTATTCAAATTTTAATTCAATTTTATTGCATTTAAATTTTTATTTAAGCTTTAAATTATTAATTTACCAACATTTTTAACGCATTTAAAAATAACTTAGTTCAAGTTTCAATAAATTTAAATTTAAATTCCACTGTTAAAAAAAATTTATTCTAATTCTAATTACTTTCATTTTATCATACACATAAGATAAAATTTAAACAAATTTTAATTTTAATTACATTAGAATTTAAATTATATTAAAATTTCAATTGAAACAAATTTCGATTCAATTAAATTTTATTCAAATTTTAATTTAATTTTATTTAATTTTTCATAAAAGTTTTAAATTTTTTAATCTATCAACATTTTTTATGTATTTAAAAATTACTTAGTTCAAAAGTTTCAAAGAATTTTAATTTAAAATCCACTGTTAAAAATTAAATGTATTCTAATTCTAATTTGTGTTTACTTCAATTAACAAACGATGAAAAAAGTTTTAATTGACTGAAATAAACCACATTACTTGTCAATTATCAAATTAGTATTCACAAATAATTTTTACGAGTGAATGAAATGGTATTGCTTCAAATATTGAAATCATTGGTTCAAATACCTACAGTTTAATTAACTTTAATGAAAACTATTTGATTCAAGTAAATATTTATTTGCTAACAGATAAGTAATTGGTTATTTAAATTAACTTAGTTTTACTCTAGCGTTAAATTTAATTTATCTGGATTTGAAGTTTGTCTGTATAGAAATTTATTCAAATTTTAATTCTATCTGAGTAAAAATTTTCCCATATTTCAATTCTATTCTAAATAAAATTTATTACGATTTCAATTCTATCCGGGATAAAATTTATTACTATTTCAATTCAACCCGGACAAAATTTTTACAAATTTCAATTCTAACAGTGATAAAATTTTTCCAAATTTCAATTCTATCCTAATTAAAATTTATACAAATTTCAATTATGCCCGAATTAAAATTAATACAAATTTTAATAATTTTGGAATTCCAATGATGTCAAAATTACAATTTACCCAGATTTTCTTTGATTCAAATTTATAACTGTCTCTAAATATTATTAAGAAAAGATTTTAGAAAAAATATTGGTTATTATTTGAATTTTAAATGAACACGCAATTTTAACAAAACTAATTGATACAATACGAGTTACATCACTTAAGAGTTCAAAATAAAATTTAAAAAAAGTATGTTCTTTTTCATATTATCAACAAAAAAATTACGATTTTTAATGATACACTTTACTTCATTTATCATCTAAAATTTCAAGCACAATTTGGGTACAATCTGTTACTCATCGCCAACGATTTGATGGTGTATTTAGGTCACAAGTCGTTCAAAATCAAAATTTAAGTGTTTCAATCCTGTCAGTATGATCTATTAAAATTTTAAATGGTTCCCTCTATTTAGTACGATCTAAAATTAGGACAAATGGTAAAATCTATTTTCCATAATCTACAACTTGATTTTAGAACAATTGTAACAAATTTATTACTGCTTAAAATCGATTCTAAATTGAATAGTCAGTACATCATTACGTAAACTTTACGTAAAAATTAAAAAAATTGATTCTAAAAATTTTTAATTGATTCTAAATTTGTAGTCACTACATAATTAGGTAAATTTTACATAATGGTAATTATTCAAAATAATAATTTTTAAATTATTTAATTTTAATCACAATAATCTCTAAATGAGTAAACGTTTTTAGTTCTATTTTTTTGGTATCTGAATACTTTTATTGCAATTCTATCCATTCCTTCTCGATTGAAATCGTCCCCCTGTTTCTAATTTTTACCCCTTGCTATAAAACTTTACGATTCCTGGTAAAACGGAAAAAAGCAGATTTATATTGAATCGGGTAAATTGAATAACTATTTGAGAGTAAGAAGAAGAAGAAGAAAAAAAGAATCAAGATTGAAATTTTTTGGTAAGGATATTCGAGGAAGACAGTTTGCGTTAAGAGCAAGTGCAATGCCTGGGAGAATTGAGATATACTGTTTTATAGGGAATCATTCTGAATGTGTCAGAGGGGGAATGAAGAAGAAGACGAAGAAGAAGCAGCAGCAGAAGAAGAAGAAGAAGGGAAAGGGGCTTTTATGAAGTTACTGGAAAGGTGCGGTGGCTTGGAAAGTGGTTACTTTGTGCGTCAGAGGTATCTTCTTTACGGTTCGTTCGAGCCATTACTGAAAATTACCGACAATTCGACGCTCGCAAATCAAAATTCACAGTGTTTTCTTATTCTTTTAAAGGCAAACGTTCGCGCCTTCACTGCAACGATTCATATGATTTCGCTCACAAAAATTCATGACGATACTTTTGTAACATCCTTATATATATAAATCTAAAACGCAACTCTTAAGATAATTTGCCAATTGCACTATAACTTCATTTTCTTCAAGTAAAACTTTGCCTTTAAATTGCCTTTAAATATAAAAGCCGAAATAGAAGACCTTATATGGGGGGATAATTTTTGAATTTGCTTTCATTTGCTCTCAAGTGTTACGTCTCAAAAAATGAAACTAAACATAATCATAACTTACATATTTAATTCGGCCGGCATCGGTGATTCAACCTACAATTCACAGAGCATAAAGTTCTGTTATTAAGGGACAGGTTTTAAGAAAGAGTAACTTGTTAAATTAAGTTAAATTACTAGAATATTTATTTGAATCCTTTACAATTAGAATCAGAGAGAAAGAGTAGATCCAGATGTCTTCAAAGACACTTAAAATTATTCTTAGAGTCGTAGACCCAATATGAGAAAACTACATTCACAATGAAATCGAAGAAATGACGTTGTCTAGCGGAAACAGAGAATGCAATATTTTCCCTTTGAATTGTTTTCGGGCCAGCCAAAACGAACGGTCCGGAGTCTAAGTGTCGAATGTAAATTACGTGTACACCCCTCAGTTTAAGAGTATACGAATAATTTATATTAAGTCGATGTCGATATAATGCAGTCTTCAGAAAATTAGAAATGAGCCTCGTAGTAGAAATATTCTTCTTGAATGAATTTGACTTAGTTAACTTGGTCGCGGTTGCTTGACTTATACGAAGAAGACACACGGGGATTTAACACAACTTGTTAACTTGATGGCGATTTCTCGACTGACGCGAAGAACGCAAATTTGATAATTCGAGGGTGACTTGTAGACTAGTAAAGTTCACGGCGTTTCCTGGACTGCCGAATGTGGCGAGGGTGGCACATTTTATACCTTGGCTTCCAATGATAATGCCGTCCACTTTTATAGCCTTTTGGATCAGTTCTCTTCTATTGATTAAATTAGGCGCCTTATCTCAGACTAGTGAGTCACCTTAGACAAGGGTCGCTTTCGTGGAGGACCATATATATTAAAGGTCGTTCAGGTGTCTGACAATTGGATCGATTTGTTTGGGTTACAAGAAAAAAGGTAGGATTCGCTTTCCAAAATTACAAATATCAAAACAAATAAGTCACGATGACGTGACACAAGATACAATGAGTGTGAACATTTAATTCTAACTTATCTTCAAAACAGATTGAAGATAAGAAAGAGAATCTCCCTCCTCATCAGAATTGGAACTTTGTTAGTAATCTTTAAATATTAATTGAAAAAAAGTTCCACTAATTTAAAAAGATTTCTATCAAAAACCAAATTTTACCAGGGATCAATTATTTAAAAAAAATTGAAATACAATTTACAAGTTTATTAATTTTTATCATTTTTTAGCACAAAATGAATTTCGAGATAAAGGCTCAACAGAGACCGAAAAATCTGCTGAAAAAATGCCATTTTCTCCATCAACTTCAAAGACAGAGCACGATGAACATCGAGAAGCACAGAAAAAAACTTTTGGCCTGAGTGAAAAGCTTCGATTAAAATGTAAGTTTTTTAAAATTATTTTCTTCAAGTATTTGATTAAAATGAAGGAATTGTTTAATTTTAATTCATTTGTTTCTTTTTATTTTTCAGCACCAACTAGATCCCGCGAGGAACTCTCTATCAGTTCAATTGGAAAGACTGAAGATGTGAAATCTTTTATTCCGGAGAAACAATCTTTCACTTCTAGTGATGGTAAAAAAGTATCAATACTCGCATGAGTCCGACATTAATAGCCATCCACTAATTAAGACAAGCAAAAGAGTAACCCAGACAATATAATAACTTCAAACTAATTTCGTCCCTCGAAATATAGACGTATATGAAAAATGTCCACAGATTGCCAACATAGAAGAGGTGTTGATCGACGTTGAATGATTGGATTTTATACTTTGAGAACCTGCAAACCATTATGCACCTCACGTTCTCTCGAAGGCTGCATAACATGTATGCCTATACATACGGCCATAGACCAAAATGTCGTAATTTCGCTTTGAGTTCAGTTTTACTCTGGTCTTCGTACATGCTCATAGCAATATAGATATATGTTTTGAGCTTGGTAGGATGGCGAACGCTATGCTTGTGCATAGCGAGAGCAGGCCTGACCTAATTTACATACATATAAAGCGCATTCGATGTGTTTTAGGGGTCGTAAATCGACGCAGCTACGCGAATCGTTAAACCCTTCCTTGCCACAACACCCTGACGATGCGTGTGGGAGAGAAATGTCCCATAGATTTGTATATAGGTATGCATGTCCTCGCTCTCATCAATGTATGAACCCGCTCTGTGTGTAATGTGTATATATATATATTTCACATTGTATATATAGTCTTATTCGAGGATCTCTCAATTTCTCTTTTCTCATTGGTCGTTCAGTTTCGAGAGGATAGTTATATATCCCCCTTTTCTCCGTTAATAATTACAATTTTCTCAAGTGTATCTCTATCCCTCGATAGTATATGTATAATACTTTATTCACACTCCTGGAATGTTCGATTTATATTTTGGGAATATTCCTCTAAAGTATTCTGTCCTTATTTTTACACTCTAAATTTAAATTAGTTAAAAATCATATAGTTTTAACACACAATGAATAATTGACTTTTTGCTTCTGAAATCAGTATGCAACATAACTGATTTACAGTATGAAGAAATAGCGATTTACATTAAAAAATAAGTGAAAAACCGCTGCCAAGTTATATATTTTGGTTATAATTTTGGTGCTCATTTCATTCGATTTCGTAAATCTCGTTGTGTTTATTTAATGAATACTTTGCTTCCTCATAGAGATAAATACAATAAAGTATAAATTTTGAACAATTATTCTCAATTGCTGTAATATTTTTTCTCCGTATTAAATACTTCTACATAAAAAAAATTTCCTTCACAATTTTTGTTTTTTGAAACATCTATAACTTCTTTATTTCTAATCAAATTAGCTACAAAAATAGGTAAATCGAAGCGTTTTTTAATGATCTACAAGTTGGTAACTATTGTTTTAAAGTTATTTCTACATTTTTTAACAAGATTTTGAAAAAAATCTTGTGACGAACGGACTTCGTCACGAATTATCCCTTCGTGAAAATAAAATACAAATATAATATTTACAAGAAAATATTAACAAAATATACTTAGTTCATCTATTTGTTATAATCTTAATTAAAATGAGTTTAAATATTAATAAAATTGTGTTTAGGTTATTGAACCATGATCACACCACTGCCTAAAACTGCAAGCTTGCAGAAAAGCGCCTGGCAACGAGCAGGTGCAATAAACTAAAGTATGATTTCACCACTGTAATGTCGATTAATAAAATCGATTGATACAGGGAAATCTGGGCATTTGCCCGTGTGTCTCGGCGTGACCAAGACGGAGACTTAGGGCTATAGTTCGAAGCCCTTGTTTGTTTAATTAAATTGAAGGTCTGAATAGTAGACCATAAGTAGAAGTAATAAAATAAGTGAAATAAATAAATGATTATGAAAGGAAATGAAAAGTGAAATATTAAATAAAGTGCAAGTGAGATAAAACACAAAGGAAATTAACTAAAGGGAATAAAACTTAAAGAAATATATAAATATATATATAACAAAGGTGAGCTAAGTTGTTTTACACACTAAAATACAAAACATGCACGTAAACACATTACGCATCAGAAAATAGATATTGTGTAGAATCACACACTTAAGGAGAATAAACATTGTAATCTTTAAAACAAAGTAAAAAAGGGAAATTTAGATAATTGTATTAGGATTTAGAAGTTATTATATATTCTCATTATATTGTAAATTTGTTTAACTTTATTAACATCTACACAACATTTCCAAAACCTTAAAATCCACTATTTCCAAACAGTAGAGATTCTCACCTCACTACTTGAACAATAAGTAGGAAGGAGGGGATCCACTACCAAATAGGTTTGAAGGTTTCGAATATTTTCGTGTAACATTCATTTAAATTAAATTATTGTTAACAATTAAATTTGTTTATTACAAGTCTTATTTTCGAAAATTTTTGATTTTTAAAACTTTAATATCTCCAATGAATATGGACGACAAATGTTCATTGAGAACTCAAAAGATGCGTCTAAAAAAACTCTACAAAACTAGAGAAAAAAATTTATAGGTATCCCAACATTTTTTAGAGTTATGGGCAAAAAACGTTTTTTTGAAAAATTAAAAATAAAAAAATATATATAGCTAAACTTTATTAATCTGTCTCAAAGTACTCTCATTTTATACCCGCAGGTGAGACCTACATTTAAAAAAAAATTCAGCTCAAAAACATTTCATAATTTGAAGATATTTATGAAAATGTGATGTTTACACGACACACACGGATTGGCATTTTTTAAAAATGTCATTTTTGAACTCCTGAGGTCAAATAAGATAACGAAAAGGGAATCTTTTCAAAAACAGGATTCAATTTAAGAAAAGGAAACTTTTTAAATCAAGTAAAAATTATTACATTATAGCGCATTACTTTAAAAAAGTGTTTTTAATTTTTTTTGTAACTTCAGCTTTTTTGAATAAAATTATTTTTTGTTTAACTTTTTCTGCTAATTCTGAGAAAATTTTTTTTTTAAACCAAACATAAGCAGGCATCCAAAAAAATATATTGAATTTAAACATATTTTATTATTGAATTAAACGTAATTTTTATTGAACCAAATTTACAATGTATTGAATCAAAATTATTATGTTTAAATGAAGCATAATTTTTGATTGACTAGATAACAAAGATAATTATGTTTGATTCAAAAATATTGTATTCTTAGTGTTGATATTTCTTAAACTTTTTTCATAGTCCTTGACTGTCATTAGATTTTTAATCAAAATTTTTATTACAACGCTACTTTTGTTTTAAAATTACATGAGTAAAATTATTTTGGGACTTATGGAAACAATTTTGCTCAAAAATAGTCAAATTTAAAATTAAAAATTGTTATTTCAAGAATAACTCTTACTATACATGCTAAGACACTTTTTTAATAAAAAATTCGAAAAGTTTATTTCAAAAATAGTAAAATTCACTATCAATATAAGAATATTTAATATCGAATTGTAATCTTCAAGGAAAATTTGAATAATTTTTGTAAAAATATTAATCTTGCAAATGGTAAATTTTGCTATTAAAAATCGTTATTTCCATGCAGTTAATTTTATAATTGTAGCAAATTTATTCAAAATTAATAAATTTTATTTTTAATTTGGTAAAATTTATTCTGAAATTCATAAAACATTTTTAAAAATTAGTTTTCTTAGAAGTAAAAATTATTTTATATTAATTGTCAAATAATGTCTAAATTTATAGACAGAAATAATAAAAAAAAAATTGTTTTTTAAATGCTAAAATTTTTCTAAAATTCACTTAAAAAAATTTGTTGGAGAAATTCAACTACTATTGGGTAGTAGAGGGAAAAATAGTTACAATAATTACTTTTTCAGTTGATCTAATACTATTTTTTATAGTAAATTTTACTTCTTCTTAGGTAGTTAAAAATTTAGAATTCAAGCAACTAAGAAAAATAGTTAAATTTTAAAAATAACTACAAAATCTCGTTGCACTAACTACATTCTCAATTATTTTAGCTACTTTTTGATGGTTAATACAAGTTTTTTAAGATCTTTGGAGACTTATCGAACTAAGGAGAGTAGTTAAAAAGTAGTTAAATTTACTAAGAATTTTTTTGAGTGTTTGCAAAAAGTAGAAATTTTTTCTTCAACAGAAATTATTAGTTCAACAGAACTAAAAATTTTTTAAACCTTGGGGAACACATGCGGTCATTCTGACACCACGATTTTTTACGCAAATCACTTTATCTATTGTTTAATATTTTTTAAAAGGATTTTAAAGCAAACAAACTTATTTTACAAAGTTTAAACAATATCTTAAAATAATTCTTAGGTCGATCCGATGAACAGTTTAAAATTGGTTAAGCATTGAAAAATGATCGAAAAAAGAGAACACACGTTCTCCAAAGGTTAAAAAAAATTATAATGTTCACAAGCTTTTTTAAAAAATAGAAGGAAAAAGGGAGAAAAATTGTGATTGAAGGTGTTTAGGGAATTTTATTAATTTAAGGCAATTAGGCAATAAGAAAAGGAAAAAGAGGAAAAACAGAATTAGGTAAAAAATGTGACTGTGATCCCTGCAATATCTAAAATATGGATAATTATCTGTTTACTGAATAAAAAACAATTATTCCTATCAAAAATTGAAAAAATCATTGAAGAAGAAATGTTCTCCTTTAATAATTTGAAAAATTGATAGAAAAAATGGTTCCTTTTAAAAAATTCGCCATTACTTTCCTTTCGACCGCAAAAAAGAGAAAAACCAAGAGTCTTACCACAGAGGAGTTCGAAAGAGATTCACCATCATGAGAGTGATTTTTTTTCTTTGCGTCAAAGGATAATTAATTTTACGACGTGTATGTGTGTGCGTTTGGTTTAGGTAAATTTTTGTTTGTGCTTAGCGCGAAGGAAGAAGATGGTGAGTGTTATGGGCGATGTTGATGGTGTTGGTGACAGTGGCATTTCTAGTATTTGCGGGTAGTGGTGCCGATAAAGTTAAACCCACTAGGCTGGGGTCCCGCAATGACAACACATAAACGCGTTTATGTCCCGAGTTGCATTATACTGTAACCTGACAGAACCGAGTGTCTCTTCGGCACTGATGTGAGCATCTAAACCGTTGGAATCTTTTCCAAATACAATCGTTAACATTTGTCAATTATTATTATTATTATCAGAAAATTATTTTTTTTTCATTTTTTTACCATTTTCTTATTTATTTACTATTTTCTTAATTTACTTTTTTTATAGTTTTAATTTTACAGTTTTTTCTAAGGTTGTTAAATTGAGTCAAAAAGCAAATGTAAAAAAGTGTTGCAAAGCAATGCTTTGATTCATTTTATATCTCAATTTTGTTTCCGCAAAAGACCGTGTTTTCAAATTTAATATTTATACTCTCAAAAACTGAATTAGTGAAATTTGACTGAGAATCAGTGACACTGTTCTCGTGATTTAAATCAGTGGAATTTTACTGAAGATCAGTTAAAACTGATTGCAATTTCAGTCATATTTCACTGATTGGTCAATAAAAAAATAACTGAAATTTTCAATATGTGTGACTGAAATTTCCAGTAATTTTTTCATTGGTCAATTAGTAAAATATGACTAAATTTTTAATCACTTTTAACTGATTTTCATTGAGATTCAACTGAATAAAATCGCGAGAATAGAGTCACTGATTCTCAGTCGAATTTCACTGATTCTTAGTAAAATTCAACTTATTCAACTTTAGAGAATATATTATTTTTCATAAGATTCTTCAAATGTGCCTAATAGCCTAATATTTATTATTATTTATTTATTAACTTACTTGTTACTAATAAAGTAGAACTTTGGTTCGTTTTCAATGTCCTTAAATTAAAAATAAAAATTTAAGTTCTTGCCTTTTATTGTAGAAACGAACCATCTTAGTCTTTCGAATCTTGGGAATCCCATTGTCCAAAATTCACCAATGATGTGCAGTGTCAACTGACACGACACTGTACCGAGGGCAATCAGTATATTTGGACACAGTGAATCTGAAATCAAAAAATAAAATATTTATTAGCAAAAAAATTAGATAAATAAATATATTAAGCTGCATTAAAAATTAATATTTTTAATTGAAAAATAAGAAGCCAACCGAAAAAATATGTTTGAATTAAACATATTTTATAATTGAATTAAATTTAATTTTTATTGAGTAAAAATTGTCATCTTCGATTAAAATATATTTTTTTCTCAGTGTAATTTAAATACAGATACAAATACTTTTTATCAAAATAATTTTAATAATCATTTGGTTATTAAACGCTCTTCGAAGAAAAATACATAAGTATAAACTTAACCCACATTTTTTTTTTGCTTTTCGGGTATCTTTTTTTAAAGCGCGTTAAAAATCAATATTTATATAAAAATAATTGCTAATTAATTAAATAATTAATGCTTAAAAAAGTCATTAAAAAAAGTGAGACTACATAAGGGAAACCACATTTTTTAGAAACTTTTTATAGCCTTAATTTTACAATGTATATTTAATTTATTTTTTTTTAAATTCCTGACTCATATTTCATTTTAGCAACAGTAGCGTCTCTACAATAATGACGCTAATATTTGAAAAAGTGAATAAAAAACTATTCCAATTTAAAATAAATAATTGCCATGAAATAAATAAATAATTAACAATAAATTATTAACACATAATTTACCTTGGAAACTATAATAAGTTTTTATTCATTATTCCAGGTGTAGACTTGAACACCTTTAGTTTATACTTAGAGTTGATCCCTTTTGTATTATTTGATTTGAAATATTATAAACAAAACATAAAGTTTCTTTAGAGAGCATTAAAATTTTCACAAATTAAGAGGAGACTTTAACTATGTGGTTTTAATTATTTCGAAAAAAGGACTTAAATCTTCTATGAAAATTATTTTTATAGTAATTGTTTGCTAGAAAATCAATGATGTGTAAATAAAATAAATCAGAACCATTTTATTATCATTTCATTTTAACAGAGCCAATTATTCTAACTATTCATAGATTTTTATTTTTATTAAAAACTGATAGATTTTAAAATCCATAAGAAAATAATTATGTTTTTTGTCAACAAAATAAAATTATATTTTATAAAAATTGATTTTTCCAATTTTAAAAAAAAATTGTTTTTAGGTTGAAAATGCTAAAAAATACAATTGTCCTTAAATTTTTTAACATGGAAATTCACTTGTTCATTTTTCTAACTAATTTTAGGTCACAATTTTTTAAAATAAAAAATAAACAAATTTTGATGAAATTATGATTTTGAATTAGTGAGAAAAACAAATAGGTGAATTTTCATAAATAAAATAACATACTAAAGGAATTGTTTAGCATTTAATATTTTTTAATAAGAAAATGCTTCATAAATACAATTGTCATTGAATCTTTTAATATGAAAATCCTCTTGTTTATTTAACTGATTAAAATAGTTTTTACACTAATTTTTTTTTTTATTTTCAAAAATTTTTCTTAATTCAATAATTTGTATGTCTACTATTTTAATAAAATTTCCAAAAAGTATTCAATTATTTAAAAACAATTTTGACTAAATTCTATACAAATATTCAATTATTTTCTAAAAGATTGAAAATTTCATAGGAATTGAATTATTAAAAATAGTTTATTTAAAATTTTTTAAAAAAAATCAATTTGAAACTTTCTTTTATAAAATCCGCACAATAATTCAATTACTTTCATAAATAATGAAACTCATTACAGAAACGAAATTATATTTAATACGATTTTAATCAAATTCGTCGAAAAATGCAATTATTTTAAAAATTTGATTAAATTTTGTCTAAAAAATTCAATTACTATAATTATTTTTATAAATAGCAAAGTTTTTCCAATTTACTAAATTCTTTTGAATATTATTTTTGAAAAATATTCTTCACAAGAATTCAATTATTTTCACAAATATCTATAAAATTAAAAAAACAATTTAATTATTTTCAAAAGTAATAAAATTCTCCGCAGAAATTCAATTATGTATAAAAATTTTTTAAAATTCTCCGAAATTTCAATTATCTTTATAAATAATTAAATTGTTCTTTACAATTCAATTATTTTCAAAAATTGTAATAAAATTCTTCGCAAACATTTAATTATTTTCATAAATATATAATAACATTCATTGAAAGGATTCAATTACCATTATAAATGGTAAAATTCTTTGCAGAAATTCAATTAGTATCAATAAATTTTAATGAAATTGAATTAATCAAATTTTCCGTTATATAATTATGAACAGACAAGATGTTTTTTGGGAAAATTGAAAAAATTCTTTGTTTAATTCAATTATTTTCCAAATTGTAGATTTATGTTCGAAATGAAATAAATTTAAATTTGATGAGAAAATAAAAGCGGTAAAAATTGGGACAAAGCCGGGAAAAACGGGGAATTTAAAGTTTAAATACAATTTATTGTATTTAAGTCACTATTGATAGAGTAAATATCGGTAAAATTATTTCCTATTATCTTATTAGTGGTCGTTTTTCTTTAAGGATTTTAGTTTTGAACACTGTTTTTAAATGGAAATGTGAAAACTAAAGATCTAAATTTGACTATTTGTTAATAAAAGTAGCTTCTAGTAGCATTAGGCTCAAAAAAGTAGCCAAAAAGTAGCCTCGTATAAAAAAAGTAGCAAATAGTAGATTTTAGTAGAAGAGTGCGAAGTCTGGTCTTCTGATTCAAATTTAGAAAAAAGCATACCAAATTTAATAATCCAAAGTTACAAGGAAATAAATTACATACTTAAAAAGTATTCAGTAAATACCAAAACATATTAAAAATATGCACAGTAAATTAGCAAAATAAAAATTGGACTACACTACAATTATTTTTCTAAATAATCGTTCAATTATTGGTTCAACATTTAGTATACATTTCAGTAATGAAAATTAATGTTTATGATTTTACATACACACATACACACGTGTATATAAATTGCATAGGTCATACGTGCTAAAGGGGGTGTAGTGTCAGAGAAAGATGCGGGGTAGGGTTATAGATGAAAGGTTAGAGGGAGGAGGGGAGAGATGGAATGAGATGGTAACTGTAAAGTTCTGCGCGTGACACTGTGTTATGTTCTTCACGATGGGCGACTCCATGGTTATATATCTATATCCACAAACATATATATATATACACACATTTCGGACTTTGGTATACATTGGTATTGCTCATACACTGCGTTTATGGCACATAACCGGCGCACAGATTATTTTGGCTTGATCAATTTGATAACTCCATATGGTTATGCTACCTTCCGATTACAAGTGCGAGTTTGTACTTTACCCTCTGTCCTAGGAAATCGAAAATTTCAATCTTGAATCTAAAACCCCCATCGTAACACCAGTCGGAAATTTTTAACTGTATGAATGATACAATCGAAAGTCAAATAGGAAAACATTTTTTTGTTTTCGTTTTGTTTTCGTTTTTGCTTTTAGGGACAAAAATTTCACTCAGAACCTTTTTTACGAGCAATGACTATATAACTACTCTACAAGATTGTGAATTTTTTTTTTTGCTTGTTGAAATTAAAAAAAATCAAACCGGAATTCAATGTGAAAAAGAAAATGGGATTTGAAACATTTGTACGAATTTTCAATTAGAGATTTTTTTATGAAAAATGATAAAAATGGAAAGTAATTAATTTACGGGGCTCGGATCGTCTTTAAAAGTAAAAAAAGTCGCTTTAGTCGCATAAATTCACAACAAAAGTCACGAAAAGTCGCATAAAATTTACAAAAAAGTCGCACGAAATTTTAGAAAAAAACGACAAAAAGGAAACACGAAATTGTCAAAATTGTAAAAAACTCACATTTCTCGACAACATACACAGTAAATATCAAAACATATTAAAAAAATATACGCAGTAAATAAACAAAAAAATTAAAAAAAAAAATTCTTAAAATTCTTTTTATGTTTGATACATTAATATCAAACAATCCGGAATAAAATTTTTAAAAATTTAATAAAATTCATACGAAAAATTTAATTAGGCATTTTTAACATTTTTTTAAAATTCTCTTTAAAATGTAAACTATTTTAATGAATAACAAAATTCTTCTTCGAAATTCAATTATTTAACAAAAATTTTAATACAATTCTTGCCGAAATTTCAATTATCTTTATAAATAATGAAATTCATCATACAAATTTAATTATTTTCAAAAGTAATATAACTTTTCGCAGAAATTCAATTATGATTAAAATTTCTTTTAATTTTTCGTCAAAACTTTATAAATAATAAAATTCATCATTAAAATTTAATTATTTTCAAAAGTTTTAAAAAATTTTTTTGCAAAAGTCAATTATCTTCGAAAGTAAGAAAAATCTCTACAAAAATTGAATTATATTCAAATTTTTTTTAAATTCTCAAAATTTCAATTATGTTTATATAAGTATCAAAATTCTTCCATAAAATTCATTTACTCTTAAATATTTCTAGAAAAAATCTGTTCCAAATTTCAATTATCTTTGTGAATAATAAAATTCTTCCCTGAAATTCATATATTTGCAAAGAATTTTAATAAAATTCTTCTCTGAAATTCAATTATTTTCAAAAGTAATAAAATTCTTCGCAGAAATTCAATTATTTTCAAAAAATTTCTTAAATTTCTTCTTACAATTTGTAATATCTTCATAAAGAATAAAATTCATATTCGAAATTTAATTATTTTCAAAAGTTCTGATAAATTTTTTTACAAAATTCAATTATCTTCAAAAGTAAGAAAATTCTTTAAAAAAATTAAATTATTTTCAAATTTTTTTTAAATTCTCAAAATTTTAATATTATGTTTACAAGTATCAAAATTCTTCTGCAAAATTCAATTACTTTGAAATATTTCTAGAAAAAATTTGTTCAAAATTTCAATTACCTTTGTGAATAATAAAATTCTCCCCTAAAATTAATATATTTGTAAAGAATTTTATTAAAATTCTTCTCTGAAATTCAATTATTTTCAAAAGTAATAAAATTCAATTATTTTCAAAAAATTTCTTAAATTTCTTCTTAAAATTTGTAATATCTTCATAAAAAATAAAACTCATCCAGAGAAATTTAATTATTTTCAAAAGTTCTGATAAAATTTTTTGCAAAATTTAATTATCTTGAAAAGTAAGAAAATTCTTTACAAAAATTCAATTATTTGCAAAAATTTTTTTTAAATTCTTAAAATTTCAATTATGTTTATATAAGTATCAAAATTCTTCCATAAAATTCATTTACTCTTAAATATTTCTATAAAAAATCTGTTCAAAATTTCAATTATCTTTGTGAATAATGAAATTCTTCCCTGAAATTTATTTATTTGCAAAGAATTTTAATTAAATTCTTCTCTGAAATTCAATTATTTTCGAAAATTTTATTCTTAGCAGTAATTCAATTATGATCAAAAAAAATTTTTTTTTCGTTAAAATTTCATAAATAATAAAATTTATCATAAAAATTTAATTATTTTCAAAAGTTCTGATAAAATTTTTTTGCAAAATTCAATTATCTTGAAAAGTAAGAAAATTCATCACAGCAATGCAATTATTTTCAAAAATTTTTTTTAATTCTCATCAAAATTTTAATTAGCTTTGTGAATATCAATATTCTTTTGCAAAATTCAATTACTTTCTAAGGTTTTATAAATTTTTTCCAATAATTCAATTATTTTCAGAAAAAATGATTAATTTTTTTTTTTAATAAAATCTTATAAATTAAAATAATGATTTTACCACTTTGTCATCTTTAATTATTATAAAAAGACCGAAAAGCGAGCGTAAAAAGTGAAATATCGATATTTTGTTGAGTCTTCGACTCGGACCAATCGATGTCTTCATGTTTTATTACATTTTTTTATAAGTTGTTTAATTTCAAAAAGGTTTGAATTTGAATCTTTTGAAGAATTTTAATTTCTATGAAAAAATAATAATTAAATATTTATTTATAAAAGAAGTTATTGATGTTTTCGAAAAAATTGTAAATATAAATGCAACAGAACATTTTTTTGACTCAAAATTTTTCTTTTAAATTTAAAAAAACTTTTTTATTTCATTCGTATTTTAGTAAAAATCTCGAAAAACTCATTTAGTCGCATTTTTTCACAAAAAAGTCGAAAAAAGTCACATTTTCTTAGATAAGTCGAAAAAAGTCGAAAAAATTGCGCAATCCGAGCCCTGAATTTAGTAATTAACAAAAAATTAGTTGAATTTATTTTTTCTTTGGTAAATTATTAATGTTTTAGTGTGGATGTTAGAGAGAGAGAGAGAGAATGGAGCTGATTAATAAAATTGTAGAGTAAACCGGAGTAAAACAAAATATCGATATTTCACTTTTTACGCTCGCTTATCGGTCTTATGGCAGAATTTACAACGTCTCACTTCTCGAGAGCCGCATAAAAAGTGTACCCCTTTTACTTTACGGCACACTTCCAACCACCCTCCGATGCTGCTGCTTGAAATGTGTATACGTGAGAATGTGTGTCAGAGTTCGAGCAATAGCTAAAGGTTTAGTTATTGCTGATTTTGCGAACGCATAATAAAAATCTTCACGAAAATAAAATCACCGCTTCCATATACTGTATTAGTGTTATAGGTGCGGGATTTACAGTTAATAAATTTTTCTTTCGTGGTTTTTTGGACTTCCGATAAAATTTCTAGTTTACGGTCACGACGTATACCTTTCCTCCCATATATATATACATATGAACACACAAACACACATCGAATTGTTACCCATCAATATTTGCTTAATACTCGATACTCCATATGTTATTTTCGAAATCTGATTCTATTCCACTACACAACTGCAAACAAAATGAAGGAAGTGCAAAAAGCTTGAAAAAAAATAAAATATCAAATGTCTGTTAAAATAACTAAAAATCAGTTTTGTGAATAGTTGAAAAAAAGAAGAAAAAAATTTTTTTTTTGTTAAATAATTAAGAAATTTTATTTCAAACAGATGTGATTGTTAAATAATAATTAAACTTATTTACCTGAGACAAACAATTATTATTTTAGTTTGAGAGAAAATTTTTAAGGAGTGGCAAAAGTTTTTAGAAAATTTTAGAGGGAAATCTCGTCAAATTTTGCGAAACATCTATGAATAAACTGGGACAGCGAGAAAGCGAAGGAGTTGTAATAATAAGCTTATAATTACATCTTCCGCCAATTAAAGCCACTTAAGAAGCATTCTCTTAATAAACTCGACTAGGCAGACTCGATGGCCCGCTATTAATACTTTGAGGCTAAGTCAATTCGATCAATTAAATACGTTACTAATAATTAATATTCCCAAGTCTCGCAGCTTGGACATGCAACTTCCTTCGAAATTAATCGCTAATATTTTCACAACAAGAGAGAGAGAGAGAGAGAGAATAAAATAATTCTTTATAGACAGGGTTGCCAAAACAAATTTTGATTTCATTTTTCCCTGATTTCCAGTCAGAACTTTGATTTTTTCTCAAATCCTAAAAAATATTTGACATTACGCTAAAAATAAATAGTAGATACAAGCAGGAAATTTTTTGTAATATATTTAACTTTTAAATTCGTTACAAGTAAAAATATTTAGAATATGAAGTATTTTTTAAATATAAATATTTAATCATTGTTTCCTTGAAAAACTGTGGAAAAATAAAAAAACTAATAATTATTATTTTTCCACAGGAATTAAAAAATAAAAATTTTCAAATTCTTTGAAATTGAATAATAATTTACTAGTATTGTTACTGTACCTTATCGAAAATTACTTTCAAGATTTAATTTCAATTATTTTCTCGAATTTTCAACTAAAACTCTTCTCTAATTCAATTATTTTTAATAATTTTAGAGAAAGCTTCTTAATGATTCCTTAATAATAATATAATAATTAATTTTTTAAGAAGAGGAACTAGTGAAATTTGAACTCTTCGATAATTCAGTTTTTAAAAGAGGACAATTTTTTACTGACATTACTCAGGATATAAATTTATTTTATATATAGGTTAAAATTCAACAAAAATTTGTCGGATATTTTGAAAATTTTATTTTTTGAAAACATTACAATTTTTCAAAATCCATACAAATTGATTTTTCAGAATCATAAGAACGGCTACAAAAAAATTTGGCGGCGAAAAATAATAGAAAATGTGGAAAAAGTTAAATTTTTTGATAAATACTGATAAAATTTGAGCCAATCGCTAATGACAATTTTTAGTGGTATCAAAAAATTTGTAAGCTTTTTTCAGTACCTGAAATCATATTATACTATAACAAATTAATAAAAGTAATTCTAAGCTGATTAAAAATTTTTTTTATTTTTCAAAAAATTTAAGTTATTGAAACAATTACAATTTTTCAAAAAAATTGATTTTTCTAAAAATATACAATTTAAAAAAACATCAAACTGTTTGAAAATCAATACGATTGATTATTCACTATTATGAAATAAGTATTTTAAAAAATTGACAATAAAAATTAATAAAAATTACGAGGGTACTTCAAATTTTTATTTTTTGAAAGTTTTTATATTAATTTAAACAAAATTTTAATTGATTAAATTTTCTTAATTTTTCGCAGCATCTTGTAATTCAAAATACCAAAGCTCGTTAGAAGAAACATTAACCACTTATAAACAACAAAAATTTAGATAATTTGAAATTTCACTTGTCCCTCCCCTTAAAGAAAAAGAAAGAAAAAACTATATCTAAAATTTCCCTGTCAAACATTTGTTTACAATTTACTTTCAAGGAATTTTAATAAACTAAAATTTTCTATATTTTAATATATATTTAAATACAACCAATTAAAAAAAGTAATAACAATTTGTACAGAAGTGGAACTTCTTAAGAATTTTTAATGAAAATTTGTTGAAATTCAACTTTTTTCAAACTTATTCAATTTGAAATATTTTAAAATTTAGTGTATATTATTAATATTCTTTTAACATTCTATAATGTTAAAGTCTCTACAAAAATAATTACCTATAAATTATTAAACAAAAAATCATTAATATTAATGCACAATTTGTTTAAAATTTTTTTTAAACTTTTTAAATTAATTGAATTGTTTTAAATTATTTTATGAAAATTTTGCAGGGAAATAAATAAATTATTTTAGAAACTCTATTAAAATTGTATTGAAAACAATTTAATTCTTAGAAAGAATTTTATAAATTTTTTTTTAAATAGTTGAATTCCTGAAAAATTTTTTTTGCCAATTTGAATTAAAATTCTATTGAAATAATTAAATTCTTATACATCATTTTGTTAAAGTTTTTTAAAAAGTAATCGACTTCTTTCGAAGAATTTTATTAAAATTGCATTGAAAAGAATTAAATTGTTTCGAGAAATTGTATCAAACTTTTGAAAGAGAAAATTGATTTTTTTCGAAGAATTTTATTAAAAATTTGTTAAATTATTTAAATTCTTCGCGGATTTTATAATTACCTATCAAAAAATTTAAATTCTGCGAAGAATTAAATTATTCATAAAAATAATTGACTTCTTCACACGTATTTTATTAAAATTTTGTCTAAATAATTGTAATCCTGCGAAGAATTATATTATTTACAATGTTAATGGAATTGATACGAATTTTATTAATATTTTATTAAAATAATTGAAATCCTGCAAAGAATTATATTATTTATGCAAAAATATTTGAAATCTCATAAACAAATACTATCGAAATTTTAAAAAACAATTTTTTTCTTTTAAAAAGAATAATTGTATTAAAATATTTTCAATGATTGATAAAATTGTGGTTTAATTTCTCCACATGAGAACGCCAAGGTCGCCACCTGGTGGTAGGAGAAATTCCTGGAAAGTACTAAGCTGACATCTAGCGGTGACCTTGGCGTTCGCAGGTGGAGAGTAGTATCTCCATATTAAATTTCACAATGCTATTATATTTTAAATAAAATTTATTAGATTTAAAAACAACTTACTTGTTTTAAATGAATATCTATTTAATATAACAGATAACCTGATTAATACACAAATCAGTTATTTGAATCAAATAATTTTTTTTCCAAAGTATTTATTATTATTGAAGGTATATTATAACTAGTGACAAATAACAAGTTTTCACAAAGGAGAAAGTGTTGCCAAAATTTTATTTTGCGCCGCATATTAGAAAGAATTGAGACGCACTATTTGCTCACTTGTGAATCGGCTCTAATGGTAAAAGTATGTGAAATATAGAGATTACATGCGTGAAAACAGCAGCCCCCGTTTTGTGCCAATGCTCTCGTAGACGCGCTTCTTTCTGTTATGTGTTTGTGTATGAGTGAGTGTTTTAGTGAACACACCAATACACGTGAATAACCGGACGATTTTTCCTACCTTTTTTTTTTTTTTTTTTTGAACGTATAGACATGCATTCAGTCGGGGGTGTCTGGGCGAGAAGGGGTGGTACGTCCCTTTACCGTCGATTTTTCGAGTTTTTTTACGGGCGACGGCGCTCCCGCTTGGACGAACGAACACGGGGAGCTACATCAATAATCTACAATCAAACTGCAGATAAAGCTACAATCGACCCTTTTGTGAATATTTCAATAAGGACCAACGTATCCAACTCTTGACGTTCTAAAATCTATGAGACACTTTTCCATTTTTTTTCTACTTTCCTATCCATCAACAAATGAATTTTTCAAGTGTGTTTCATAATTTTATTTTTTTTTTATCCTGATTTCTAGAAATTAGATTTTTTTAAGGAGGACTACTATTTAGAAATTGAAAAAGACAGTAAAAGGGAAATATTTTTAATTTAAAAAAGCTTATTTTTTTATTAAAAAGAAGCGTTACATTTTTTAAATAGTAATTGAAACCAAAATTTCCACAAGGGCGTAATTTTGAAAATCGTTATCGCTATAATTGTTATACAAAATTTACTCATGTACGATTTTCAGAATTATCCTATTCGAAATTTACGATTAAAACAATTTTCGAAAAAGTTTTCAATGAGAAAATAATTTTTCTAAAAAAAGCAAATCTATGTTTTAGTTTTTATCTAATAAACCTTTAACTAATTTATTCGTTGAATATTTTCTATTTTTCAATTTATGATGCAAGCATTACAAGCACAAGTTGGAAATGGAGTAAATTTTGTTTGATTTTAAGTAAATTTAAAAGCAGTATTGGTATGATGTTGACGGGCGTCCCTAAAAATTTTGCCTTGAAGGGTCGTTAGGTTAACGCAGTGACATCGGAGATGGTGAGTTCCTCGCTGTTGTAGTAATATATCGGATGATGAATCCGCGCATCGCAAACCCATAAAAACCCGTCAGGCTGGACAGATTCGCCCTATTACTGTCCCACCAACATATCCCAGAGAACCCAGCGCCATGCAGTTCGCAACGGCTAACGAAATTACCAGTTACATTTTTTACTGTCCGAACCCTGGGCGTTTTTTTTACTGGCGTATCGTATCGAGCGCAATGAAATTCGCGTCCCTTATGCGGCTCGCCTATGTGTCGAAAGCTGACTCTCTTTTTCTATATTCTCTTTTTTTCTCTCTTTTTCTCCTTCTCTCAATGTACTCTTGAACCGAAGTGCAACAATGTTTTACCACTAATGTACTATAAGGAACCGTTTAGTTAAATTGTTAAAATGTTGCTACCTAACAATTTTGATATTTATGTTCAGGGCCTGGACTTGAAAAAAGACGATTTTCATGAAAAATATTCTTCAAATTTTGAGTAAATGTTCCTTTACACAAGCATTCTATCTGGTCAAAATTTTAGAACCATTTACCGTACTGAAATTTGGTTTTTAGGTCCAAATTTTCAATGTTTCACAAAACCTAATGTATAATTTAAAATGAAAATCCAAATATCTCAATTTTCGTACTGTAAAGGGTTCTAAAATTTTTACCAGTCAGTAGGCTTGCATGAAGGAATATTTACTCAAAATTTTAAGAACACTTATCAAATTCCGTTTTCATCCAAGTACTCTCTAAATCTGAATTAGCGCGGATTCGTTTACCAATTTAAATTGGTAACATTTTTGACTAATTTTTAGTAGTTTTTTACTAATTGCTAGTAGAAAATTACTAACTCAATTAGTAGACCGTATTTTTTACCTATTTCAAATTAGAAAATTTTCTACTAATAATTAGTAAAAAACTACTAAAAATTAGTAAAAACAGTTACTAATTCAATTGGTAAATGAATCCACACTATTTCATTAGTTGAAAACTACTAATTTAGATTAAAAGAGCATAAATAAGTAAGAGAAATATACCATACAGAATTCAAAAATTAATTTTTATTCTTTTCGGAAAATTTTCTAGTTACCATAAAAATTTTATTTTATTTCTCCCTGATTTTCCCCTCCATTTCGAAAAAAATTGTTGACATTCCCCCTGACCCTAACGAATATTCTGATTCACTCTTAAAATTATTAGAAGCTCAAGAAATTTTCTGTGTCCCTAAAAATCCAAAATCGACTGAATTTTCTTGAAAATAGTTACTCAGAAATTTTCGGGATCGTTGAATACGAAAATAAAAGTAGATAATTCAAAAATTTAAAACGGTTGAATAAAAATAAAAAATGCTTTTATATAAATAATGTAATTTAAAATTTTAAATACACCATTTTTATTTTCAAAAAACTGTCTTTAGTTTTGTATTCTCCAGCTTTAAAAAACCAAGTACAGCTGTTTTCAAGTGAATTTAGTCGATTTTTAATTTTCATGTCCACCATTTTGAATTCTTTAAAAACAAACATAAATTCGTATTCAGTAACCCAAAAAACCCTCGCGTAACGAATTTTAAGCGAATTCAGTCGAATTCAAATTTTCATGTCTGCCATATTGGATCCGACATTTTGAATTTTTAAAAACTGACTCTAGCTTAGTATTCAGCCATTCCAAAAAGCCTGGAGTAGCGATTTTTAACCGAATTTATTAAAAAGAAAAATATGTGACTTAGAGGGTTGAAACAGACTTAAAATCTGACTTAATTTCTTAAATAACATATTGAAAATATGTTTTCCTCAATGAATTGAGGAATATTTATGAAAATAATTAAAATTTTGCCGAGGATTTTTTCAAAATAATTGATTTTTGGAGAAAATTTTTATAATTTACACACATCATTGAAATGTGGCCGACAATTTTTAAAACATTTTTGAACATAATTGAAGTTCAGTACAGAATTCTTCTCAGTAAAGTTTTACTAAACTTTTGAAAATAATTGAATTTCTGCAATCATCTGTAACTTCTTCAAAATTTAATTTTTTTTTGTGTTTTTAACTTATATTTTCTTCTACAAATCCATTATTTTTAATAAAAGTAATTAAAATTATTTTTTTATATATTAAAAAATATAACTAATTTAAGACGAATTTAAAATATAAAATTATAACACAAGGAATAAAAAATGAAAAATTGATAGTTGTTTAAAAATTAGATAAATCTTTAATTTTGTCATCCACCATTTTTTATTTTCAAAATTCAACAGCATTTTCGTAATTTGCGACCCCAAAAAACCCAAAGTAATAAGTTTTAAGCAATTTTAGTCTTTTCTTAATTCTTGCTTACCACACATTGTTCTCTAAATCTAATTTAGTAGAAAGTCGCTTAAAAAAATGAAGAAAATTTTCCACTTTAGTAATAATTTAGTTTAGTAATAATTTTTTTAACAAATAGTGAATTTTTACTAACTGTTAGTAAATTTTACTAATTGCTATGTAAAAAAAATTCTACTAACAATTAGTAGAACTATTTTATTAACAGTCGTTAAAACAGTTTCACTAATTCATTTTACTGAAAAAAATAAGTGATACGGAATAAGTTACTTTCAATTAGTGGAATTCTACTAAAACATTCATAAATTTTTTCTAAAAATGAGTAATATTCTACTAATTCAAAACAGAAAAAAATCGTTTATGAAAATAATAATTAGTAAAGTTTTTCTATTTTTTTAGTAGAATTCTAAGTTCAGATTTAGAGAGTGGTCCTTCCGATCCAGGCGCATTTTTTCTTAGTTTTACAGAAAAAATTACATTTTCTTCAAAAACCAATAATTTTTTTCTTATAGCATTGCATCAATAATAATAGAAGTCTTTGGTAAAATTTCAGTTATTAATGTTAAAAAATAAAAAAGTTATAAAATTTTCAATAAAATGCTCATTTACAGTGTGGTGAGTAAAGGTTAATTATTTCCGCCATATTGGATCCGCCATTTTGAATTTTCAAAAAATGAGTGAAATCGGAATATAAATTCTTAATCTATAACTTCAAAGATACTTAAAATGTAAATTTCTAGACTACAAATATATGTTTCAAAAAGGTAAATGTACTTTTTTCTTTAAATATACAATTCAACGTATACTTTACTTTCTCTTATACCTTTTAACACACTTTTTTCCTTTAAAATACCTTTTTTTCCTTACTTTTAACTGCACAAAAATCCGATCTAGTGCAAAAAGAAAACAAAAGACTAACAGAAAAAAATAGAAATTCTATTGTCAGTCAGTGATTTATTGTCAAACATCCAAATTCCCATATGGGAAAAAAAGTAAAGCGGCCTCTTCGAGGCACAGGGGGAATATTTCTGAAGAGTTTAGTGACACGTGACGAATTTTGACATTTATATTTTCTAAATTTTGTACTCTTTTTTTTCTACATGTGATACACGATTTTTTGATTTTGATGCGGAGTTGAATTACTGTTTCTATAAAATTCAAATAAAAAAATATGCCTCGTCTTTTTTTCTTTATAAACCTGTACGTCGAAAAGTTTCATTTCGTTTTTGCCTTTGTGCTGCCGATATGTTTATTAAACTTGGTAAAAAAAAAATTTTTTTTTGCTCAAATTCAGAATGTATATAAAATATAGCTTTACAAAGAAATAGAATTTTTAAGTATTGGAATTTCAGTTTAGAATTATTAAACTTATCAATTTTTGAATTTGGATCCTAACGCTATAAAAAGTTTAAAAAAATTTTCAACAAAGTTTGTGAACGAATTTCAATTAATTTCATTTTTAAATTCAAACATTAATATTGCGATACTTATTACGAAATCTTGATCGGAAATAACGTCTCTAAATAATTAATTAAAAAACACAATCGAAGGCAAAGAACCAACCGAAATTATAATCCGTTCACAATTCCATACCGAATTACATAAAATATAATCAATATTTGCCAAAATAATCTCAAATTCGACGAGATTTCAATGTCCTCTCATATATATTACACTATACTTTCAGCTTAGTTTGCCTCGAATCGTGCGTGGCGAATTCGCGCTCGGTAGCAGCGCACTTTTTTTACTCTTAAAATTTTTAACTGGCGAATTTCAAGACATACAAAAAAAGCAACCAAGGAAAAAAAAATAAATAAAAATCTCACCAACCAAGTTCGATGCGGGTCATTCGATTCCAAGGGGCCTAATGAACTTAACATTTATTTTAACAATCTTTATAAAAAACAATTTATCGCAAATTAAAATGAATTCTTAATTAAGAAAACTCGTAATTTGAATACTTATCATCATTAAGCTTGAAAAAGGGAGGGAAAAAAAAGAACAAGTTTTAAACAAATATAAAAAATGAATCTATCAATGTGTAATTATACCACCCAGTAATATATCTACATAAACGAAGAAGAAATGTGAGAGATATTTCTCATTAATCGCAAAATGTAATTGAGGATTAATATTCGTTTATATTTCCTCCGACACAAAAAACAAAATATATATATCCATTTATCGTGTATTGTCGCAACGATAAAGTTTACTTAATTGCACACATTTTCTTTATTTCCACAACCATCATCCATAATTAGCATGATCATAATAAATAAATTCAATGTGAGCAAAAAAAAAGAAATTCATATACGAGAGATTTTGTTATTCAATAATTATTATTTTGAATAAACATTACTTTGTTTTACAGCATCTTTCGCCTGGAGGTGCGCAAGCATAAAGTCACTTGGTGGTTCATTAGTCTCGCGTATTTTTTTTTCCTCCTCTTTTTTATTTTCTTCTTTTCCTTTTACCCCGACTTTCTTTCTGTTAACAAAGTTGGCTCGAGGTGATCGGGGATTAACTGAAGGAAGGGGCTTCGACTTAAGTACTTCTCTTCGTTATCCTTACGCAGGTGTAGAATGGATGATACTTTATGTGACTTAAGTGTTTGTGTTAGTAAATCGAGTTCAAACGTGAGAGAAGGAGGAGAGGGGGGGGGGAGGAGAAAAGCAATGTGAAGAAAGAGAGAGTGTTCGGGGCAAAGAAAGAGAATGAAATAAAAGAAGATGATTGGAATGAGATGGTGAGCTCGATGTTGAATGAAAAAGACAAAGACGAGGAGAATTTAATAAAAAAAGAGAGAGAGAGAGAGGGTAAATATTCGGAAAAAAAGAGAGCGAGAGAGAAGATAAGCGCGATACGACGTTTAGGGCAAGGATATCAATACTGAAATCAGCTGTAAAATACCTATGCCATCAGTGACCATGGCGTTACAAACTACATTTACATTTCGATATACGAGACGATAAAAATGTCATGTCTCTCGCTACTACGTATATTGCTATTTACCTGAAATGCTATATATTAAAACTTTGAGCTATAAAGTCATTTTTTTTGCCCTCTGTTATTTATATTTAGATATATCATTTCATTCAAAAAATAATTCCTTTTTTTTCCCTCTTCTTTAATAATTTATTAAGTCGGGAGCAATTTTGTCTTTAAGGGACGTGAAAGTAGTCATTTTAATTTGCAATAAATGAGAATGAAATGAGAGATTGAGAGAGAGAGAGAAAGAAAGAAGTGACATTAATAGACATCCTCTTTGGTGGTACTCTCTAAGGTATGTACACAATGATCGTTTCACTAAATTACTACTTCTCCTTTGTGACGAATTCATTGAGACTTAGAATATGTAAATTGAAAACAAAACGAATGCGATTTTTTTTTAATTCAAAAGTCTTGTAATTACACGAATAGTGAAATGTTTTCTACCAAAATCAGGTCTTTTGCAATTATTTATCCTAGAGCAATCTTCTAAGATGCTTTTTTTATAAACTAAAATTGAGAAAAGTTGTCATTTTTATTGATTTTCTCTAATATAAATACTCTCTAAGTTTGAATTAGTCAAAATATTTAATAATTTGAATTAATGACTTTTTGCCTTTGAATTAATGAATTTAACTAATAAATTAGTAAAAACGACTATTTATTAGTAAAATTTACTAATTTGAAAACAAAAAGTCGGTCACTAATTCAAATTAGTAAACATTTTTACCAATTTACATTTAGAGGGTCGGTTAAAATAAAGGGGTATTTACACTTGACTTATTTATTATTTGAGATAAACTAAAATTCAATTGAACCATATTCTATTTAGCAAAACTTATATTTAACCCAATTTTCGTGAAGTAGAATAGATATTCTACTCATGAATTTTTTGTTTAATCGAATTTAAATTAGACAAAATTTTCAATTATCGGAATTTTTATTTAAAAATTTTAATTTAAAAAAATTTTCATTAAACAGAATTTCCTTTCAAAATAATACTAATTTAACAAAATTTTCATTTATCAAATTTTTTATTCAGCATAATTTGCAAATGACAAAATTTCCATCTCACCGAATTTTCATTATTCAGAATTTTTATTTGCATTAATTGTCATTCAATAGAATTCATATAAACTACAACATTTTTATTAATCCAAAAAAAATTTTGTCATTTGAAAATAATGCTGAATAAAAAATTTCATAAATGAAAATTTTGTTAAATTAGTATTAATTTAAGTGGGAATTCCGTTAAATAAAAATTCTTTTAAATAAAAATTCCGTAAATTGAAAATTTTGTCTAATTTAAATTCGATTGAACAAAAAATTCGTGAGTAGATAATCTGTTTTACGAAAATTGTGTTAAATATAAATTTTGTTAAATAAAATTCGGTTCAATAGAATTTTTATTTGCATTAATTATCATTCAATAGAATTTTTATTTCCATTAATTATCATTCAATAGAATTCTTATAAACTACAAAATTTTTATTAATCCAAAACTAAAGTATGCGACAGAAAAATTGTATAAAGAATTTAAAAATTATTAAAAATTCCAAAAACCGAAATAAAATGAAAATAATAAAAAAAATTTCTTATTATACTACAGTAGTATATTCTCATGCATTTTATTCAAGATGAATCCGAATTCAATGCCCACATTGAAAGAATTGCTCAAAATTTGGAGAAAAAATCAAAAAACGGCTCAAAGAACCGAATTAAAATAAAATAACACTACACTAGTACATTTCTATGCATTTTTTACGCTGAATCTGAACTCAAAATAAAAATTGTCTGATTTGCTTAAAACTCTAAGATAAACTTAAAAAAGAACTAAAGAATCGAATTAAAATAAAAAAAACATTTTTTTGTTTGACACAAAACTAGTTTATTCCTAAGTGTTTTTTCTTCGCATCCGAATTCAAAGTAAATATTGACAAATTTGCTCAAAATTTTGATATAAACTCAAAAAACGTTTCAAAGAACCGATTTCAAATAAAAAAAATAAATATTTTTTTGTATATCACTAAACTAGTAAATTCCTATGTGTTTTTTCCTGCTGAATCCGAATTCGATGTCTAAATTGAGAGAATTGCTCAAAATTTTGATATAAACTCAAAAAATATGTAGAAATGCACGAGTGTAGTGTCATAAAAAAAATTTTTTATTTTTAAGTCGTTCTTTTAATCAATTTAATGACTTTATATCTCAAAATTTTGAGCAATTTTCTTAATTTGGACATAAAATTCGAATTCAGCGGAAAAAGTACGTAAAAATATACTAATGTAGTGTTGTAAATATAATATTTATTGTTTTGTTTTTTATTCGGCTTTTTGTGCCGTTTTTTCAGTTTATAACAATATTTTGAGTAAGTCTGGCAACTCCGACTTCGAGTTCGGACTCATTGTCAGTGAAAAATTGCATAGAAATATACTACTGTAGTGTCAAAAAAATTTTTTTATTTGTTTCATTTTAATTCAGTTTTTTGAGTCGCTTAGTGAATATAACTCAAAAAAAATGATTCAATTTGACAATTTTGACTTGGGATTCGAATTTAATAAGCAAACATACATAGAGTGCTATTGTAGTGTCTCGGACAAATTATTTTTTTTGTGCACTGAAAAAAAATTTATTTGATTCAAATAACCGATTATTTGACTATTATCAAAGAAATATTTACCTCAATCAAATAATTTTTATTTGAATCAATTAAATAGTATTTGCTTTAAATACTGAAATATTTGAATCAAATAAAATTTATTTGATTCAAATAAAATTCATTTGATTCAAATAAAAATTATTTGATTCAAATAAATATTTATTTGATAATAGTCAAATAATCGGTTATTTGAATCAAATAAATTTTTTTAGTGTGTGGTCTATGTAATTTGATTTAAATGATCATTAAGAAAACTACTTTTGATTTGATTCAAAAAAATTTTGTTTGAATCATACTTGTAATATCTTTGCTATACAGTCAAATATTTAGATTTAACTGAATCATAATTTTTTGTTCATTTTAAGAAATAGTAATATTTTATTCAAGCATAATTTGTGATTGATTTTCAATTATCTGTAATCGACTTTTAAGTTTGATTTAAACA
The DNA here is from genome assembly GCA_032873175.1 of Leptopilina drosophilae. Taxonomy (NCBI): domain Eukaryota; kingdom Metazoa; phylum Arthropoda; class Insecta; order Hymenoptera; family Figitidae; genus Leptopilina; species Leptopilina drosophilae. Next base: position 41,656,054 of record CM065480.1, read on the forward strand.
TAAAATTTTTAAATATATTTTTTTTTAAACGTAACAGAAAATATTTATTTAGAAATAAAGTAATTAATATTTTCAATTAATTTCACAGTTAAAGAAATTGGTAAATAAATTGAATAGAATATTTTTGCGTGTATCTAGTCATTTTTTGAGTGAATTAGAATATTTTTTTTTACGAAAAGCTAAAATCAGAACAAAAGTCAAAATTTTGTCTCAAAAGCAGAAAAAAACATTGTTTGTTAACCCTGTTAGGGAAAAAATAAACATTTCGTCTAGATTCAGGACAAACAAAATTTGCGTGTACCTCCTGATGTTCAGATATATCATTAAATTCTTGATATAGAGAATAGTGCGGGATAATTATATTAATAACACTCGTAACAATAAGGCTGGTAATATTTTATCATGAGATACTCTTCTAAGGCGATAATTCTCCAACTGTCAAACTGCAACAACTAATAAGCAAAGTGTTAATTTATTGTGCAAAAAGCTACTCTTCTTACTCGTCTCGTTTTCCTCTTCATTCCACATTCCGTTTTATAACTCTCAAACCATCGTCGCGCGCAAGGTTGTTATTTCTTTCCCTTTTTTCTCTTTTCTCTCCCCTTTTTTTTGTTTTTACTTCTTTTACAATCCATTTTGTTATGTTTTAGATAAATTAAAAATTCCAAGATAAGATTTTATAAAGTAACATGACTGTAATGGATTCTCTCATCCTAAAAACATATAAAATCGTCCAAGAGGTAGTCTCAACTCTTTATATGTATTTGCTGTTTTATTAGACGGATAACCATTTTACTGCCACAAGTGACTATTTAAACAGTTGCATCAGATAATAAAATAGTTTCTTAGGTCATAAAAGACCAGTGACATATATTAAAACTCGAATAAACACAGCATCCGTATCGGACAATCTGTTTCTTAACCAAAGCGAATTAAAAAAAAAAGAAAAGAAGAGAAAGTAATTAACAAAATGTATTTTTTTTACAATCGGGAAATTTCAGCAAAAAGGATAACACAAAGTATAGAAATAAAAAAAAGAGACTTTGTATAGAAAGAATGTTTAAAGTAAAGATAATAAAAATATAAAGCAGAAATAAAATTAAAGAACAAGTTATTAAAGTTGTAAAAAGGGTTATAAAATCGTGTGAGAGAAAGAGGGAAATAGAGAAGGGAAAAGGATGGACTAATAAGAGGAAGGAGTTGCTGAAAAGGAAGAAGGGAGGACAACCACAGAGTGTAGAGCAAGTGTAGAGAAGGCGAATGCGTAGCTTAATTTCCTGCTAAATTACTACTTTAATAGGAAAGATGAACGCTGTTGATGAGGAGGGTTAGGAATATAAATAGGGAGTATCCCTTCTTCACTGGACCCGTTAGTGTCTCTCTCTCTCTCGCTCTTTTCTCTCTTCATCAAACCACACTTTAAAATCCTCGTCCTTGTCGTCCTCTGTTTAGTAGCTCACACACACACCACAAAAAAATTAAATCACTGAAAATGAATCACGATAAAAAAAAAATAATAATAAAATAAAAAAAAAAATCAAGTCTCACAAGACATCACTCGATTCGCGATGATTTTACGCTCGAAAACGTGCGATGACTCGCCTCTTTTGCGGATTGAAATAACTTCTTCCATCTATAAATTGCAAAAAAAAAACAGAGGAGAGTCCTCTCTTTTCTATCGCGTACCAAATTTCGTTTTAAACGAGAGAAAGAGAGAAGGGAAAAAAATTGAGAAAAAGGGAAAGAAAGAGAGAGGGGGTACTCAGCATCCAAAGAACGAATTCACTTTGACCGGCTCGCAAAACGAACTATCGTGAAATGAGTTTGTCCAAGAAACAATTTAACGCTAAGATATTTTTTCCTGTCTTACTTTCTTTCTACTACGCGAGAAATCTTAGCAAAAATTAATAAGTTTCAAGTAAAATAAACAGAACCTATTTCCAAAAAATTAATTCTAAACAATTGTTATGTAAAAAAAAGGTTTACAAAAATTCAAATTTTCAAATATTTTAATTTGATAAAACTTTCTAAAATTGAATTATTTTTCAAAATTCACACTATAATGCTTTTACGTATTCAATTATTATCTTAAAATTTAACAGATGTTCATTTTGAAATAGATTTTTGATTGAAAATTCTATGAGAATTCAATTATTTAAATGTACAAAAATAAATAATTTATTGAATAGTTGAATGTTTCTTGCAATTAAAATTTGAAGAATTTTAGTAACAACTTTTAAAAAAATTAATTTCTTCAAATTAAATTAGAAATTTTACTGATATTTATTGAGTTAAAGGATTTTATCACCATTTTTGAAAATAAGTGAAAACTTTTAGCCTCTAAACTGCGGGTGACGAATATATTTTGACCGTTAAATCTTCGTCATAGCAGTTTAAGGTTAAAAAATTTTATAAAAATTTTTAAGAATGATTGCATTCGTAAGAAGAATTTAAAAATAATAATTGAATAATAATTTATAAAAATAATTGCATTTATGCGAAGAAAATTTAAAAAAAAGAAAGAAAGAAATAAAAATTTTGTTTAAATAATTTAAATTTTGCAAAGAATTTTATTAAAATTTGGAAACTAATTGACACCTTAAGAAGAATTTCGCTACCTATTTATAAAAATAACTAAAATCTTGACCAGAATTTTTCATAAATTTTGAGAATAATTTTATTTCTGCAAAGTAATTTATAACTTTTTAAAAGAATTGAATTCTTGCTATAAATTTTTATATTTATCCAAATTTTAGCTTTGAAAAGCTTTAAAAATCCAAATTGTATGAATTTTGCAAAGAATTTGATTAAAATTCCATAAAATAATTGATTTTATGTAGAAGAATTTTTTTATTTTCAAAGATAATTGAATTATTTTGCAGAATAACTTAAAAAGTTTTCAAAATGATTATGAAAATGATTGAATTATTGATAATAACTTTATTATTTTATTAAATAATTTAATCTTTCTTAAAATTGAGTCAAAAAATAAAAATTCTTTTATTAAGTTTTAAAAATATTTTTAAGAATAATTGCATTTTTGTGGAATTTATTTTAAACTATATTAAAAATATTTTGGTAATTCTGCGATGTAAATAACTGAATTAAAAAAAATTATTATTTATAAAAATAAATAAATGTTTTCGTAGCAGTGTAACAAAAAAATTTTCAATAATTAAATTTTGTTATAAATATTGTAGAAAATGGTTAATGTTGAAAATCATTGAATTGCAAAAAATTTTTGAAACTAACTGATATTTTGCAAAGAATTTTATTTAAATTTTTGAAAAATAATTGAATTTCTGGGGAAAAATTTTGCAATTTATAAAGATAATTAAATTCTTGACGAGGTATTCTTTGATATTTTTTAAAATAATTAAATTTCTACGAAGAAGTTCATTAGTTTTAAAAATAATTAAATTCTTGTGATGTATATTGTTATTTATGAAAATAATTGAATTTTCTAAAGAATTTTGTTAAAATTTCTAAAAATAATTCAAATTCCGTTAACAATTTTGTTATTTACCAACATAATTGAATTCTTTTGCAGAATTACTTAAAATATTCTTAAAATAATTGATTTTCTGCAAAAACGAAAAAAGTGAATTATGGAAATACTTTAATTATAAAAACGAATTTGATTATTTTATTAAATAATTGGATGTTTTATAAAATTGAATTCTTTCGTTTTTGTTTTAAACAAATTTTTAGGAATAATTACATTTTTCCTGAAATTTAATTTCAAATTGTATGAAAAAATTTTTTGAAATTCTGCGATGAAAATAATTAAATTTCTTAAAATAATTTTATTATTTATGAAAGTAAAAGAATATTTTCGTAGAACTGTATAAAAAAATGTTTCTCAATAATTCAATTTTTGTGACAAATTTTCTAAAACTATAGTTAGAAAACAACTTAAATTTTTTAAAGAATTTTATTTAAATTTTTAAAAAATAATTGAATTTTTGTGGAAATTTTTTGTAATTTATAAAGATAATTAAATTGTTGACGATATATTCGATAACATTTTTCCGAATAATTGAATTTCTACGAAGAATTTTATTACTTTTAAAAATAATTGAATTTTCGTCATGAATATTGTTATTTACGAAAATAATTGAATTTTCCAAAGAATTTTATTAATGTTTATAAAAATAATTGAATTTTAGTGAAAAATTTGGTTATTTATGACGATAATAATTTGTGTTGAAACTTTTTAAATTAAATAATATTAAAATAATAATCAAACATAATTAATTACCTTTGTTATACAGTCAACCAAAAATTATCTTTGAATTAAACCTAATAATTTTGATTCAATACATAATAAATTTGTTTGAATAAAAATTATCTTTAATTCAAACATATTTCTTTAGTTGACTACTTATTTTTGAATTAAATAAATTTTTTCTCAGTGCAAGCAAAAAAGACAACGAAATTCAAAATTTTCTTGAGTTCTAAAAATTTAATCTTTCACTTTTACTGATTTTCCTGATTTATGGCAAAACCCCTGCCTTATTTCTAGAACAAAAATTCAAGAAGCTTTACCTGACCTGTCTTAATTTTGCGAGCATATTATTTACCATCAAAATAAAAATAAAAAGCATAAATTGAAAAGAAAAATAGGAAAATTTTTCAAAGACAAAACAACTTGTGTTAAATAAAGCGTGGGAGCAATTTTAATTGCAGCCTCATATTTAAGTGATCGACTGATTTAAACTATAGAACAGAAGGGTTGCATTCTTCAATGAGACAAAGAACAAAGAAACGCACTAGGGTGGGCGGCAATGGAAAGGAATGGTACGGGATTCAAGCGGATGAACAGAGGGGGTTGATCCGCGTATGAAGGGCTGTCAAAAACCTAATGAGAGGTGTGACTGCACATGTTCGCAGATTACTCAGACACTAGAGCGGAAATCAAAATTCGACTACGTGACTCACGCGCAATTTATAATAATGAAAACATCTTTTCATTTCTCTTGTCATTAAAAATATTCCTTTCCTTCGGCTGAAAATCTCGTTTTTTTTATATCGGCCAAATTGTCTTCAATTTTTTCAACATCTATAAAAAAAAGGCTTTACGAAAAAAGAATTTTATTAACCAAAAGTATTAAAAAAAAAAAAAAAAAAAAAATTGCCATATTCAACGTGCATTGATTTTGAAATTGAAGGACATTTTTTCGTCCCCAGATGCGACATATTTCGATGCTCGCGGAACGTTACTGTCGATCACTCCTGTAATTTCTCGACATGTAAAGTCATACGTCGATAGAAAAAAATTTTTTTCGCACGCCAGTCACGGGTCAAATTCGTAGTGAACGTGCTTTACGAATCGTCGGACTCTCATGGTTGGGATTTACGAAAATCGCGATCCCCATTTTAAATCACAACAACACAGCATGCCACGAGCCATGTGGGGAGAGAGAGAGAGAGAAAGAGAACACAACTCTGGAGACATAGAACCTAAAGTAAAAGGGTGGGGTGAGGCGAGGGGGTAGTTGAGAAGAGAGAGAAGAGAAGGGGGGAAGGGTGGTACCCCATAAAACAATGCTCCCACATCTGTCAGCCTCTTCTACTTTTCCCCAACTTGCCCTTCAACTTCCTAATTATACCACCCTGAACCACCATCGCGTACGTTTGCATTATGCATAAAAAACACTTAGGCACGCACACGGGACGAAAGGGGAGATCCTCTCAAAAAAATAATAATAAGAGCTTACTACGGTCAAGATGTGGATAAAAATTGTATTTTTTTTTTTTTTTGCAGTGACAAAGAGAAAATATCAAGGCGGCGAAAATTGTATATTTTCGAAAAAATGTTAATTACTATTAATGAAACAGATTCAAATTTAGATTTTCTCTGACTTTTTCCTGATTTTCAGACAAAATTATAACTTCTTCCCTGTCCCTAAAGAAATATATTTACGAGTTTCTTTAAGGATTGGCCAAGGAGTGGTAAAGGAGCAAGCGGTTTGTTCTCATTACTCCTATGTAAAATCTTGCATGTTTGCAACCTCAAAAAAAAAATTTCAATTTCATAATTTCAATCAAAAAACCTATATTGGTTAAAATAAAAAAATCGTTGAATTCTTGTCCTGAGTAAATAATACTTTGATTGTTAAAAATTCATGATTTTAAATACTACCATCTTACAGAGAATATCTATTAGATAATATCCCATTATTTAATTTATTTTTTTCTTTACTACAACAGGTATAAAATCGTAAAAAAGCAGAGCTCGAACCAGTGAAAGTATTTAAAAATACGGACTTTAAGGACCAAAAATGAAAAATTACGGACCATTTACGGACCAATTACTGACAAAAATATATAAGAGAACATTTTAATTAAAACTATAAATTAGATTTTTTCAAAACTAAAAAAAACATGAAGATATCGATAACTCCGAGTCTTCATGTTTTATAATAATTAAAGATAGAGTGATAAAATCATTATCAATTCAATTATTATTTTCAAGAATTTTTAACTAAAATTCTTCTTAAAATTGATTATTTTTAATAATTTTCGAAAAAGTTCTTTGACAATTTTCAAATCTATTTCTTTACAATATTCGACTTTTCAAATATTTGTAAATTCTTCAATTAAACATGTATTAGAAAATAAAAACTTCAAATAATATAAAAAAAATTCCTAATTAAAATTTCTCAAAAAAATTAATTTCACAGAATTGTTACTTAGTTAAAAATATGAAAAATTCAAATTTTCAAAGATTTGAATCTGAAACTTTTTCAAAATTTAATTATTTCTAAAATTTTACGCTCAAATACTTTTAATATTCAATTATAATCTAAAATTTTAACTCAAATCCATTTTTAAATCAATTCTTATGAGAAAATTCTGCGAGAATTTCATTATTTAAATACAAAAAACAATTTATTGAATAATTACATATGGTTCTTAAAATTGAATTCTTTTAAAGAATTGTATCAACCAATTTTCAAATAATTTGAATTCTTTTGCAAAATTTTATTAAAATAGATATTAAAAAAAATTAAATTAGGGAAAATTTTTGAAAATAATTGAAATTTTTCCAAAGAAATTTTTTAAAACTTTTTTAAAATAATTTAATTTTAGAGAAGAATTTTATAATTTATAAAGATAATCGATAATTTACGCAAAGAATTGCATTAAAAATTTTGAATGCAATAATTTTATTCTTTAAAAGAATTTAATCAAAAATGTATTAAAAACAATATTTAAATTCTAATAAATAAATTGTAGCAAAGGTTATTAAAATAATTAAATTTCTTTGATAAACATTAATAAAATTTTTTAAGAATAATTACATTTTTCGAGGAATTCGATTAAAATTGTATTAAAAATAATTGAAATTCTGCAATTAGCTTTATTATTCATCAAAATAATTGAATTCCTAACAAGAATTTTATTATTTGCCAAAAGTATTAAATACCTGTAAAAATTTTATTATTTATAAAAATAATTGAATATTGCGAAGAAATAAATAAAAAAAATTTGTAAATAATTGAATTCTTTTAAAAAATTTTATTAGAATAGTATAGAAACCTATTAAAAATCATTGAATTGAGGAAAATTTTTGAAAATAATTGAAATTTTCCCAAGTATTTTATTAAAATTTTTGAAAATAATTGATATTTCGAAGAAGAATTTAATTATTTCTAAAGATAATTGAAATTTTGACGAGAATTTAAAAAAATTTTTGAACATAATTGATTTTTTGCGAAGAATTTTATTACTTTTGAAAATAATTGAATTCCTTCAATCATTTGTGATTTCTCTAAAATTATCCAAATTATATCGTATAATTTACGTACTTTACGGATCTTTTTCAACCGAATTACGGACTTTACGGACCTTTCTTCAAAAAAACGTACTTTTACGGACTTCAAGCAAAGTTACGGACTTTTACGGGATTTACGGACCTAGTTCGAGACCTGAGAAAAGTCCAAAAATGTCATCGTGTCCCATGTTCCTTTTTACATTTTCAAATATAAAAAGTATTATAATACAATTTTGCATAAAATAAATAAAAATTTCTCTTTATGTACGTGTTCTTTAATGTATAAGGTTTAAAATAGTGAAAATGGTGAATTATTTTATAACAATAATTGCGAAATTTAAAGGATTTTTAACGTGACCATGTTAAATTGCAAAATTTTATTTTTTAAGAAAAAAATATCTGGTAAAAAATTCGGAAAAAAATCATATGTTTCTAAAATAACCTAAGAACAAACCGTCAAATTTTTATAAGATTCTCTTATTTTCTTAATTTACAGGTGACAATCCGCAAGAGGTCTTGTAACTTTTTCAACCCGAAATTCGTAAATTTAAAAAAAATTTTTAGCTCATATGTTTTAAAATATAATTGACCAATGTTTTTACATGACACTGTGTTTGTTACGAAGTTTTGAAAGAAAAGTTTTTAAATTAAAAAAAAATTGTCTTCCTTATACAAATTGAATAAATATTGAATCATTATAATTTTTCCACAGGAATTAAGATTAATAAAAATTTTAGACTCAAACATTTTTGAAAATTAACAACAATTATAAAAGATATTTTTTTTAATAGTAATTTTATAATAATAATAATAAAAGATTATTGAATGATAAAATTATAATTTTATATTATATGAGAATATTATTCATGGCAATATCTTCAAAATTATTTTCTTTATTGATGATTAACTAATATTTTCTAGAATAAATTTTTTTCACTAAAATCCTCCTTTAAATCAATTATTTTTAATATTTTTTAAGAATGTTCTTTAAGAATCTTCAAATCAATTTCTTTATAATTCAATTTTATGAAAATTTGATTATTCAGAAATTTTGCAATTAAATATATATTAAAAAATAAAGACTTCAAGTAATTAAAAAAAAATTCAATTAAACTTTTTAAAAAAAAATTATTTTACAGAATTGTTAGTTTATGAAAAATTAAAATTTTCAAACATTTGAATTTAAAACCTTTTCGATATTCAAATATTTCTAAAAATTCACGCAATAATACTTTTAATATGTAATTATTATTTAAATGTTTTATTTATTTTTTAAATTACAAACGGGAAATGTTTAGGCAATCGTACAGTGTACATTAAAATAAACTAAAAATTTAAATGTTAAATAAAATTTATTTCTGAATCAATTTATATTAAAAACTTTTACTAGAAATTAATTATTCAAATGGAAAAATAAATAATTTATTGAATAATAATTGAATGTATCTTGAAACTGAATTTTCAAAAAGAATTTTATCATCAATTTTTTAAATGACTGAAATCTTTTGATGAATTTTAAACACATTTTTAAGAATAATTACATTTTTCAAGGAAGGAATTCAATTAAAATTATATCAAAAATAATGAAAATTATGTAATAAATTTTGTTTATCCAAATAATTGAATATTTGAAAATAATTTTAACATTTAAAAAAAATTAACTGTTTGATTAGAATTCTCATAATATTTTTTAAAATAATTGAATGCATTTGGAAAATTCTCTTCAAATAGTAGATGTTAAAAATAATCAGAATTAAGCAAATTTTTAAACTAATTGAAATTTTGACATCAATTTAATTAAATTTTTTTTAAATAATTGAATTGTAAACAATTTTCTAATAAATTCCAAAAATTTAATTTTTTTCCAGGCCATTCATTAAAAATTCCTGACCTTTTCTTGATAATAAAACTTTAAAAATACACTCATAATTAAAAAATTTTAGAATAATTCAAATTTTATAAAATTTAATTCAAAGTAATTTTTTCAAGTATTGTATTCCAATTTTAGAAAATCAATTTTTAAAGAATATGAATTATAGAAATAAATTTTTAATTGATTTTAAGTTTTTAAAATTCAATTACTTTCAATATGTTTAATTGCATATTTTGATATTTCCGAAAATTGAAACACATACAATAAATAATAACCTTAAATTTTTTAAAATTTGTTTATAATATTTAGAGTTCAAACTTTTTTAATAAAAATACTTTAAAAAATTGAATATTTTATTTTTATATTTTTCAAAAATACATTAATTTTTAAAAGATTTTACTAAATTTTATTTTAATTTTATTGGAAATTTTTAATTATATAAAATTAGAAAAACTATTATCTTTCGAAAATTATTTATAAAAATATTTTATAATGTTTAATTTTAACTCCTTTACAGTGCAGTGAAAATAAAGCTTTTGTGCTATAAATGTATAAAAAAAATTTCAAACATGACATTGTCATATTGAATATTTTTAGCGACACTGAATCAAAATCCGTGGTTGAAACTTCAAAATTCAAAAGATTCGTTAACTTTTAAACGTATTTTATTCAATGCTCCTATAGGGGTCATGAACATACAGGGCACGATATTTTTGTTCCTCTATGGTGGTCAGTGACAGTGAAGGGGTTAACAATTTCTTTATAATTTTTTAGAAATATTATACATTAATAACTTTAAAAAAAAACATGAATTACATCTAAAATTATTTTTGAAAATTCAATTTTTAAATTTGAATAATTGAAAAGTAACACTCAGACAAATATCCAATAATTAAATTAAAAAACAACAAACAAGACGCTAAGTGCGAACAAAGCAAAAAATAATTCCCATCCTAATATTCTTGGAATAAATTAAAAATTTTAGTAAAGTGGCAATATTGTCTAGAGGTTTATTCTTTCCACTTATCAGGAATCCTCCCTCGGAATAACTCTACAATTCTGTAAAAAATAAAATGAATACCAAACAATTCGTAAAATCCTCAACAAACACAAGTCATTTAAGGTCCAATAATAATATTCGAGTGTATTGGATGTTTTAATATTTTGCTTTTAACGCCTTCTTAAATGAAACACCTTCGCGAACAAATGGTAACAATGTACATATACAGTATAATAATAAATTTGATGATTTTACTTGCATGCTAACGACTTACCCTTTTTTTAGCGGGGTAGGTATGGAATTACAAATCGATTGATTTGAAGGGGTGCTAGAATTTCTGCGCAGAGAAATTAACATCGTGTTTTTAATGCTGGGGATAATTGTAAGGGTGGAATTATACGAGACGAGGGCTCAGCAGACCACGTCAGGGTTCGTTGCTTGCGCAATAGCAGTGACTCTCCCTTTCACTTTTTTTTAGTCTCTAGGATACTCTTGATTAACGACGAGAATAAAATTATAAGCTAATTAAAACTTAGTTCCTTCCTTCGGCGGCGAAACCATCTTATTGCACGATAATGCGCACATTTTATTAAAGATTCTATAAATCATCCTTCTCTCTCTCTCCCTTTTTTTATTATTATTATTTTAGAAATAAATTTTCAACAAAACTTGAACGATACTTTCACTAACTTTTATATTAAATTAAACCTTCCCGGTGAATATTCGAAATTATAATATAGGATATAAGATCTATTTTCAGAATTACCACATCATCAACTCTGAATTTTTTAGAGTATTTAACATTTCACCTCAAGCTTAATTTTAAATGACTCGCTTTCATTTGAGGGAGAAAAAATATTAATTTTTAATTAAAATTGGCAAAAGAGGAGAAAAATTATAGTGATAAAAATAAATTTCTTTAGAATGAATATTCTATTGTTCAAAAAGGTTTTTATCTTTTATTTTCACGGTTATGAAATCAATGAGAGAGAAATAGAGAGAAAGAGTGTAGTTAATTATGAATTAATTTTCACAAATGGAGAACCTCTGAGTCATTCTAAGGTGACTCACAACCATCAATGGTTTAACTATGTGCAAACTATAAACGCTGCTTACAATGAATATACCGCTAAAATTAGTCTCATTATTACAAATCTAATCCCAGCAAAAAAAAAATCGATTGCCACATGCTATGAATTATTTTTTTAATTCTTGCAAAAATCAATCTATCATCAACAATTAATTGATATTTTACATTTATTTTTATATTCAATCTAAAAGAGACTTCATTGGATTTTCAAGCAGATTTTTTACTTTAACTGTTGTTTAATGTTTTTAAAATTTTTTTTAAACATTTATGAAGAAAGGGTAGCTTAATGTTAAATCGATGTAAAATAAATACCGAACAATTATAAGAGTAGAGCTTTAGGTATTTTCATAAAATGTTTAAAGTTGCACAAAGTAATAAAATACTATAATGAAGAAAAGTTAAATAAATAGTGAATTAATGGTAAATTTCAGGAAGAATTCCGTTTAAAATTCTTTTAAATCGTCTACACTTTTACTCATTTTAAAATCAACGTTTAAAGTCAAAAACAAAATCAATGTTAAATTATGAGGCTGAAGTCCACAACGTTTTTAAAAACGAAAACAAAAAAATAATGGGATGATAATTTTATTTTTGATTGTAAATAATGTTATTTTTTGATAATTGAATCCTTAGTAACAACTTATTTCTTAAAAAATAAGGCACATGAAAATTAGAGATGCATTTTATTTAAAAAAAAACTCTTTTATTATTTTTCGTTTTTAAAAACGTTGCGGACTTCAACTTCGTGTTAAATTCGGGTAAAATTAATATTGAAACAATATTATAAAAAAGTTAAATTTCTGTTAAACTAACCAAAGAATAAATTTAAATCAATGTTTAATAAAATATTAAAGGAAGAAGAATGTTAGACCAACGTTAAAGTTAAGTTAAATCAATAACAAGTTAACATTAAAATAATTTCGAAAGTCAAATTTTATCAACACAGAATTATTTCCAAGAAGAATTTTTATAAAATTCTTCTGATTTGTATACACTTTTGAAAATTCTAAAAATAACGTTTAAATTGAAAAGATCGACGTTAAATAATTGTGAAATTAATATTGAACCAAAATTAGAGAAGAGTTAACTTAATGTTTAACAAACATAAAAGTGGAATTAAATCAATGTACACTGAAAAAAAAATTATTTGATTCAAATAACCGATTATTTGTCTATAATCAAATAAATATTTACTTGAATCAAATAATTTTTATTTGAATCAATTCATTAGTATTTACTTCAAATACTGAAATATTTGATTCAAATACAAGTTATTTTATTCAAATAAAAATTATTTGATTCAAGTAAATATTTATTTGATTATAGACAAATAATCGGTTATTTGAATCAAATAAATTTTTTTTCAGTGTATAATAAAATGTTTAAATTTAAACAAAGTTTATATTAAATAAATGTTAAATTACTAAACTAATGTGAAACAGTGTTAGACCAACTTTAAAATTAAGTTAAATCAATACTTAATCAACATTACAAGAACGTTAAACGTTAAATTTCATCAATATTTTAGAATTCATCTTAAATCGAAGAATTTAAAGAAGGATTCTGTTTAAAATTCTTCTAATTCATCTACACTTTTATCCATTAAAATTTAAAATCAAAGTTAAAAGTTCAAGCACGAAAAATCAATGTTAAACCAATGTTAAATACATGAAAAATTAATATTGAAACAATATTACAAAAGAGTTAAATTTCTGTTAAAGTAACCAAAAAATAAAGTTAAATCAATGTTTAATAAAATGTTAAAGGAAAAAAATTGTAGACGAACGTTAAATCTATGTTAAATCAATGCTTAATCAACGTTAGAGTATCATTTAACGTTTTCATTTCAGTTTTAGAATTATTCTTACATAGGAGACTTGAAAAAAGAATTCTGCTTTAAATTCTAATTTTTCTATACTTTCGTAAATTTTTAAATTAAAGTTTAAAGTTCAATAACCAATGTAAAATGAATGTTAAGTTTATGTAAAATTAATGTTGAACTAACAAAAGAGTAGAGTTGAATCAATATTCAATAAAATTTTCAAAATTAAACAAACTTTATAATGAAGAAATGTTAAATTACTAAGGTAATGGAAAAACGATTTTAGATCAAAGTTAAATCAATGTTAAATCCAATAAAAATAGATGTTGAAAAATATTAGAGTAGAGTTAACGTAATTTTTAACAAAAATTTTAGTTGCACAAAGTCTATAATGAATAGTGCTTAACGTTACACACAAAAGTAATTTTGAATTAAATTTTTCTCTAATTTTAAAGTAATATTAAGTCTACTTTACAAATTAAAATATGTAAAAATGAACTAAAAATACATTAAAAAAGGACGTATTATGTGTTTTACCTTAAAATAGTGTTAAATCAATGTGAAATTAGTAACAAAATTACGTTGAATTAGTGTTAAATTAATGTTAAATTAGTGACAAAATTACGTTAAATTAGTGTTAAATTAATGTTAAATTAGTGACAAAATTACGTTAAATTAGTGTTAAATTAATGTTAAATAGTGACAAAATTAAGTTAAATTAAGTTAGTGTTAAATTAATGTTAAAGTAATGTTAAAGTAATCTTAAAGCAGAGTTAAAGTAGTGTTAAATTAGTGTTAAATCAGTGTTAAAGCACTGTTAGTAAAAAATTAGTTAGTTAAATGTTTACCTAGTTTAAGTAAGTTTACTTAGTTTATTTTTTTGCTTTATTAAAAATGAATTTTTTAATAGTTTTAACTCTACTCTAATATTGATTTAAAATTAATTTTTAATCCATTTAACATTGATTTAACGTTGGTTTAACATTGTTTACCCATTAATTTAGTAATTTTACATTTCTTCATTATAGACTTTGTTTAACCTTAAACGTATTATTACACAACAGGTAACTAATTAACTTTTATTTCACTTTTATTTTACAAAATTTACTAAATTTACTAAATTTACTAAGTTTACAAAGCTTAATAAGTTTACTAAGCTAAAATTAACAGTATTAAAGTCCATTCAATTTATCCATTACAGCTACGTGTGAAATTAGAATCAACTTCAATATTCCTATAAAATATTTATACAAGGAAAAAAGCTCTACTAAAAACGGCAATACGTTTCTCTGGAATGGCAAAAGTCTTAAGTCTTAACTAAAAAAAAACTAATAATTTCGCTAACACAATAAAATTTGTAGCTGTTCTATGTGAATCTTTTTTCGTTTGAATCAATGTTAAAGCAATGTTAAAACAATGTTAAAACAATGTTAAAGAAATTTAAATAAAAAGTTAAATGAATATAATGTAATGTTGAAAAAATGTTAAAGTTATTTTTATACAGTTTTCTTAGGACATTAAACAATTTTTACGTTTTTTGTCTTAATTTGATATTTTCAGAAAAACTGTAAAAGTAATGTAAAATTAATGTTTAAGTAATGTTAAAGTAGTTTTAAAGCCATGTTCAGGTAGTTTGAAAATTAAAACAATGTTAAATTAATGTTAAAATAATGTTAAATTAATTTGAAAGCAATGATAAAGTAGTTTTAAACTTAAGACAATGTTAAAATAATGTTCAAGTAATTTAAAAATAATGTTAAAGTAATTTTAAAGCAAAGACAAAGTAGTCTAAACTTAAGGCAATGTTAAAATAAAGTTCAAGTAATTTAAAAATAATGTTAAAGTAATTTTAAACAATGATAAGGTAGTTTTAAACTTAAGACAATGTTAAAATAATGTTCAAGTAATTTAAAAATAATGTTAAAGTAATTTTAAAGCAAAGACAAAGTAGTTTGAAACTTAAGGCAATGTTAAAATAATGTTAAAGTAATTTTAAAGCAAAGACAAAGTAGTTTTAAACTACTTTGTAATTTAAAGTAATTTAAAAATAATGTTAAAGTAATTTTAAAGCAAAGACAAAGTAGTTTTAAACTACTTTGTAATTTAAAGTAATTTAAAAATAATGTTAAAGTAATTTTAAAGCAAAGACAAAGTAGTTTTAAACTTAAGGCAATGTTAAAATAATATTTAAGAAATGTAAATAAAAAGTTAAATGAATGTAATATAATGTTGAAGAAATGTTAAAGTTATTTTTATACAATTTTCTTAGGATATCAAACAATTTTTACGTTTTTTGTCTTAATTTGATATTCTTAGAAAAACTGCGAAAGTAATGTAAAATTAATGTTTAAGTAATGTTAAAGTAATTTTAAAGCCATGTTCAGGTAGTTTTAAAATTAAAGCAATGTTAAATTAATGTTAAAATAATGTTGAAGTAATTTTAAAGCAGTGATAAGGTAGTTTTAAACTTAAGACAATGTTAAAATAATGTTCAAGTAATTTAAAAATAATGTTAAAGTAATTTTAAAGCAAAGACATAGTAGTTTTAAACTTAAGGCAATGTTAAAATAATGTTCAAGTAACTTAAAAATAATGTTAAAGTAATTTTAAAGCAAAGACATAGTAGTTTTAAGCTTAAGGCAATGTTAAAATAATGTTCAAGTAATTTTAAAGCAAGGACAAAGTAGTTTTAAACTACTTTGTAATGTTCAAGTAATTTAAAAATAATGTTAAAGTAATTTTAAAGCAAAGACAAAGTAGTTTTAAACTTAAGACAATGTTAAAATAATGTTTAAGTAATTTTAAAGCAAGGACAAAGTAGTTTTAAACTACTTTGTAATTTAAAGTAATTTAAAAATAATGTTAAAGTAATTTTAAAGCAAAGACAAAGTAGTTTTAAACTTAAGGCAATATTAAGACAATGTCAAAGTAATGTTAACAAACTATTAAATGTTAATGTTAATGTTAATGCAATATTAGAGTAATTTTAAAGCAATATAAGGTGGTTTTAAACTTAAAGCAATGTCAAAGTAATATTAAAGAAACATTAAAGTAATGTTAAAGCAAGATTAGAGTAATTTTAAGCACATATATAATGCACTGCTTAATAAAATCGTAAATTTTGAAGTAAACACAACTCAATTTAATTAAACTTTCGCTATAAAGCACGACTTTCTTTCCCCAGTGTAAAATAATTTAAGGAAAATAATAATTCTCTGTCCTACAACTTCTTTCATGAAAAATCATTACCACCACTACTTTTTCCCCGCAGCATTACTGTCATTATTATATTGTAGCTTAGCACAAATTAAACTTCCGGCCATTAGAGGATTGATCCACGGGCGGAATGGAATGTAATATCACAGACTGAAAGGTGGCAGGGCGAGAAAGAAAGAGGGAGATGACGATAGACACTGAAGATAGAAAAGGGAGTTGTGAGCGAGACTCGGTGGATCTTAATTATAATTCTTGGCCGCAAAGTTCTAGCGAAAGCTCCGCAAATGAGGCTGGCGCCCGTCTGACACAACGGTCGCCCTCAGCATGCATCCTTACCACTCTTTCTCTCATCGCCACTCTCTCACTCTCTCCCTCCCACCTCCAAAAGCTTTCTACACCCGTTTAAAGGAAGGTGTAGGTGTGTTTGATTCGATAGGGCGCGGAAAAGGGTAGTTGTGACCTCTCTCCATTGCTATTCAAAACGTAAAAACCATTTAAAAATGTAATACCCCCGAGTGTGACTACGTAAGTAAAATATACTGTGACACCGGCGTAAAGCTTCGGTCAAATAATCGTGATTTATCGTTGTAAGGAATTTCGACGCGATTAGAGAAGTATAAAAAATTGTTTGAGTAAACGCAAAACTGTCGCTTCATAGTTTGACGTCCACTAAAATGATTGATGCTTCAGTTTCTTTCATTCTTTTTTTCCCTCAACTTGTAAATATAACCATTATTAACATCGAGAAAAAAATATGTCAGTTCAATATGATGTATTCATTTTTAATTGGAACAAAAAAATAAACCTAAGTAGGATGACGACATGTTTTGCTACTTAATGTGATAACCAATAAAAATTAATCGAAAAACGAATTCAAACTGATAATTATTCCAATAAACAACATATTCCTGTCTTTCTCATTATGATAAAAGCAGGTCTTTTAAAAGAGCAAAATTATATAAAACACATTTTTAAATTGTTTAAAATAAATCAATGTTTTTAAATACATGTTAAATCTATGTATACCAATATTTCTTGGGAATCTATACTTTCTTCTGTTAAAAAGAAATGGACCACAATTAGAAAAGATACGAATTTTAAAAAAGATGATTCTTTAAAAATTTTTGAGATTTGCTTATGTTCTTCTTATTGTTGCTTTAATGGTGTTTTTTACAAACAAATAACTGGTTTACCTATGGGTTCTCCTTTATCACCTTCAGCTGCTAACATGGTTATAGAAGATTTAGAAGAAAAAGTTTTAAAGAAATTTAGCTTCAGGATTTTATTCTATTTTAGATATATGGATGATATAATTGAAGGTCCCAATCAAAGAACCGGTTATAAGTTTTTGAGACTCAAAATTCTCAACCTCTAAATAAAAAAAGGATTTAAAATTTCAATGTCTTAAAAACATTTTCTATTTGTATAAAGATTACCAAAATGTTCCTCAAAAAATTAGAATTAAAAACAGTTTAATTTTTGTTTTACAGGGCAATGATTTTAAGTTTAAAAAAATTATAAACGGTTCTTTGATTGGGACCCTCAATTATTTGTGCTCATGTTAATAAAATTGATGAAATTTTTTATGCCTTTACAGGGCTCGGATTGTGCGAAGTTTTCGACTTTTTTCGACTTTTCTAAGGAAATGTGACTTTTTTCGACTTTTTTGTGAAAAAATGCAACTAATCGATATTTTCGAGATTTTTTTTACTAAAATACGAATGAAATATAAAAAAATTTTTAAATTTAAAGGAAAAAGTTTGAGTCAAAAAAATGTTCTGTTACATTTATTTACAAATTTTTCGAAAACATCAATAACTTCTTTTATAAATAACTATTTAATTATTATTTTTCCATAGAAATTAAAATTCTTCCTAAGATTCAAATTCAAACCTTGAAATTGTAATTAAACAACTTATAAAAATTGTTATAAAACATGAAGATGACCGAGTGATGATATCATTATTTTATATTATAAGACTTTATAAAAAAAATTTCATCATTTTTTATGAAAATAATTGAATTATTGGAAAAAAAATTTATAAAACTTTAATAAGTTATTGAATTTTGCAGAAGAATATTGATATTTATTTTTATTTATTTTTATTTTATTGATATTGATATTTATTTATTGATATTTATATTTTATTTTTATTTTATTTATTTTATATTTATTTATTTATTGATATTTTTATTTATTTTATTTTTATTTTATTTATTTATTTGGTAATTGAAATTTTGAAGAGAATTAAAAAAATTTTTTTGAAAATAATTGAATTGCTGTGATGAATTTTCTTGCTTTTTAAGATAATTGAATTTTGCAAAATATTGTATCAGAACTTTTGAAAATAATTAAATTTCCACGATGAATTTTATTCTTTATCAAAATATTACAAATTTTAAGGAGAAATTAAAAAAAAATTTTGAAAATAATTGAATTTCTGCGAAGAATTTTATTACTTTTGAAAATAATTGAATTCCAGAGAAGAATTTTATTAAAATTCTTTGCAAATAAATGAATTTCAGGGAAGAATTTTATTATTCACAAAGGTAATTGAAATTTTAAACAGATTTTTTCTAGAAATATTTAAAAGTAATTGAATTTTGCAGAAGAATTTTAATATTTATATAAACATAATTGAAATTTTGAGAATTTAAAAAAAATTTGAAAATAATTCAATTTTTGTAAAGATTTTTCTTACTTTTGAAGATAATTGAATTTTGCAAAAAATTTTTTTAAAACTTTTGAAAATAATTAAATTTTAATGATGAATTTTATTATTTATAAAGTTTTGACGAAAAATTAAAAAAAATTTTTGATCATAATGGAATTTCTGCGAAAAGTTTTATTACTTTTGAAAATAATTAAATTTGTAGGATGAATTTCATTATTTATAAAGATAATTGAAATTTTGACAAGAATTATATTAAAATTTTTGTTAAATAATTGAATTTTGAAATAGAAGTTTATTATTTATAAAAATAATTGACATTAAAGAGAATTTAAAAAAAATGTTAAAAATACCTATTTAAATTTTTGCTATTAATTTTATTAAATTTTTGCTATTAATTTTATTAAATTTTTAAAAATTTTATTTCGGATTAATTTTACAGTAAATTTTACTACCGATATAACAAATTTAAGTCAATATAACTCACAATTAATTTACAAAATCTAAACTTTGCAGTGTCAATTATTTTCGTGTTTTTTCGTATCTTTTCCGTTTTCATTTAAATCTTTCTTTTGAATTAACATAACTACTTCCTCAACCATGAGGTCTAATCATAGTTTCTAATTTTTGTTGATTTTTTTTCAAGATTTCTTAATAATGTTTTTAGCATTTTAACACCTGAAATGTGAATTCCTCTGTTGAGTTACTCTTCAATATTTTATTATAATTTTTTATTATTATTTTTATATAAATATTTATTAACTTTTATGTCAACAGGTTTTAATCATTTCTCATTGATTCTTAATTAATAACCTGATGAGGACATGAATATGTCGAAACATGTTGTTTAAATAGATTAAAAAGAAGCATCTAATATAAAAACTTAACGTTCATAAATCTAAATATTTATTTTCTCTTTACACTAAAAAAAAATTTATTTGATTCAAATAACCGATTATTCGTCTATAATCAAATAAATATTTACATGAATCAAATAATTTTTATTTGAATCAATTAATTAGTATTTGCTTCAAAAACTGAAATATTTGATTCAAATACAATTTATTTGATTCAAATAAAAATTATTTGATTCAAGTAAATATTTATTTGATTATAGACAAATAATCAGTTATTTGAGTCAAATAAATTTTTTTTTCAGTGTAACTTTATTTATTCTTGAAGAACAAATTCTTAAGTCTTCTGCTTAGGGATACATTTATTTAACACTAAATTAAATACTAAATATTTCGCTACAATTTTTTAATTCAATAAGCATCACTACTCTCATTTATAGTATGAGTAATACCAAAGATAAAATCGACAAAACAGGTTAATTACAACCGACAAAAAAATCCAAATAGTCGACTCTAAAATTCATTCCCTATAAATTTATATATAAAGTGCGAGTCTTTAATTTCACTTTTAGACGAATTACCGAGCAGCGAATAGAATGCATTTGAGATATGCACGTGTCGGGAAGTCGATTTGCACACGTGTATTAAAACACGAAGGGTTTCTTCGAAAGTAGAGTCGTTATATGGGCCTCAGGCTTAAAGATGTTTTAATCGTCGCGATTACTAGCAGCTGTTTTAAATGAGCCTTATTTAAATTTTTTTCCCTGTGTGCGTTTTTTTGGTCTTTTTGAGAAAAAAAAGAAATTACAAAATTTACGATTTTAAGGAAGACTACAAGCAAATTGCCGCACTCATATATGACTTTCCCGATTAGCAACTCTCAGTTTTGCGATATCTCTACATTAAAATGTCGGGCTTACCATATAGCAATAAATGATCATACAAAAGGGCGTTGATGAGCGGCAAAGGCAAAAGAATTCTTTTATACAATTTTTCAGAGAAATCTTTAGCACCTTCATTCATATTATTAATCTCACGCTAATGTTATAATTTATTTATTTCAAAATTTGCTCATTTCCGAACAAATTTTTTTGTTTGTAATAATTATTTTTTATTCAAAAAAAGAAACTATTTTTTTTCTTTTGTTGAATTGAAATTAAATCTTTCATTTGGGAATTAATTTTAGAATTTTATTTTTAATTAAATTTATTTCAATTAAGAGTTTTAGAATTAGGAGTCAGTAATTTTTAATTAAGAATTCAAGATAATGCGAAAAATTGATAATTAAAAATGCGTAATCAAAGTTTAAGGGGATTGTCATTTACATAAAAGATTTTGCTTAACAAATGATTTAATTTCCCGGGTAGGTGTAATTAAGGGATGTTTCAGATTTCCCGCTTACAGTGCGAGATTTGTATCGATCTAGTTGCATAATCACCGCAAACTTATTGATCCGAAAGAAATTTCCCAATTGGAAATTTAATTCATTACTATTTCATAGCATTAAAAATTAAAAATAAAATGTTTCAAAAATTTTCGACACTTAAAATGCAAATAGATACATTTTGTCTTAAATTTCCATAGACAGTTTTAAGTAAAATCTTTTTTCCCTCGGGGCCGATAATTTAATTTCACTTTCACTATCATCTTCACTTTATTTTTGCTTTCACTTTGATTATTTTCTTTTCACTTCTACTTTTACTGGATTAGATTTTCATTCTACATTTACTTCAAAAAAATTTAATTTTCATTATCATATTTACTTGATAGAATTTTTATTTCACTTTCGCTTTTACTTTTCACTTTGACGTACACTTTTATAAACGTTTACTTGAACAGTGATTAATTTTCATTTTTAAATTTATTTTATTTCTATCTTCAAAAGGAAAATCAGTTTAATGAAAATTACTAAAATGAAAATGAAAATTTCTTGAAGTTTAAATGAAAAACATTCATTAAAATAACTTTATTTTTTACTTTCATTCTTACTTTGACAGATTTACATTTCCATTTTCCATCAAAGTGAAAGTGAAAATGAAAATCTAAGTGAAAGGTGAAAATAAAAAAAAATCTATGAAAGTAGAAGTAGAAAACGAAGGCAAAAATAAATTTCTGTCAAAGTGAAAATAAAAATAAAAGCAAAATAATATCAAAGTGAAAGCAGAAATGAATGTAAAAATAAAATTCTACTAAAGTGAAAATGAAAATAAAAATAAAAGAAAAAAATGATTAAAGTGAAAGTAAAAACGCGAGTAAAAATAAAATTCTATCTAAATGAAAACGAAAGAAATAATTTATCAAAATGAAAGTGAAAATAAAAGTAAAAATCAAAGTGAGAATGAAAGTGAATGAAGAAATAAAATTACGTAATCGACCCCTTGATTTCAATCAACAACGAAATATTTTCTAGAAGATTTTTCTCATTAAAATGTTAAAAGAAAAACGTGAAAATTTACGAAACATTTTTTTTTCTCCATAAGGAATGAACTCGCAAAGTAATTTTAATTGCCTTTTGTTTAAATTATCAATTTGTTTAAAAAAAACAGAAAAACTTCGGAGAAACGTAATTAATTTGCAAAAAGAACGCATGGCATTTTAATTAATTCAATAAGTCAGAGGGAAAACGTGTTGGGAAAATGAATTGAAACATGTGTTCTTGAAAGTTATGATCGAATTGAATTCTTCGAGGTCCTTTAAAAGGACTTTCCAAATAAGCGTCAGACATTACCTCTCATATTGTGTGTCATCAAGAGTGAAAGAGAGAGAGAGAGAGAGGAAGAGAGAAAGAGA
Source organism: Leptopilina drosophilae (assembly GCA_032873175.1). Lineage (NCBI taxonomy): Eukaryota > Metazoa > Arthropoda > Insecta > Hymenoptera > Figitidae > Leptopilina > Leptopilina drosophilae. The sequence goes on from CM065480.1 coordinate 41,679,151, forward strand.
GAGAGGGTTGGCTGCTGCTCTCAACGAATATGGGGTTCGACAGGAGAAGAATTATTACGAACCCAAAACTTTGGTGGTCGCTTATAAGCTTTTACAATGTTATGCTAATGCAAGAATTTGTCGATGACAGAGATGGCTTATCACACTGCTATCGATTATTACCAGTAATTTGTCCGTATAGAAAACTTATTAAATTACCCAAACTGGTTCTCTGTCCCGGGACCATTTATTAACAAAAACTGTATTAAACTCCGCAGTGATATTGTATTAGAAATTTACTATTAATTTATTTCCTAACTTTTGTAATTGAAGTAGTTTTCTAAATTTTTAATATTTTTTTAATTTTCAAATATTTTTTAGGAATAATTTTTGTATATTTTTTTATTTAATTTTTAATGTTACTAGAATGGGTTGTGATTTTATAACTTTACCTTAACTTTGTTTTCTACTTTGACTTTAACTTCGCCTTTAACTTTAATTTTAACTTTCACTTTAATCTTTACTTAAACTTTGACCTTAATTTTCACATTGTCTCCAACTTTGACTTTAACTTTGGCTTTAATTTTCACAATAATTTTAACTTATGGAACTATGGCTTTAATTTTCGCTTTGCATTAAACTTTAACTTTGATTTTAACTTTCAATTTAATCTTTACTTGAACTTTGACATTAATTTTCATTTTGTCTTCAACTTAGACCTTAACTTTGACTTTAGTTTTTCCTTTATCTTTGGCTTCAATTTTCACTTTGCCTTCAACTTTGACTTTGATTTTAACTTTCACTTCAATCTTTACTAGAAATTTGTCATAACTTTTCATTTTGTCTGCCACTTTGACTTCAACATTCACTTTAATTTTTTACTTTATCTTTGACCTTAATTTTCACATTGTCTTTAACTTTTACATTGATTTTAACATGAACTTTGACTTTAATTTTCACTTTGCTTTTAACTTTCACTTTGATTTTAACTTTCACTCTAATTTTCCCATGAACGTTGCCATTAATTTTCATTTTGTCTTCAACTTAGACCTCAACTTTGACTTTAATTTTTCCATTATCTTTGGCTTCAATTTTCACTTTGCCTTCAACTTTGACTTTGATTTTAACTTTCACTTCAATCTTTACTTGAAATTTGACATTACTTTTCATTTTGTCTGCAACTTTGACTTTAACTTTGACTTTAATTTTTTACTTTATCTTTGACCTTAATTTTCACATTGTCTTTAACTTTTACATTAATTTTAACATGAACCTTGACTTTAATTTTCACTTTGCTTTAAACTATCACTTTAATTTTTACTTGAACTTTGACATTAATTTTCATTTTGTCTTCAACTTAGACTTTAACTTTGACGTTAATTTTTCCTTTATTTTTTTGGCTTTAATTTTCACTTTGCCTTCAACTTTGACTTTGATTTTAGCTTTCACATCAATCTTTACTTGAAATTTGACATTAATTTTCACTTTGTCTTCAACTTTGATTTTTAATTTGACTTTAATTTTTACCTTATTTTTTACCTTAATTTTCACATTGCCTTTAACTTTGAAATTAATTTTAACATGAACTTTGACCTTAATTTTTACGTTGTCTTTAACTTTAACTTTGATTTTAACTTACACATTACTTTTTACTTGAACTTTGATATTAATTTTTAGTTTGTCTTCAACTTTGACAATAATTTTTACTTTATCTTTGACCTTAATTTTCATTTTGACTTTAATTTTCACTTTGCCTTCAACTTTAACTTTGATTTTAACTTTCACTTTAATTTTTACTTGAACTGTGACATTAATTTTCACTTTGTCTCCAACTTTGAAAATAATTTTTACTTTATCTTTGACCTTAATTTTCATTTTGACTTTAATTTTCACGTTGTCTTCAACTTTAACTTTAATTTTAACTTTCACTCTAATTTTCCTTGAACGTTGACATTAATTAGCACTTTGTCTTCAACTTTAACAATAATTTTTACTTTATCTTTGACCTTAATTTTCATTTTAACTTTAATTTTCACTTTGCCTTCAACTTTAATTTTGATTTTAACTTTCACTCTAATTTTCCTTGAACGTTGACATTAATTTCCACTTTGTCTTAAACATTCACTTCAACATCAAGTTTAACATTAGCTTTGCCTTTAATGTTGAGTTAAACTTTAATACTAACTCTCATTTTATCATTGACTTTAATTTTCACTTCAACATTGACATTAACTTTGATTCTAACTGCCATTTTGACTTCACAGTTGACACTTAAAGTGAAAGTCGTAGTGAAAGTATAAACGTAAGTCAACTTCAAAGTGAAAGTCAATGATAAAGAAAAAGTCTGCAAAGTCAATGTCAAAGTAAAAATCAACTTCAAAGTCAAATACAGTGAAATTAAAAGTAAATGTAAACGTTAAAGTAAAAATCTTTAAAGTCAAAGTTAATGTAAAAATCAACGATTAAGTCAAAGTGAAGATGAATATGAAAGTAAAAGTCTAAAAATTTAATGTAAAATATAAAATCGAGTCAAAATTCCAAATCGAAAATCGCACCTAATACAATTATTAAAGGAATATTAAACCCAATGCGACTTTTTCATTCAATTTCCATGTGATTGTATCCCCTTAATATTTGAATTCATAAGGTATTCAAAAAATATTTTTTTAATAATTTCCCAGGCCCTGGAGTTATATTTTCTCTCTCTCTCTCTCTTTCTCCCTCTCTCGTTTGTTTCATGTCAATTCAAACAGAAAACGTCGAGTTATTAGAAAAAGAGTTTTTTGTGTACATATTTATGAATTTTTCAAGTTATATTTTCCGGCGAAAAAAAATGGCTATAGTGATTCGATACTTGCAAATTATTTTTTCAGCAAGCAGCCTTTTCCTCTCTCCCTGCCTCTCTTTTTCTCTCTCTCTATATATATATATATATGTGTTCCGGTCTCACCGCGAATTGTGCCCCTTCCTCCGCCCATTCTCTCCATGAAACTAAAAGGATGGTTCGCGCGTAATTCAATGAGCGAATTCGAGTACGTCCGAAGAGAGCAATTTGTAGATATCGATATACTTTTCCCCGGGCCGACTACTCTTCGATTCGACGAATCTATCCAGTTCGTTTCGCATGTATTTATACACACATGTGTACACATGTATAAAAAAATATACACATGTACACATATACACATATAAATGCACATGTGCACATATACATTGCACATATACACATATACATTGCACATATACACATTTGCACATGTACATATAGCACATAAAGACATGTATTTATACACATGTGCACATGTGTCCATATGTGTGGAATAGTAAAGTGTGTAAGCCATTGGAGAGAATCGTTATACACATGTATGTACACTTTCTGTGAGTTCGGCAACTGTACAACATGTATAAGAGGAGGGCCGCAGAGGTAGTGGACGACTGGAAGGTTAGCTACTGTAATTAGTGAGAACGTATCGTAATTACAGAAAATGCCACGTTTAATTGCTAATTGAGTTTCGGGCTGATGCGAGATCTAATTTTAATCACCTAATTACGTGACTACGGACAGCCACCCTACACATTGCGCGCTTGCCGCGAGGAACTCTATAAGTAGTTACCTTCGTCAATTTCTAACGGGTGATGCATTTATTATTATACCCAAAATTTATTCAGTTTTGCCGAAAAATAAAACTTTAGCTCATAAAATGCAATCTGTGAAGGCAATAAGTCTTATGCCGAAAGAACAAAGTAAGAGGGAGGTCAACATCTTGGTACCGAAATTATTGAAAGGCAGTCCTTGTTATTGAGCTGTTTAAAATTAGATTCAAATTTTTCGGACTTAAACACTGTTTTTCAAAGGGAATCAAATTGAAACACAAAAAGTATCAAAACCATCGTTTTGATACTTCGCAACTGTTTTGATAATTTTTTTTGTCTCAATTTGATATCCTAAAAAAATTGTGAATCTATACTCTCGAGACAAACTTCAGACGGGAATGATTTTAATATGAAAGGGTTTTGAGTACATAGTAGACTAAATTTGAGATTTTTGTTCTATAAAACATGTCCAGTATAAAAACAAAAGACTCTCCACTTCGCTTAAAACAAGATTTCTTTTTTACCATCTTTTGAGTTTCTTAAGAATTTTAAATCATAATTGAAAACTTTTAAGTTGTATGCGCTTTGTACTGTAGGAATTAAATACCCGAAAAACTTATTTTTAATTTAACTTTTTTTACTTAAAAGAAAAATAAGACTACTTTAAGTCACAGAATCCCTTTGTTAATGGAAATTAAGTCAATATGTTGTCTGCGGTCCAATACATTCTAAAACCGTAATGATTTAAAATTTGCAAATAAAACAACCTTAAAAAGTTTCCTAATTTAAAATCATTTCAATATTAGGTCCGAATTCATTTAGATTTTTAAAAAAATTAAAAAATAGCTCATTCTTAAATTTAAAAATAAATTAAGTCAATTTTAGGATTTAATACACTTAAATCCCAAAATTTAGTTTAAAATGGTTCCAGTCTTAAAATTTTTAGTCAAAAGTGTAATAAAAGTAAGATTCCATTCCTACAGTACAAAGTGCATACTACTTAAAACTTTAAAAGTCTTCAATTATGATTTAAAATTCTTAAGAAAATTAAAATTTGGTGAAATAGGAATCCCATTTTAAGCCACAAAGAGAGTCTTGTTTTGAGTAGCAACATTTTTAAAACAGTCTTTATTAATTTTCAATTCTGATTTTTAACACTGAGTTTCAACTCTAGGGGCGCATTTCGATGTTTTAAAAATTAGGAAATCGAAATTTGGGAAATAATCATGCGCTCCCTAACTCTGCAGTAAATATAAAACAATTGTTTTCAAAAATCACTTTGTGATAAATTTAGCTTTATGCTGAATTTAAGACAGCAACTATTAAATTAATCTTCAACTAACTTAAAATTTTTAATGTGCTATGTAAAATTCAGTAAATAAACATTTTCTTTCCACAGACTTTTAACTCTTAATGAATACTAGTATTACTTTCAAGACTCAATAACTTGTAGTCATATCTTAAAATAAGATTTAAATTTCACTGTTTATATAATATAGAAAAAATCTTTCTTTAAGGCACAAATATATATTTTAAATTATGTCATATTTAAGACAGTCAACTCTTAATTTAAGAAAAAGACTCTTGGAAATCTACAAACCAGCAGATAAATTAATTAATATTTAAATTAATTATTTAATTTAAATTAATATTTTATTTTTAATGTGCATTTTTCTTACTTAAAATTTTTAGGCAATTAATTAATTAATTTTTAAGCCTTACGATCTAATTACAATACGAATAAAAAAGCAATTGAATTTATCCTTTACCTTGTTCAATGTTGTCCTTTAAACTGCATTGACTTGAAATATGAATTTGACCCTCACGATTTAAGTTGACGAATCATATTAACCAATGCAATGTGGTTTACTTGTTTTCACAGACACTGAAAAAAATGAAACAATTGTTTACTTAAAAACTGAAAAATATGATAAAAAGAGTTGATTATACGCTACTGTATTACTTAATGTAGACTAATAATTATTTTTGCAAAGCCCACCAATGCTTTTATCATAAAAGCTCCTAAAAACTCAGAAGAAAACACTCGTTTTTAGCTCTTCACTACGTTTAAAATGACCAACAAAAACTGATTTTAGTTTTAAATTAAACACCGAAACTTTTAATTAATTTGAAAATAACGTAAACATATCTTTTTACTTCTTTGCTTCTAAGACATTGTATATTAAATTTTTTAAAAGTATTTTACAATTTGGGGAAACAGTGCAACAAACCTAAATTGTGATAAAAAATGCCAAACTTTAAAAAAAATTATGTCGCATTTAGTATAATTACATCAAATATCAAGAATTTGGATTCAATTTTAATATAACTTTACTAAATTCCGTATAAGCTTCTTTTACAGTTTAGTTTTTTTTTATGTCAAAATTTAGGTTTATTGCACATTTTCTCTAAGTTTTAAAATACTTTTTGGTCAGAATTTCTGAAATTTTCAAAGAAAACAAAAAGTATTTGTTTTAAATCTAAATGTTGAAAAAACATTTCTATTTTGTCTTAGGAATGTGTCCACCAAAAAACAGAAAAAAATTACTTTTTATAAAAGTTATTGCAAAATTAATTTTTTTTTGCACCTTTTTAAACAAAATGTTATTTCTCCTAAATAAATAAACCGATTTAAGTGAAACAAGCGGGAATTTAAAGGAAATAAAATATACTCTCGCTCATAATTAGCAAATTTTTAAAAAGTTTATATTTTAATAATTATTTAATAAATTTTTTATAAACCATATAACTTTTTCAATGTTCTGCGCCTTTTAACATTTTTTTAAAAATATTAACATACACCTAAAACTATAAGAAATCGAAATCCGTAGAGAAAATTTAGGAGCGAAAAATATTTTAAAAGTTACAATGGAAATTATATTCAACGGAAATGCGATTTTGATGATTTTCAGAGTTAAAACATTATTTTTAACTACAAAATGAACAAAACACTATCGAATTAACATTTTTATTCAGTTACATAACCATAAAAATTATCAAAAGCTATATTCAGCGTTGATGCACTACACCGCGTCAATATAATTTCCATTATAACTTTTAAAATAATTGTCGCTCCTAAATTTTCTCAACGGATTTTGATTTCTTATAGTTTTAAGAGCATGTAGATATTTTTAAAAAAATTTTAAAGGGCGCAGAACATTAAAAAATTAATTGTTTGTAAAAAATTTATTAAATAATTATTAAAATATAAACTTTTTAAAATTTTTTAATTCTGAACGAAAGTATTTTTTATTCCCTTTATATTTCCGCTTGGTTCACTTAAATCGGTTCATTCATTTAGGAGAAATAACATTTTGTTTAAAAAGTTGCAAAAAAATTAATTTTGCAATAACTTTTATGAAAAATAATTTAATAATTGAGGGTCTGGATCGGATAACTGCCCCTACGGCTGGGCTGGTCATTTTCAAAGCCGTCAGAGGCACCAAAAAGTAAAAAAAAATTATTTTTATTTTTAATTTTGAAAAACGCCACCTTGTAAAGCATGAAAAAACGCAACTTTTTTCTCCCTGACATTTTTTTGTAGCACGAGTATTATAGTTAATAATAAATAAAAAGTGAAAAATTTCCGTTTTTATATTTAATTAAGTTTCAAAACATAAATCGTTGTATCTCCCTTAATTATTGTTCAATTCAATTAAAATTTGGTATACACTTGTATTTAAGTCTAAAGAAAAAGAACAAATTATAAAAATGTTAAAAATCATTAATTGTTTACTTATTTTTTAATAAAAATAGATACCTGTCGGTAACTTTGTTTTCTTGTTTTAACCGAACAAAAGTCTGCAGGGAACTTTTGAATGGAAAGAACTTCCAGTGACAATATTGTTTATTAATATATAAGGAAGTTTTTTGTAAATTTTCATAACGATTTCTCTAACGGTTTCCAAATAATGGATGTTTAAACAATTGCGGGTCGCGCACCAGGCGTCAGCCTCACAGCGGCTACAGATGAATTTGAAAAAATGATTGAATTTTTGACAAAATTTTTTAGATAATTCTGTATTGAAGATTTATTAATTGGTTACATAATAATTTATAATTGTTATTAATAATAAAAAACATTAATTTTTTATTTAAAAAAATAAAAAAAACTTTTTTTTATTCAAGAACAAATTTTTAAAAGTTAACGGTTTTTTAAAATATTTTTATAAATTAATAAATCTTTTTATTTTATTGTTTCGAACACACTGAACATATTATATTACTACTATTCTCTTTTATTTTAAAATTAAGTAATTAGAATTCATTTGCTTGTAAATAAAGCGATTAATAAGTTTGTCGGATCTGTTTAATATAAACAAACCTTACATGAAAGTTGATAATAAGAAGTAATTGGAAGAATTAAAATATAAATTTAATAACTGCATAAATAAAATAAAAAGATTTATTAATTTATAAAAATAATTTTTTAAAAAACCGTTAACTTTTAAAAATTTGTTCTTGAATAAAAAAAGTTTTTTTTTATTTTTTTAAATAAAAAAATGAATTATTTTTATTATTAATAACAATTATAAATTATTATGTAACCAATTAATAAATCTTCAATACAGAATTATCTAAAAAATTTTGTCAAAAATTCAATCATTTTTTCAAATTCATCTGTAGCCGCTATGAGGCTGACGCCTGATGCGCGACCCGCAATTGTTTAAACATCCATTATTTGGAAACCGTTAGAGAAATCGTTATGAAAATTTACAAAAAACTTCCTTATATATTAATAAACAATATTGTCACTGGAAGTTCTTTCCATTCAAAAGTTCCCTGCAGACTTTTGTTCGGTTAAAACAAGAAAACAAAGTTACCGACAGGTATCTATTTTTATTAAAAAATAAGTAAACAATGAATGATTTTTAACATTTTTATAATTTGTTCTTTTTCTTTAGACTTAAATACAAGTGTATACCAAATTTTAATTGAATTGAACAATAATTAAGGGAGATACAACGATTTATGTTTTGAAACTTAATTAAATATAAAAACGGAAATTTTTCACTTTTTATTTATTATTAACTATAATACTCGTGCTACAAAAAAATGTCAGGGAGAAAAAAGTTGCGTTTTTTCATGCTTTACAAGGTGGCGTTTTTCAAAATTAAAAATAAAAATAATTTTTTTTTTACTTTTTGGTGCCTCTGACGGCTTTGAAAATGACCAGCCCAGCCGTAGGGGCAGTTATCCGATCCAGACCCTCAATTTATGTAAAATAAACATTTTTTCAGATTATTTTTTCAAACATGATAAAATTTTGAAAAAAATAAGATATTTTAGAAGTCGTTTGGCCAATATTTTAATAAGATATTTTTAAAAAATCGTAATTTTTAATGTTATACAAAAATTTGAATAACTTCTAAAATAATGAACCATTTTTAATCATCTCAGACTTTTTTTAATAGTCATTTTCTATACTATGCGAAATACTTAAAGGCATTAACGTGTAATTTTTTTCTTAGAAAATGCAGGCTGTTAAACTTGGACCAAAAAAATTGGAACAATCTGATTAGGGAACAGATAAATAATTTTCAAAATACAAATGTATTTTGTTTATTAAATTCTCTTGAAAACTCCACACCAAAATATGTTTTATATATTTTTTAGAATGGTTTTTAATACAAAAAAATTATTTAAAATAAAGTTTAAAAGTTTAAAGTTAGTTTAAGTTAAGTTAGTTAGTTAGTTTAGTTAGTTTAAGTTTTTTTTAGTTTTTTAAAGTTTTTAGTTTTTTTTTAAGTTAGTTTTAAGTTAGTTTTTTTATTTAGTTTTTATCGGTTTTTAAGTTTTTTTTAAGTTTTTTTTTTAAGTTTTAAATAAAGTTTTTTATTTAATAAAGTTTAAGTTTTTAGTTTTTTTTTTAAATAAAGTTTAACGACCCACATTTTCGTACAAAAAATTTCACGTTAATGCCTATAAGTAGTTCTTACAATTTAACAAATTACTTTTAAAATAAGCCTGAAATCATTAAAAAAAGGTTCATTATTTCAGAAGTTATTCAAACATTAAAAATGACGATGTTTTAAAAATATGTAATTGAAATTTTGGCTAAATTACTTCCAAAAGGTTTTGTTCCTTTCAAAATGTTATTATATTTCGAAAAATATAACAAAAAGAATTTTAGTTTCCATACATTTTATTTTTTAAAATGTTTTTTCATTTTTTTTATATTTCAGTCACCTGAAAATGGGTGGTCTTTCAAATTTTGACCGGTAGTGTATACATTTTCATTCAGTGTAGTTACCCTTCTACGGAGTGCGTCACTTATTTTATTAACCATGGTGTGAAAAGTGGAAAAATTTAATATTATTTTTGTAACAATTACATAGATTTCTTGTCTCGATTCCTTTTAATAAAAAAAATAACCAAACCATTTCTACTTCTATTTTTCCAAATAATTTATCTTCTATTCACAACTAAAGGAATTTTTGTTTTAATTTGATATCCATGGAAAAATTGTGAAGTTGAGAAAAAGAAGGAAACAAAAGAAAGGAAGGAAAGGAAAGAAAAAGAAAAGAAAAGGAAAAAAGAAAGAAATGAAAAAAAGAAAAGGAGGAAAGAAAAGGAAAGATGATGAAAAATATTTTTAAAAAACACTCTACTATTCTTAAAATTAAAAAAAAAATTCCCCCCAAAGTAATTTGAATAGTCAGCATTGCGAATGTGAGTATGGAGAGTATAGTTGTGATCGTAACATCTAGAATCGCGTTTGTTACATTTCGGGAAATGTGGTTAGAAATTACATGCTACTCTCTTGTATATACAGTTGACTATAGTAGGCAAAGCATGGAATAGGGCTCTTATTATCGCGCATATTAACCACACCAACTCACCCCTTCTAATCTATACATCCAACCCTGCGCAACACGATTATTGGTTTCACGCGAGGACGGCTATCAACATTATGTCTATAGGGTGGCCCTAAAATGGAAAATAGTACCATACCACCATGAACCATTGCGTTACGAAGTTTCAAGGTGGTATTTAACAATAATGTTCCGTTTCATGATTTAACCACACATGACCTCCAGCATTATCATCGTTTCATTCCCATAAAATCACTTCACTTAGTGACTAGCAACCTGCTCGTGCATTTGCTTTTGTATAAAATAAATCCTCATTTCATAATGAGCATCATTCACCGTCACTTCAATATTCCACACATATACAATACTATTCAATTATAATGCAAATTTTTAAGAAAGACCTTAAATCAAAATTTTTACACGTCACGTACGGTTCATTTCAAGTAAAAACAATCACAAACGTAAAAATTCTATAAAAAGAAACAAGAAATTTAGAAAACAGAAATTGTAAATATTTACGATGAATTAAAAATAACAGGTATAGTTTTTTTAATTCATTAGGTTTGAAATTTAATACGAGACGAGTTACAATGGACATTATCGATCATGCATTATTAAAGAACGCCAGTTTCATGCAATAATTAATTTACCATGTTGCCCCCTCTTTTCATGCTAATAAGGTTTAAAAAATCACGTTACTCTCTCTGTGCTAAAAGGAAAGAGCGTGAGTCGCTCTCCTCTCCCTCTTTTCACAGTCGGTACTTTCTTCGGTTTCTACAAAAATAACCAAATTACTGAAACGCTACCCATAAACGGATCTGCGGGCCAGTGTTTCAATTATATCGTAAATCGAGTCTACTTGATAAATTTTCGAGTAATTAACAAGAGAAAGAAAACATCAAAGACACTAATCACATTTGACGCGAAACTTTTTTTCCCCTTCAACTACTTATTTTTCATTCAATTACACCAATAAGTCAGTAAAACAATTAACTATAATAATCGTCGAATTCATTCTGTCCAGTCAATCCACACCTGAAGTTAGTCCTGATTATGCTTTTCTTTTTTGATAGATAATATTATTTTTCTTTATTTTTTCACTTTTACTTTTTAAATTTATTAATCTCTCTTAATTTGAATCAGTTAAAAATCATGGTTTTAACTGACAATCAGTGAATGACTTTTTGCTTCTGAATCAGTTAAAAATAACTGATTTTCAGTTAAAAAATAACTGATTCACAGTAAAAATAACTGAAAAATTAGTTAAACTTGACTAATTGAATCAGCCAAAAAAAAAAAAAAAATTACTCAAACAGTTATTTTTAACTAATTTTCAGTAGAAATATTACTATTTGAATTAGTGACAGACTTTTTGCTTTTAAATCAATTATTTTCAACTGATTCAAATTTAGAGGGATAGGTATTTATTTATTTTATTTAGAAGTATTATTTTTATTATTAAAATAATACAAAACTATTTTTATTAATCTAAAAAAAATTTATATTAACGTTGTTTTTTAATATTTCTTTTCATTAAAAAAAATTAGCACTTTGTAACAAACATTTTAGGACAAGGCAATTAATCTATTCATTAAAAAAAATTAAAAAGCAGTTAGAAAATTATAATTAGATAATATTTTGCACATTTTCTGCTCCTCAATACCCCAATTTTTTAATATTTTCAGTTATTTTCAAATAATTTAAATATATTACGAATATTCTTATTCTAAATTTTGTGTAAAAATATTTTTACTTTATTATTTGTTTTGCTTGATAAATTTATTCAACACTTGATCAGGGTTGTCAAGCATTTGTTCATTTGAAAGTTCATGATTTTTTAAGTTTAAAAAATGGAAAATTTTCAGGTTTTTAAAATAACATTTATTTTTTACCACATTAATAATACGAAATAATTTATTTCATTTGACGATTTTTAATAACATTCTTAAGAAGAAAGAAATTTATAAAAAATTTGTAAATTTGTAAATTAAATTTTGGAAAAATTATAAATCATTGCAAAAACATAATTATGTTCAAAAGTTTTTTAATATTCTTGTCGAAATTTGAATTATTTTAAAAATTATTAACAAAATTTTTGGCAAAATTCAATTATTTACAAAGTTTTTAATAAAATTCTTGACAAAAATTCAATTATTTTCAAAAATTCTCCTCAATTTCATATGAATTAGAATAATTTGAATTGAATTTTTGTCGAGAAAACATTTTTTATTAAACAATTTAAACAATTTTTTATTAAAAACTTTGTAAATAATTGAATTTTGACAAAAATTTTGTTAACAATTTTTAAAATAATTCAAATTTCGACGAGAATATTAAAAAACTTTTAAACATAATTGAGTTTTTGCAATGATTTATAATTTTTCCAAAATTCGATTTTTTAAATGTTTTTAGTAAAATTCATCCATAAATCCATTATTATTTTTTATAATGAATAAAGTGATAATATAAAAAATACAAAAAAAATAAAAAAAAATAATAATTAAAAAAAATTAATGAAAGAATTAATAATCCTAATTTAATTTAATCCTAATTTTTTTATTAAAATAATAATTATATATTTATAAGAATTTTAATTATTGAAGTTTTTCATAAACCTAATATATCTTTAAAATTTCTAATCAAATTCATTGAAAAAAATTAAATTATAAACCAAAATTTTACAAAATTCAATTAGTTTTTGAATTTTTAAATAAAAAATTATTCCAAAATAATTGATAAAAATCTGTAACGTTCAATTGTTGTTAAAAATAAGAAAAGTTTGAATTAAATAAAATCTTTTCAATGATGAGAATGATGCGAAACATTCAGAATTCTGTTACGAATTTTCGAAATTGAATATTGTTTCAGTACTTTTGAAAAAATTTTCTGACTTTTTCCTGACTTTCCTGAATATATTTAGAAAAATAGTGATGTTGAGTAGAATTTTTCTGAATAATTGAATTTTTCAATGCTAATGAAACAAGAAACTTCACGCTCGTTACTTTAGCTCGTAATAATTTAATTATTAATCACATTTATGTATATTAAGGTTAATTAATTTAATAATATGATAAAAAATGAATAAAATGGTAAAAAGTAGTAAAACACTTTAAAAAATAATACAACAATAGAAATTATAATTTTAGAAATTGAAGAGCAAATGGAAGATCTTAATTAAAAGATATATATTGTTCTTATCCCCGTGTCTTGTTGTGATGATGATGATTTGAATGAGGTTCTTGAAATATTAAACAAGACAATTAGCAACATTTTCAAAATGCACGGGTCCATTATTAATATAAACGCACCCCTTGAACCGGTCGACTCCTTTGTCCGAGATTTTTTTTCTACTTCTTATATATAATGTTGGACAAGCCGCAAGCGTCGGTGATTCACAAAGCTTGGACAAGTGTACTTGTTAAAAAACAAGAGGCCGTAATTAGAAAATATCCGAGTAGTAATTGTTAAAACATAACCTTATTATACAATTCTTTTTTTTTCATTTCCAAAGCACAAGAAACTATTCATTTTGCAAAAATTATTATTTTTCCTCTCCTATTATTACTTACATCCTGACACAATTCATTTTTCTCAATTCAAAATCTCATAAATTGACAATAAATAGAAAATTAAAAGAAAAATTAAAGTAAAATTAACTATGCTAACTAAACAAAATTAACATAGAATAAGATTAAAAACGATTGTTACAATAACATTTTCCGATTAGAAAAACTTCCAAATCTCCAATTTTCATCAAGGGAAAGTTTCGAAAGATATTCCCTCTCTTTTTTTTGCAAAAGGCACAAGCATTAAATTTTAGAATATGACAAAGAGAATTATAGGATAGTTCTAGGCATAGTCGACTCGGCTAAAAAATCTTGGGACGAGAAAAACCACCCTCTGGGCCACCCTCTAGTTAACAATGGGCCGAGGCTCACGCGCGCGAGGAATCAAGTGTTCACATACACTTATACACTGGTCGTGGAGCCTATTCCAAAGAAGGGTGGAGGACGGGCATGCATAATACAATGACCCCGCTAAGTACTATTTTAAAACAATGCTGAAATTGCTTTAGGGGATAAAAATGAACGGGCTAGGTGTATTACTCTCCCCCTACTTTTGCCTGAGCGAGCACGTATATATACATACATACACACGAGACTATATATACCAGGGGTAGTAGTAGACTTTTGCCCCAAGCTTGTGTGTAACTAGAAAAGTTGAGCCTTTGAATCTCAGTTCACAATAAGGCGTCTGACTTCCTTTTTCAACCTCCCGCCCCATTTCCATCTTTCACTTTTCCAACTTGTACACATACTCTCAACCCATATTTTGTCTTTTTATCCATATTTACAACTTTATTTCTGCAATTAACAAAATATCTCTTACCTTTAGGTTTAGATCCTCATCTGCAAATTCTATTCGACGTTGACTCACAGTGTCAAAAAATTCCAAATGATCAACAATCTGAAACAGAAGGTAAGAAAATGTAGATATAAATTTAAGTTTTTGGTACTTGCTCCGAAAATAGGTATACTTAAGAAAATTTAAGGTAAACGTGATAGTAAATAATTGGGTAAATGAGGAGTAAGTTTTCAAAACCTGATAAATCCAAATTTTGTCATTTCGAGAAATTTAAACAAATGACAATTCTCACATAGCCATTAAAATTATCTTTAATGTAGAAGAATTGCAATAAATTATTCATTTTTTAATATTTTTTCTATTTAAAATGCTATGTTTGTAATTAAATTAAATTGTAATAAGAAATTTAAGGCGGTGTCAAAGTCGATTGGATTTTTGCATTGAGCTTCAATGGGAAAATCACATCGACTTTGACATCCCCTTAAAGGTTTTGATAATTTTTTCTAATAAAAAGATAGAAATGAAAAATCATCAATGTTAGGCCAAAATATTTTTTAAACTAAAAATTCTTTATTAATAAATTTTTTTTCTTAAATTGAACCGTGATAAATGGATTTCTAAGGATTTTCATATTTTAAATATGTGTTTATCTTAATTTTTTTTTAAAATGGATTTATCAACTTTTGAAAAATTGCTCCTCAAATATAGCACAAGGATTAAAAAAGAATTTAATCAAGTAAATGTAAATTAATTAATTAATTTAATTGGATTAAATAAACTATAACAGTTGTAATAAAATACTATTTAAAATATATTAAATTATGATAAAACATTCACACAAAAAATATTTTTTGGTCGAGATGTTTTTTGGTAAATTCCCATGTATTTTGGCCCGCTGAATTCGAATCCGAAGTCAGAATAGTCAAATTAGTTCTTTTTTTGAGTTATACTTAAAAAACGCCTCAAAAACCAAATCAAAATAAAAAAAATTAATATTTTTTTTATGACACGACAGTAGTATTTTTCCATGCATTTCTTCACACTGAATCCGAATTCGACGTCAGAATTAAAAGATTTGTACAAAAATTTTGAGATAAACTCAAAAAACGATTCAAAAACCGAGTTAAAATAAAAAAAACAAAAAATTCCATTATAAACCTCCAGTAGCATATTTTTATGTAGTTTTTCCCGCTGAATCTAAATTTAAAGTCAATATTGAAAGAATTACCAAAAATTTTGAGATAAACTCAAAAAACGTCTCAAAAAAACCAAATCAAAATAAAAAAAATAAATATTTTTTTATGACAATACAGTAGTATTTTTCCATGCATTTTTTCCACTGAATGTGAATTTGATGTTAGAATTGACAGATTTGCTCAAAATTTTAAGATAAACTCAAAAAAACGTTTCAAAAAACGGAATTAAAATATAAAAAACAAAAAAATTTGATTATACCACTACATTAGTATATTTCTATGTAGTTTTTTCCGCTGAATTCAAATTTGAAGTCAATATTGAAAGACTTACTCAAAATTTTGAGATAAACTCGAAAAACGACTCAAAAAAACCAAATTAAAATAGAAAAAAATGTTATAACACTTCGATTGATTGTAACACTACAGTAGTATATTTCCATGTAGTTTTTCCCGCTGAATCCGAATTCGGTATCAAAATTAAAAGAATTACTCAAACTTTTGAGATAAACTCAAAAACTGATGAAAAAACAATGTAAAGTGAGAAAAAGAATTTTTTTGCTATGACACTATACTCAATATATTCCCATATAGTTTTTCACGTTAATTTCGGAGTCAGATTCTCAAAGTTGCTCAATGAAAAGTGTTAAAAAACTCGAATATGAAAGAGGATCTTGACTTCAATTTGTTTTTCTTAGTAGATTTTCTTGAATATCTCAAAATTTTAAGCCATTTTAAAATTTTAGATGTTAAACTCGGATTCAGCGGGAAAAAATATATATAAATATACAGGTTACGTTATAACATATTTTTCTACTTTTTTTTAAATGTAATCCGGTTTTTTGAGTAGTTTTTTGAATTTATTGCAAAATTTTGAGCAATTCTGTCAATTCTGACATCACATTCAGATTCAGCGGAAAAAAATTCATGGAAATATATTATCGTAGTGTTATAATTTTTTTTTATTTTAATTTGGTTTTTGAGTCGTTTTTCGAGTTTATCTCAAAATTTTGAGCAATTCTTTCAATACTGACTTAACATTCAGATTCGGCAGGGAAAACTTCATAGAAATATTCTACTGTAGTGTTATAATCAAATTTTTTTATTTTAATTCGGTTTTTTGAGTCGTTTTTTGAATTTATCTCAAAATTTTGAGCAAATCTGTTAATTCTAATTTCATATTTGGATTTAGCGTGAAAAGATGCATAAAAAAATACTACTGTAGTGTCATAAAAAAGAATTTTTTTTTATTTTGATTTTGTTTTTGAGTAGTTTTTTGAGTATAACTCAAAAAGAACCAATTTAGCAATTGTGACTTTGGATTCGGATTCAATTTTTTTTTGTGTGCCTGTGTAATTAATTAATTAACTTGGATTCAGTACACTGATAGTTGTAATAAAATACCATTTAAAACTGAATTAAATCATGATAATTAATTAAATTGGTCAAATTGGATTAAATTAACTTTGATAATTGTAAAAAAATCATTTTAAAAAAAATGTAAAAAAATGTAACACTTTTTTAAAAAATGTTAATTTTTCTATAAAAGAAAGATATGGGAATAAATATCTATTAAGGGGGGGGACCTTACCATATTTATAAGGAATTAAATTATATAATTTAATAATTTTTAATTCATACTAAGATATTTTTGTCATTAATGGAAAACTGGTTTTTTTAATAAGATTTAGAAGGAATTTAAGAAAAAGAGGCAAAAAAAGATCTTAAAAGAAAAAATTAATTGCTGGGGAAAGTATTATTAAATTTATTATAAGTGCCATTATTAAGATTGTATTAGGTAAAGGTAATCAATGTAAATTGCGAATAAAATTAATATTATAAAAATTAAATAAAGATATTGAACTAAATTACGTTATTGTGTGAGTAGTAAAGTAAATATAGAATAGGTCATATAGAATAACCTCAAATTAGTAAGATTCGGAATCAAGTTATTTGATTTAAAGAAGAAGCTCTGATAAAAAGTTTCATGAGATTAGTGTTAAGAATTATAAAGAACCTATGGAATAATTCTAAAAATAAGGGGAAATGAATTACGTAACATAAAATAGGTGTACTTATTATTAATTCTATTAAACTAAAAAATAGATAAAAAGCTACTATTTTTTGTGAAGTTAGGATTATAAAAATTCTTATTAAATCCATATTGTTTAAGAAATGTAAACCTATATCATTATAAAAATGGTCATATTCCTTTTTTTTAAATTGATATAAATATTATTGAGGTAAAAATAAAGTTAAGTGAATCTAGAAGATAGAAAAGTATAGAAATAAATTAAAGCAGAGCTAAATCTTTGGCTAAGAGAATCCTGCTAATTAAAAATAAGCAATTAGATTTTTTTCCTTTTCCAACAACGAAGAAAGAATAAGAGTAAGACGTTTGTATATATAAAATGCTTACACCCAAAAATATGTAGACATAACCACTGGCAAAGCCTCAGGATATCACGTAAAGTGCATTGCCATTGTCTTCGCTAGTCAAGTAGACATACTTGCTGAAGCAATACTGTATTCGAAAGAGAGCTTCACGCCCGCGGTAAGATTTTCAAAGCGTACTTGTGCATATACTTTACGAGCACAATATGCAGTTCCCCCCGTTTTTTCTCTTTTTTTTGTTGTTGGAAAAGTCTTGTCCTTGTTAAATTTAAAAAAAAATGATAACAAAATCTTTTAAATGTAACGCGCTTAAGAAAGAGACCTTTAGCTCTTCTTTCTTCAGTGACGTTCTCCTTTTCTTTACATTCAATTTATCAACTACCACAAAGTTGTTTTTTTTAATTTCAAAAAAGAAGAAATAAAATCAAATGTAATTCTATTTCTTCATGTTCAATTTATCCGCTACCGCAAATTTGTTTTTAAATTTAAATAAAGAAGAAATAAAATCGAATGTATTTCTTGCTTTACTTCTTCACATTCTATTTATCAACCACCGCAAAGTAATGTTTAAAAAAATAAATAAATTTCAAAAATAAAAGAAGAAATAAAATCGAATGTATTTCTTCTTTTATTTCAGAGCGAGAATGCAGTGACAATTCCAAAACTACGATGTTAAGTACTACGTTAAGTACATGGCCATAGGGGCTATATAGCCAAAGGCGCAATAGCGGCCCTCTTGTGTTCATTGTTCGCTGTATTTCTCCCTCGACGCTTCTCCATTCGTGTCTTTACCCTTTTCTTCACCCTTATAACTTGAACCGAGCAAATTCTCATCCCTTCTTATATTCTCCTTTCACTCTATCTCGCGTCTGATTTCATCTTCTTCTCACAAGCAGTCCACTGACTTCACGAGGATCTCATTTTCATTAAGAATTAAAGTTAAAGTCCGGGGCGAAAAAGTTTTCATACGCCTTTTCCATGCAAATAAGGATCACGACTTACGACCGAAAAGCTCAACTCTTAAAGCTAATTTATCTTCTCTTTTTTTTATTTCTATTTCTGACGAATTCGAACAAAAAAAAATGTTCTTCTGACAAATATCTTTGACAAATATCTCCAACAAATATTCTTCTTGATATCAAGTCTCGAAGATCGCATACTCTGTCACTGATTAATAATATTACACGGAGCGTGAAACGAGAAAATAAATTAACAAATTCGTTTTTCTTCTTTATTAAATCGATCAAAATCAAAACCACTGCGGGCTATTCAGAAAATAATCGAATTGAATTTCCCCACTTTTGTGTCGTGCTTACATAGTGGCATTACCTGGCAAGATAATTAAGCCACAACTCTAATGAATCGCTATTCGCTCTACTAATTTGCGTGATAATCTGGGTAAATAATAATTCGCGATATTTCTCTCACGGGAGATACTCTCTTGCATCCAATATATATACACATTGCATTCCATATTAACGATGTGGATAGAATTGAAAGGGATTTTATGTTTAATTACCAAAGCCTTGACCTTCAAATACATACAATTTACTTTGTCATTAATAAATAGGATTACAAAACAGTCTTCATTTGTACACAAATTTAATATTTACCAAAAATCCAAATTAATTTCTTCCAATTCTTCCAACTATTATTTACCGAAATAATTTTTTAAAAAAATGATTAATTCCCGATGACTCGAAAAATATATCAATAAAATTTTCATACACACGTATAAATATTTCTTGTGTAATAGTTTACTGGGGAGAAAAGCCGCGGAGCGTTTTTGTTAATTAAAAGCATTGTCATCGATTTCGAAATATAAAGCGTCGAGTGACCTCACCCACAGCAGATTCGCGGCAAATGTTACCCCGTCACGAATCGTTTTCCCACACATTGCATAAATTAATAATTGCAAGTGTCGCTGCCATTACTGAAATTAATACCGCTATAGAAATTATGCTCATTGTTTTCCTACCAATTTATCCCAAAACCGTTGTGAAAATATTCTCCATCATAAGAATATCCAATTAAAACATGAAAAAAAGCATTCATCACAACTTTCCAAGGAACACAATCGTTCTACTTGTTTACGTTAATAAATTATCATCACTATTATCACGGTGTGAAATATATTGTCAAAGTTGATGATTAGCTAAATATTTGATCGACTATTAAGGCAATTATATTCACACAAAGCTAAAGAATAATATTTTCATATTATTATTATCATCAACTATTAGATTATTAAAATATCAAAACCATATCAAAATTATAACGAGTAAAATATTTATCAATTACTAGTGATTATTTTTCTAACCATCTGCTAATAATTAAATTCGATCCGTATTTTTCGCTCGCATATAATTTATCATCGAGAATCAATTAATACATCTAAATCGATTAAAATTCAAAAATCTTAAAAGTAAAAATTCTAAAAATTAAAAATACAAAATAGGGGCTTACCGAAAATTTTTTGTTTCTTGCTGATATCCAAGATGCAAATATGAAACAATTTTTTGATTTAGAAAAAATACTTTTGAGACGAGCGTTAATAAAATAACAATCTCTCGTGAGGAATATCGCGGGAGATGAGATAAATATGAGTATTTGAGTGTCGAGATAATACAAACAAACGCTCAGTGAGTTATATATCCAGTTTGGAGCCAGAGCACATTCATCCGCAATTGCGATATGGCCCGTGTTAAATTTGACTTAAATCACCACCGATAATGTCAGACGACCCAGGCTTATTATTAGTTCGTGATTCGCATTCGTTTGATAATCTATTGCCAAAAAGGCTTAACGACGAACCTTTCCAATAGAGAGAATTCTACAAAAGGCGTATAGCCTAATGAGTGCAGGACAACGGAACAAGTCACAGAACCTGCCAGTGTGCTGGGACCTCTTTTCATCTCCTTATTTATTCTTTTCTTCGACAATTATCAAATTGTCACACTGAAAAAGAAAATTGATTAGAAACTTAAAGAACTTTAACCCTTTACTTTCTTAGTTGAATAGTAATATTTTAATTTATTGCAGTAAATTTTTATATAGAAAAAGTGTATAACAATATTTTATAATAAAAAAATTAATACAAACCATCTTTAAAAGAGTAATGATTCATCTATTTTTTGCACTCTTCCTCGTCATCGTCTTTAACACATTATAAATTATGATGATTCTGAAAAATAGTAATATTCGTCTGGAATTAATATTTTGTCTATAATTTGCTGTTAATTTTAATTAAAATAGTTTTCATACGAGTTCATTGACACTAAAAACTCATTTTTCACCAAAATGTCAGTTAACTAAGTTTTTATATCACACGGCAGAATACTCTTTTTCTAGAGGGAATCAAAATGTATCGTGAGACGAAGAGATTCGAATCTATGGGCTTAAATTTTCCTCCAGAGCAATATCCTTACAATCAATCAATGATCGATCAGGTTTAGTAGTAATATTTTTTTAACCAGTAATTAATTAATTATTAACTTTAATCATTTATATTTTATAATTTGATTAATAATGTAACATTTACTAATTACTGGCCTCAAATTAAGACATTCTGGACTTTTAACGACTAAGTTTAAATAAAAGGAATTTATTCTTCTTATTTTCTCAAAGTATAACTTTTTATTTTAAAGATTGCGACAAAATATTACTTTTTCTGATAAAAATGCAACTTAATTTGATTATTTTTAGATATTTTAAATAAATCATAATTCAAATATGTAATTAAAATTTTATGTTAATAAAAAATTCATTATACAGTTTCTAAAAGTAAAATTTAAGCCACCACTCTGCTGTCGAAAAATTGATTCTCTCTAGAAAGTAAAATTTTTCAATTACAAAAACTAAAAAATTTTCCCATTTTAATATATTTTCATTTCTAAAATTAACTATAATAATCGTCGAATTCATTCATTCGTTCTGTTAGTCATGATTATGCTTTTGTTTTTTTGAAATGTTTTGATAGATAATATTATTTTTCTTTATTTTTTTCCTCTTACTTTTTAAATTTAATAATAGGTACTTATTTATTTTATTTAGAAATATTTTTATTTTTCAAATAATACAAAACTATTTTTATTAATCTAAAAAAATTATTAATATTCTTTTTCAATACTTCTCTTTTTTTCAGAAAAATTAACACTTTGTAACTAACATTTTAGGACTAGATAATTAATTTTTTCATTTTTTCTAAAAAAAAAAAAAATTAAAAAACAGTTGGAAAATTAAAATTAGAAAATATTTTGCACATTTTCTGCTTCTCAATGACAATTTAAAAACAAAGTACAAGTTTTAAGTAGAAAAAAAAGTTATAAATCAAATTTTGATTAAGAAATTTGATATTTATTTTGGGAAAAATATTTACAGAATTTCAGTTTGTTAAGCATTATATTATCGAAATTATAATAAAAAATAAATAACTAAAACGATTTTTATTTTATAATACAATTTTTAGATGCCCCTATTTTTTAATAATATTTTCAGTTATTTTCAAATAATTTAAATATATTACGATTATTTTTATTCTGACTTTTGGGTAGAAATATTTTTATTTTATTATTTTTTTTGCTTGAGAAATTTATTGAACACTTCATCAGGGTTGTCACGCATTTGTTCATTTGAAAGTTCCTGATTATTTCAGTTTAAAAAATGGAAATTATCTAGGTTTTTAAAATAACATTTATTTTTTACCATATTAACAATACGAAATAATTCATTTCGTTTTACGATTTTAAATAACATTTTTAGGAAGAGAAAAATTTATAAAACATTTTTCAATAATAGACTTCATATAAAATTGATGAAAATTTTTGAAAATAATTGAATTTTTGTCAAGAAATTTATTAAAAACTTTGTAAATAATTGAATTTTGCCAAAAATTTTGTTAAAAATTTTTTAAATAATTCAAATTTCGACGAGAATATTAAAAAAACTTTTGAACATAATTGAGTTTTTGCAATGATTGATAATTTTTTCAAAATTCAATTTTTTTAGTGTTTTTAGTCAAATTCATTCATAAATCCATTATTATTTTTAATATAATGAATGAAATCTATATTAAAAAATATAACAAATTTTATAAGAATTTTAATTATTGAAGTTTTTCATAAACCCAAATTATCTTTAAAATTTCTAATGAAATTCATTGAAAATTTAAATTTTATAAAATTCCTATTAAATTAAAAACCAAAGTTTTACAAAATTCAATTAGTTTTTGAATTTTTAAATAAAAAATTATTCAAAAATAATTGATAAAAATCTGTAACGTTCAATTGTTGTTGAAAATAGAAAAAGTTTAAAATAAATAAAATTTTTTCAATTATGAGGAATCTAACATTCAGAGTTTTCTTACGAATTTTCGATGTTGAATATTGTTTCAATACTTTTGACAAAATTTTCTGACTTTTTCACGACATTCCTGAATATGTTTAGAAAAATAGTGATTTTGAATAGAATTCTTCTGAATAATTGAATTTTTCAATACTAATGAAACAAGAAACTTCAAGCGCGTGTTATTTTAGCAAATATGTAATAATAAAATAAAATTATTTTAATAAATAAACAACGTATAAAATTCAAATAAAATATTAACAATTTTGGATTAAATAATTATTTATATATATTTAAAAACTAATAATTTATTAAAAAATGTAGAATCTAAGTCATAATTTTTTTAAATTAAAAAAATCATTTCAAGTTAAATAAATAAATATTAAGATAATTCTCCTTGGAAATTGAAATTAATCTTTTTAAATTGAAAATATTTTAGTCATTTTAAAAATGATTCTACTGAAAAATAAATTGATGTCGATATAAAATAATTTCTTTACTATTATTATTATATGAGTATTTGAGTGTCGAGATAAATACAAACAAACACTCAGTGAGTTATATATCCAGTTTGGATCCAGAGCACATTCATCCGCAATTGCGATATGGCCCGTGTTAAATTTGACTTGAATCACCACCGATAATGTCAGACGACCCAGGCTTATTATTAGTTAATAATCTATTGCATCCTGGTGAATTTGCGTGACTAGTGAAGGTCTTATCCACGGGCTAATGAATATCTGCTATACATATATTTATTGCACATTGATCATCATTATTTTTCCCAACATTCATCTCTCAAACATAAATAAACACAAAATTGTTACAAATGTCCGGTTATAATTTTTTAATCAAACACTTATTTGTACTTTAATGAATCAAAAACGTATAAACTTGCAGGAAACACTAATAATATTGTTTGAAAGTTTTAGGATATATTGTCAATGTTGCTGACAATTTAGACGACGTGGAGGATAATTTAAAAACAAGTCTGTCAATAATTGAACGGCATTTTTATTTTTAGCATTCTGAGAATAATAAATAATCAAAAATTCAAAGTGTAACCTTTGAAGTCAAGGTCGAGGGATAAATGTTACCTTAAAATTTAGGTCAATGCCTTAAGACTCCTGAAGGCCGAAGCAAGGTTAATTTTCTAACTTTGGCTAACAAAGTCCAAGAGGCAATGATCTCAAAATTCTCAACGTTCAACTGAACGAAAGCAGTAATTTACGAAAATATTTAAGTTCAGAATTATTTATAATGGATTTAATTTATTTTTGTTATAAAAACAATATTTTAGTGTTCAAAACTTGTGGATCAAAAGCCAAATATAATTTCCGAACGACTGACAGTATATATGGTAAATATTTAGAAATTTATTGTATTGCTTCCAATTGACATACAACGTGGAGTAATTAATATTAATTAGGAAAATCATTTTACCAAAGAATCGAAAACAATTTTGTAACGTAAAATAAGAGTTGCGAATCTAAAATTATTTTTAAACTGAAAAGCACAGCTAAAATTTGAACTACATTTATTTGTGTTCGATGTAATTTGGAAAAAATATTTCCAAATTCCCTCAATAATAAATTTGAAACAGATATTAATTTTTCTCCCCACTTTTTAAAATTCGAATCAAATGTTTATTTGCAAATTTGCAATGGAATGCATTTTAAAAAAGCCAAAGAAATGAGAGCTCTTTGTATCTTAGTCGGGTAAATTCTTGCGACTCACAATGTCAAGTGATTACTGCTATTTTGTGCCAGGGTGATATGCTGGTCAGTCGACCATTATGAGTAGCATCTGAATCTCGGCCTCTTGAATAGCTCCATTTACCATTAAGTACATTACTATTATCCTATCATACTCTTGGTCGTCCAAAGAGACTTCTTTGGTTCACCCATGATGATGCACGAAGCCATTTGCGCAAAGTGGTCGTTCATTACTAAATTATGTCGGTTTTATAGCAATCCGTTAATCCGCCAGTACACACGGCTCGTTGTCGACCTTCGAAGCAGAACCGCCTTTCTGTCATAATTAATTTACAGGTTGTACTACAAATCCTGGCCTATACATACGAGCATCGCTTAATAACTAAAAAGAACTGAAAAATTTAATCCCTAAAATGCGCGAGATTTCCATTAAATAAAACTAGTTTTTCGTGAATTCTTCAAAAAAAAAAAAAAATTTCCCCACTTTTCCATAAATTGATAATTAAAATATTTTTCCCAACAAACAATTATTCTATATTATTAACTAAACTAAGTGATGAAATTATATTTGAAATTCTCAGAAATTCTTTAGGACTTCTCTCTCTCTTTCTTTAGAGAGGGAAAAAATTGTACATTTTCCGGTCAGTTTCTTCAAATACAAAACGAGGGGCTTTTAAAGAAGCACGGAAGCCGAACGAAATATGCATTTAAGTTATGCTAGTCGACGTCGAATGAGAAATAGAGTCATTATGTAAATTACTAAACGTGTAATGCTAAGAACATTTGTGCCTCACAAACACACACTTGGGCGAAAATATGTATTTTAAATTAGATCCCCTTTATCATTATAAATTTTACATAAATAGATTTTACTCTTAAAAAAAAATTAATTATATGGGTGATTCTCTGAAAGGGACCACTTCACGTGTCTCCAACGTGAGACTCAATATTTGCATTAACTTTTTATTGATATTTTGTTGAGTATAAATTTAAAAAAAAAAAATTATCCATAATCTACGAAACATTATTTATCTTTACATAATCTTCTAATGTCAAAATTTTAAGTTTTTCCAAGTAAAAAAATTTATTTAATTTTGTCTTTTGGTTTTGGTTAAATATGATACATATTTTTAGTTATTTTTTAATATAATTCAAAATTTTGTAATGCAGTCTTAATATATATCAAACTCAAGCTTAGATTCTATCGTTTATTTTTCACTTATATTTAGTTCAAAGAAAACAAAAGAAATTTTTTAAATAATTAATTAAAAATTACTGGCAATGGGAGTAAAAATTCAAATTCATCTCCGAAGCCTCGTTTTTCAGTTAAAAACATCATATTTTTAAATTGTTTTTCAGTAATACGTAATCTATATATAAATGTTTGAAATTGTAGCACAACAAATTTGTTAAATTATGTTTCAATATTTTTAAATTTAATAAAAACGTGAATTTTTTATTTGACAATCTATTCATCTTCGAAGCCGTTGACGTAAAGTTTAAATAGAAAAAAAAAATTTATTCTTTCTATTCAACAATAACGACATTTTATTCATGCAAATATTTAAATTTTTCATATTATGTACGATACACTCCCAAACAATTCTACTTAAATAAAAAGGAATCGATTTACTATAAGCGGATTTTCGTTTTAATATAATTTATCTAAGAGGAATTCTTTTTCTATAAAAAGGAAATTCCTTTGAATTATATCCTTTAATTATTAAATGATTTTTGTTTACAACTAAAAAGAGATATTTTATCAGTTATAGTTTTATTTATTCGTTTTATTAGTAATTCATTAATTTATTTATTTAATTATAATAATCTATTTATTTTGGACTCAAATTTATAAAATATTTGATATTAAATTAAATTTAAAATAAAATAATAATAGCACAAGCATGCAAAAAATAATATATTGATAGTCAGGTTAAATATATAAAAATAAGAACTAAATTTCTTTCATCGAAATTCCATATAAAACCTTTAAACAACTTTTTTAATTAAAAAAAATGATGACTTAGATTCTACATTTTTAAATAAATTATTAGTTTTCGAATATATAAATAATTATTTTATCCAAAATTTTTAATATTTTATTTTAATTTTGTACATTGTTTATTTTATTAAAATAATTGTATTTTATTATTACATACTAGCTAAAATAACAACGCGTGAAGTTTCTTGTTTCATTAGCATTGAAAAATTCAATTATTCAGAAGAATTCTACTCAAAATCACTATTTTTCTAAATATATTCAGGAATGCCGAGAAACAGTCTGAAAATTTTGTCAAAAGTACTAAAACAATATTCAATTTCGAAAAGTCGTAACAAAATTTTGAATGTTTCTCATCATTCTCATCATTGAAAACATTTCATTTACTTCAAACTTTTCTTATTTTTAACAACAATTGAATTTTACAGATTTTATCAATTATTTTGGAATAATTTTTTGTTTTAAAATTCAAAAAATAATTGAATTTTGTAAAATTTTGGTTCTTAATTGAGTATAAATTTCAAAAAAAAATTTATCCATAATCTACGAAACATTATTTACTTTTACATAATCTTGTAATGTTAAAATTTAAAGCTTTTCTTAGTAGAAAAAATTTATTTAACTTTGTCTCTTAGTTTTGGTTAAATATGATACATATTTTTAATTATTTTTTAATATAATTAAAAAATTTGTAACATAGTCTTAATATGTATCAAAATAAAGCTTAAATTCTACCGTTTATTTTTTACTTATTGTTATTTCAAAGAAATATTTTTTTTTACTTAGAAAAAATTTACATCTTACTTAGAAGAACTTTTTTTTACTTATTGTTATTTCAAAGAAATTAAAGAAATTTTTAAAATCATTAATTGAAAATTACTGGCAATGGGAGTAAAAATTCAAATTCATTTTCGAAGTCTCGTTTTTCAGTTAAAAACATCATATTACTAAATTTTTTTTTAGTAATATGTAATCTATATATAAATATTTGAAGTTGTAGCTCAAAAAATTTGTTAAATTATGTTTCAATATTTTTAAATTTAATAAAAACGTGAATTTTTTATTTGACAAACTATTCATTTCCGAAGCCTTTTTCATATTTAGTAAGCGTTATTGTTTTGTTTTTAATAATTATTTTCAAGTACCTGACACTTGAATTATAAAAAAATTTTCCGTCTTATTTAAAATAAAATATTTTTAATTTTTAAAATATAATATATTAAGTAGAAAGTTAGATAAATAATAAAATTATAATTAAAAATAAAAACTTTTACAGAAAATATCAATTTTGAACTTAAAATGATAAATTAAAAAATTCATTACAATTTTTTTCCGTTCAATGTAAATAAATATATATTAGTTATTTTTTAAAAGATAAAATAGTTAAAAGTAAATTATTAAATACACATTTCATTAAATTATAAATGAATAATGTTAAAAGTTTACTAAATTAAAGAAATTAAATTTAAAAGGAATTTTTTTTCCAAAAAACCCCAATATTGATTACAGTATATTTAACCTTCAAAACACTTAATATTAAAATAATGCTGGAAGGCTTATTTTCCAAAATTAATTTTGCGCAACTCAGATTTGTACCTTTAAACGTATTTAAAACCTACCCATGACAAAAAAATTTACAAAATGTAAAAATTAATTTTTTTTAGTTTTTGGAAATGAACAGGTGCCTTTCAGAAGAATCACCCATATCTGTTATTAAATTTGTTGATGAAAAAACCGAAGGGAAATTTTTTTTTTCAATTATTCATTACAGGACACAATGGAAAATTTATTTTTAATCTCTAATATAATTCGAGTAATACTATACTTAACTCATTTTAAAAATTTCATTTAATATTTTATGAAATTTTTTTTAATGCTTTTCGCGGTTATTTCCATTTTTCCATCAGCTATTATTAGTAAACATATAGAGAGTAGTTCGATGGCTTTTAATAATATTTTCGATTATTTTTCCCTTCCTTCGCGTGCATCTCCCTCTGAACCAAGGCTTCACTGCTCCCAGGTGATTCAGCGTGATATTTTTTTTTCTTTTTTTTTAGTTTAAACTCCAAACTAATCCCCAAGTATTGCGCGCTCTTTTTGAAAGCGATTTGCGAAAAATAAATAAACGTCGAGATGACTTTTGGGTTAGCAATATATATACTATATTTTGATATTCGACCCGAAAAATATTTGTCGCGAAACTAATTTTCTTTATAAGCTGCTTTATATTTCTAATAATATTTTTTCTTTCTTGTTGTCGCATGTGTAACTAATAAATTCCACTTGACTTTTTTTTTGCATTAATTAAATATTCAAAAAGAAATACACCTTGTGTGGTGTTTTTTTAAAAAAATACACTAAAGAGAACTTTGTGTGGTTTCTATTAAGGTCACAAATTTGCATTTTTTTCTTTTTTTTTTGTAAAATAACAGAACTCTTCTGTGTATTTCATTATAGTCTGAATTGCGAAAAACAAAATTTGCACTGTTGAATGATTCTTTGACCAACAAAAGCACGTCGGCTTGCTTCGACGAATGGAAACAAATAACAAAAAAGAAAGCATTCAACTACCTTTTGCAAGCATTGCCAGCCGTCGATCGTTCCACACACATCACTACGGGGAAAATAATTCAATAATCTTGGCGAATTTTTATTCCACTGCCGAATTTAATTAAACGGCAAAATAGATTTTATTATTTGCAATCGCGTTTGCGAACAGTGCGAGCATCGACAGGCTTGCTTTAATTTCGCCAGCTTCGAAACAGGGCCCGAGGTTCTATAACGAGGTTCGATGTAGGTAATGCTGTAGAATAAAACGAGGAAAAAAAATTGGGGGGGGGGGGGAATGGGGATGTTCAACCACTTTTTTGAAATCCTTCCTGTAGAGGTCGAAGCACTAAACGAATTCCCACTACGATCGACAGTTAATTTACCGCGAAAGATTTTGCGCTCTACGCAGACACGTGAATCGAGAGATGTGTAAAAATGTACTTCAGAATAAACCCATTTTAAAATTCTTCTATTTATACATTTCTTCATTTTACTATATCAAACTATTTTAAATATTTCTCCAGTTTTTACAAAATTACGAGCAAAAAAGAAAATTTAAATCTCTTATCAAACATCTAGACACTCAATGTAATGCAATTTTGTAATTGAAATAGTTTTCTATACTTGAATTTGTCATTCAATGGCTATTTCACTGAATTTAAAAAGAAAAAGTTCAAATGGCATTGCCGAACGAATAGAATGATTTGAGTGATGGAAGGATAGTTGCCAAAACGAATTTGACTCATTCTGTTATCTTTCCATAGATGGGAACGTTCGAGCATTTTCCTAGTTCAATGAATGAAGTCGATTTTTACGATCAGGGAATTCAATAGATGACTAAAATAATTAAAACCCAATTGATTTTTATTCACGACCCGCAATAAAAGGAAAAGAAAAATTTTTACATTCAAGAGATGCTTTTTTCGAAATTTCATTTCAAAATAATTGCTTAAAATCGTTATGTATATATATATATATATATATTTATACAAAAAAGTTGGGAAAAATTCGTGAGAAATTAAATTGTAAAAATAACTTATGTAAATGTATGTTTCCGGTTGAAATCATCATATTGTTATGATTTGAAGTAAATTTTTTTTCAACATTGAGATAGGACCTCGAGTACATTAAAAAAAAAAAAAGAAAGAGTAGGTACGTGATGAAAACAAAACTGGCGCAGGAAATAAACAGAGATACTGCAGAAGGGAAGAGGCAAAAAAAATGAAAGAAACGAGAAGGGAGAGTGGAAAAAGAGAATTCACGTTGCATCGAAATACGTTGTCGGCAGGACTTTGTTCCTCGGAGGTAGCGGCACTTTTTATTTCCGAAATAAAATGTGTCCGTTAAAAATAATATTTAACGTCCACGTAATTCGGCCAAGCCTCGGGTGAGCGCAATGTTTTCGTTTGGTTCGTAGAGTCTCGCACCTATATGGAAAACGAGCGAAACAAAGAGGAAAAGCATTTCGTCAAAGGACCGAAGAGTTTTTTGTAATGTAAAATGAGTGTTGCGTGCCTAAAACCATCTTTTAAACGAAAAGGAAACATTTAACATTTTTTTTTTTCATCAAACTTGGGTTTCAGGGAAAAGTTCTTTTTTTAAATCCAAGAAATTATGCAAAAAGGAAAAATTTTGGTTAGTATTCTTATGATCGGAAGTTGTATTTTACTGTTATATTTAATCAAAACAGTGCACTATGGGCCAGAAGATAGGCAAAAGCAGCTAAAAATTAATACTATATATATATATATATATATATATATATATATATATATATATATATATATATATATATATATATATATATATATAATACTGTAGATATTTAAATTTGTAACTTAATAATTCAAAAATATAGTATTTGATGTACCTTGTAGTGCAATCAATAAGACAGTTATTGCTTGATTACTTGAGTCGCTGTTGCACATTTCCAAAAAAGTTGTATTCAAAATTTAAAAGTTTTATATTCAATAAAATCTTTTTAAAATTAAAATAATTGTTTATCGTTTACTTTTATTTCTTTTTGACAAGTTGAAGTAAAGTTAAAATAGGTGAAAATTTTTTAATAATTCTTTCTATTTAACAATAACAACATTTTATTCCTGCAAATATTTAAATTTTTCGTATCATGTACGCTACACTCACAAAAAATTCTATTAAAGTAAAAAGGAATCGTTTTACTATAAGCGGATTTTCCTTTTAATATAATTTGTCTAAGCGGAATTCTTTTTCTATTAAAAGGAAATTCCTTTATATTAAACCCTTTAATTATTAAATGATTTTTATTTAGTTAAAAAGAGAAATTTTATCAGTTATAGTTTTATTTATTCGTTTTATCAGTAATTAATTTATTTATAAAATTATAATAATATTCTATTTATTTTGGACTCAAATTTATAAAATATTTGATATTAAATTAAATTTAAAATAAAATAATAGCACAAGCATGCAAATAATAATATATTGATAGTCAGGTTAAATATAGAAAAATAAGAATCAATTTTTTTCACCGAAATTCCATATTCAACCTTGAAACAATTTTTTTAATTTAAAAAAATTATGACTTAGATTCTACATTTTTTAATAAATTATTAGTTTTGAATATATAAATAATTATTTTATCCAAAATTGTTAATATTTTATTTCAATTTTGTAAATTGTTTATTTTATTAAAATAATTGTATTTTATTATTACATACTAGCTAAAATAACAACAACGCGTAAAGTTTCTTGTTTCATTAGCGTTGAAAAATTCAATTATTCAGAAGAATTCTACTCAAAATCACTATTTTTCTAAATATATTCAGGAAAGTCAGGAAAAGGTCAGAAAATTTTGTCAAAAGTACTAAAACAATATTCAATTTCGTAAATTCGTAACAAATTTCTTAATGTTTCTTATCATTCTCATCATTAAAAAGATTTTATTTATTTCAAACTTTTCTTATTTTTAACAACAATGAAACTTTACAGATGTTATCAATTATTTTGGATTAATTTTTATTTAAAAATTCAAAAAATAATTGAATTTTGAGAAATTTTGTCTTTTAATTTAACTGGATTTTTATCAAATTTAAAGCAAAACAAATAATAAAATAAAAATATTTCTTCCCAAAAGTCAGAATAAGAATAATCGTAATATATTTAAATTATTTAAAAATAACTGAATATATTATTAAAAAATTGGTGTGTCCAAAAATTGTTTTATTTATTTATTTCATATTAATATTTCGATATGGTTTTTAACAAACAGAAATTTTGTAAGTATTTTGTCCAAAATATATATAAAATTTCTTAAACAAAATATTAATTATAATTTTTTTTCTACTTAAAACTTATAATTTGAAATGTTTGTTACAAAGTGCTAATTTTTCTGGAAAAAAGAGAAGTATTGAAAAAGAACATTAATAATTTTTTTAGATTAATAAAAATAGTTTTGTATTATTTGAAAAATAAAAATATTTCTAAATAAAATAAATAAATACCTATTATTAAATTTAAAATGTAAGAGGGAAAAAATAAAGAAAAATAATATTATCTATCAAAACATATGAAAAAAGTAAAAGCATAATCATGACTAACTTTCGGTGTGGACAGATTTTGCATTATTTAAAAAGTAATAAATTTTTTTTATTATATTGACAATTTTTTCAAACGTCAAATCACTTAAACTTATATTTTTGACAATGTTCAAACGATTTTATTTTTTCCAATAAACTTCTAACTTTTTTGTGTTTTAAAAATTCCTTTTACAATAAAACTATTTCTGCTAACGCTTAAAGGACATGATTTAAAAGGAAATTTGTTTTATATGGTTAATAGATCAGTACTGTGAGTCTACCGTTTGAGATTTTACTGCTAATTACCACCTCCTAAAAGAATAACCAAACCTGGAATCTCTTTAAAATTAAATGTACTTCAAAATAGAGTAGTTCGTTTTTGCTCATATTTTACTTCAATAAACTTATTACAAAAAATTTTTGATTTTTTACTATACGTAATATTTTAAACTATAAGACATTCTGGTCCGTCATCTATTCTTAATCAGCGACCAAAAAAAACATATAGATACAAAGTTTTATGCTTTTTGAACAACTTTTAAAAATGCTCATTCATCATTTTTGATACGTTATTCTGAAATTTAAAAACTAACTTTATATTTGTAATTATCAACAAAAAAAACATATAGTAACAAACTTTTATGCTTTTTGAACAATTTTTAAAAATGCTCATTCGCCATATTGGATCCGCCAGTTTGAATTTTGAAAAACCAACTTCATATCCATAATCATCGAGGTTCAAACCCCTTAATCACCAAATTTGAATTAAATCTGTTTAAATCTGTAATTATGACCGCTTTTGTATGCCTCCTGGCCCACTATGCAGTGTTTGGAAAATATAATTATTTTTACATCAAGTTTAAACAAGAAACTTTAACTGTTCCAGTATCGCGAGTATAAGAAAATAATTACTGAATTATAAATCATTTTATTAAAATTTCGTATTATTTTTATACTCATAAAAACTGTATCACTTCACTCTTGTCTCATTTCTACCAATTTTCCTAGACTTTATATTTGATTTATGGATGTAATTTGCAAGAAAATGATATTTCAAAATTCCCTCAAGAGCGAGTTTGGATAAGATACGCGATGTATCCGCGGTCCATTCTTAGGTATTTACATATATATACGTGAGTACAACGTTCGTCGAGTGGGGAAAAAAGAATAGTTCCCATGTAACATACATATATTCCTGCATAACTACATTAGGTGGATAGACATGTTCGCTGAATATACACGTACGTAAGCAACCCTATAGAAAGAGAAAGAGAGATCTTACCCATAAAACTACCGCATATAAAAATATCTATAAAGATACTTTGAATTTTATATTTGCCGGAACGGTCAAGATTCAAATGAGGTTGATCGATTGATAGGCGTTACATTGGAATATATGACGACATGGAAGGGTCGCGAAAACTGAGTTTAACGTCCATGATATCAACGATGGACCAAGGGTGTAAAGGGGGGAATTTTGTGGGAGGATAAGGGTGCTTCTTGGAAGGGTCGTGAAATGAGACGTCTCAGATCTTTAGGAACCCCTTCGGAAACCTTTGGGTCACCCTTCAGGGTAGATGCTTCAAGGAAATGGTGGACGAACCCTCCATTAGCAGGACGAAACACCCCAAAACTCGAGTTCAATTACCGATCGAAAGTATTTCTGCGATTTTGTTTTATTCCGTTACTCCTCCTTTATCACTGGCAAAAATATTTTCACTAAACGAATTTATAACCACCGTTTATTTGAAAATTAATTCTATCACTTGAATTCTTGAAAAGTTTATTAATTTGAGCAATTTGAATAGTTTATTTGTGAATACGAAAACAGTTAGTTACTTTCAGCTATTCAGACTTGATCGGGAGTTTGAAAATTTCCCTGTTAAAAGTACTCCCGGTGATTAAAAAAATCACAGTGTTCCTGTGAAAATCGCAATGCAAAAAGAAAAAGTACATCCATTCTTGAAGTTAACGTTTGGTCATCAAGTTGCTCGATATTCAGGGCATTTCAACATTTTCCCAATTAATAGGAAAGAGTTGGCGGGAAAAGTGCAATTCAAAAGAGTGTGGAGAAATCTGGAACGTGTGAAACCCTATTTTTCTTTCTACCTTCCACAACGGTGGGGACAGAGAAGAAAAAGAAAGTACGTTAAAGTGTGGTGGAGGATGAGAGTAGGTTGGATGTGAGGGGGGTTTTTTAGAGGCGAATGGGTTGGTTTGGGAATGAAAGCAGAAGTGCATTCGAGGCTTCCAAGCGTGATAGGGAGAGAAAAGGGTGGGCGAGAAGAAAAAACGGTACGAAGATTGGATAGAATCAGCAGTCTACGAGTAACAATGGGAGGGTTCAATTGAAAAAATAATTTAATGTGTCCTTTTAATTAAACAGAGAGGGATAGACAAGCGAGTTAGGCAGCAGTAGAGGGCGGCTCGGATGGACGCGGAAATTTAAAACCTGATCAATTGATAGGACGGAATGAAAAAAAGTAGGGGTTGCCGACGGGGGGTGAGCGATTCGCGGGTGGGGCACCACTGAGAGCCACAAAACGGGTGTGGGTGTGCGAAAAAATGCACGCGTATGTGTCTATAGTTGTTTGTGTGGATAGCGGGACGGGGGTGAGGAGGTATCGAAAGAGAAGAGGGAGGAGGGAGGGTGGTGGACGGAGGTAGATGGGATGGGATTATTCTGAAACGCGAATTTGTTCATTTGTTTCTTTCCTCTGTATGTACGCCGCGGCGTGTGTGCATCCTTTTTTATCGACTGAAATCCCAGGCTTCGAATTACTGTGCAAATGATTTTTTCTCGCTCTCTTCTCATTTTTTTTATTCGACAAACCCTTTTTTTCGCAGCCCCGGCCATTCTACCTGGCGGACGAATTTAAAACTGCTGCAAAAATTCGGACGTGAAACATATTATTGTTTAGAGGTACATTTTGCCATTCGCTTAAGCCACACTCGTATTTCGGGAAAGATCGCTTATCTAGAGAGAATTCTAGTTATCTTTGTGGTAATCTGAATAGAGCCACACTGATGAACACGGATTGAATGTCAGTGCGAGTATTTCCAGTTTGAAACAACTTCAAGTGTTAAATGCTTTGCCTCACCGACATTAAAAATAATTTACCAAAATCGTAACACACCTTGGATCTGATGGTCATCAATAAAAGTACCACTCTTGTAACTTTCTTTCCATTCCTTACAGATGAAACTGATGAACTATTGTTAGGTCAAAAAACAAAAAACCTTTTTAAATATACCTAACATTCCTAGTTTTAAATTAGTTTCATAAATGAGTATAATTGAGTTTAGAAAATCTTACTTTTAAAGAATAACGATTACTGGCGTTGTTTGAACTGGTGGTTGAATCTGGTTTTCCGATTTCCAATGGTGTTGAGGCCTAGACGCAATGTGGGCTGGCACAGTTGCCCTTAATGGCTGAGTGTTGATTCTCTTGTTTGCACTAATAAGATAGTGTATTGTATTTGCAAAATATCTGCTTTCTTCCAGACAGTTGTTGCCTCTTGAACAAATTTCGATGGTTCAAAATTTGTAATACTTCTATCAAAGTTTTCGTTGAAAGTTGGAACTGCTATTTCAATATTAAACTTTCGTTGATATTTGAGTTTATTTCCAATTTGATATTTTTAGAAATTATTAAGTTGTATTTAAAGATTCTTCGTTTCAAAAATAAAAACTTGAAGATATAATTCACTTGTTGACGATATACTCTTTACACTAGAGCGATGCTTCACGATATGTTCAGGTTGATTCCCAAAAAATTACTCTCTTCCTGAATGAAACTGCTTGCCCTTTATATATTAAATTTTCATAACTGTAATGATCACGAAAAATTGTACACGTGCTAAAATTTGTCTCTCCTTGTGCTAGTTAATACCGAAAGAACTTTCTATGCAATGAATCCAGGACATTGTACGTATCGCCTTTCGTTGAGTTCCTAGGCGTTTGTTTACACCTAAGCTTCTCGGGGTTTGCTGCTTTTCCTTTCTTTCGTCCAGCCTACGTTTTAAAAGGTTGCCGAATTATCGCTTCATCGTTATTCTTTTTACATGATTCATAATAATACTTTCCTTTCTTGGATTGTTACAGTTTCAAAATACATTCTAAACGTACTCTGACAGTAACTACTAAAGAAATAATTTCTTTTAGTATTGATTTTGAAGAAAATCTCATTTTGAAGTCTAGATTAGATATCTTGTTGAATTGCGAGAAGGATGTAAATAGCTAGATCGTATAGTGATTACTAAAGCAATAATAAGGGACGGCACGAGAGGAGTAAATTGAAACCAGTATTAGAATGTTTTGCTCAGTGATACACGCAACATATTCAAACGAACGTTGAAATGGATGGACGGAACAGATTCGCGGGAGCATTATTACGATGGGAACTGAACCATAGCGAAATTCTCCTTCTGCCAAGATCTCAATCGTCACTGACCGTTGTGCAATATGTTCTAATATGGCTCGGGGCGGCGACGAAGCGTGACGTCACATCCGTCGTCCCGGATCCAATGGTCATCTTGAATATTGGACCTACCTCCAACGGACCGGAAGTTATGAGATTCGAATTCACATCCGATTTCTCAACTTCTGTTCACGTTGTGACGATCCCTTGGAGTCAAGAGTTTTTGATGAGTAACTTTGAATAGAAAGCCTGTCGCAATGTTCGCTTTTTTTGTCTCCAACTCTGATGCAAAAAGTGTTATATTGGCCCTTAAATAAAATTTATAAATTGGAAATTTTATCATTCTAGTTGAAAAATATTCAAACTTGGCACAACAGTGACTTTATTGCCATTCAATTGTCAAACTAATACAAAAAAAAATTTTAAATTGCTAATAACCCTTTAAGGAAAGAATCCTCGAGGAAATCAATTGATAATAATTAATTTGTTATTTCAATTAAAAATGTAATTTAAAAAGTATATTAAAAGGGTTTGAGTGGTTTACTTTAGTAAGCAATCGGGAGACGAGTGAATGCAAATGAATTATTAAAAATTTAATCAATCGAATCCGTAGAACCTCGGCTGCCTGTCTACGAGGACGTAATGATTATTCATGTTCAGGTTGTTTTACCGCGAACGAATATTTATAATTTGTTTATTTAAATTGCTCCTTGTGAAATAGTAGTCGTACAACAAGGACGTCGTGGTTTTGTCTCCACAGATTTACGTTATTACGTTTACCATTTTGTTAAAATTCGCGTTTTCGTCCAGAATTACTAGAAGTACTCGTATCGCTTGCTGCAGCATATCGACTAAATAGCCGAAGCTTCAAGAACTTCGCTTTACAATGCGGCAGAAACATAAATATTCATTGTCTCCGCGCTCTCAATAAAAACGTTCAGGTCCTTTCTTGGACATTTTATTTTTATTAAAAATTCCTTTTTAAAGTTCATATCAAAAATAAATTTTCATCAGCTCAGAATAATCCTTTAATACATGAAAATAAACGAAATTTTCTTCTTCTTTCATTTTAAAATGCATTTAAATCTTCAATAATCCCATTCGTCATGGTTCTATACTACAAATCGTCTTTTCAGTTTTTGGCTATTTTTTATTCTCACCTATTTTTCAATTTTTCGGTCAATGATAAGATTTGAAATTATTACACAAGTAAAATTAAAAATACCATTTGAATTTTTTGTTGTTGAAATTTTTTAATATGGAAACAAGACTATAAATTGGAATTGAGAAAAACGTTGTTTGAGTAAAATCGAACTAATGATGAAAGTGGTCTGTCAGCGAGCTTGTTTATATCGTGCAGAATAGTAAATACTGGCAATCATTTAACATAAATAACGAATATTTTTCAGAAAGAGCGCGCGTTATATTTCAAAAAACCTATCAGTTTGTAATATATATGATTTAACTTTAAAAGTAATGTAATTATAAAACTCGTAATTCCACTCGACAAAGAAGATCAAATTAGAATTTAATTCATATATCATCCAATTTGTTATGTGGAAAAAAAATGCTACAATTTATCGAAACTTTTCTATAAAAGTATTTAGATGCGTCTGAATGTAGTGAAACAAAAGATAAAGCAAAAGCGGAAGAAAAGTGAAACTTCCTCTCAATTCCCATTTCGCTCTTACTTTCGTTCATAAACCATTCTTCCTTTTTATTTTCGCAACTATGCAAGTATTTTATTCTCAGATATATAGATTGAAACCCGGTAACGAAAAAAAAGAAAAAAAAAATATAAAAATACTGAGGTCCCTTGCCTGTCGATCAACAAATCTATCAACATGAAAGTATCCATCACCATTGCTCTTCACCTCTTGGATCGCGCAGCAAAATACAAAATTCACGCAAAAACCACGCGTAACATTTTCCAAGGCGGATGTACCGGAGACTGAATCCGTAGATAAATATAAAACGCAGTAACTCACGATCAGCTTTCCTATTTCTCTCCCCCTTCAATTTTTCTCTCTTTTTCCTCGTTTCACTCTCACTCCATCTCTCTTTATCCTACATAAATATAAACCCTGTTTGTAGCCCCCAGCACTCGCACACTTTTAAATCCAATGTTCGCCTTTCTCTTTTTATCACTCCTTCCACAAATACAACGTAACCTGCATTGTATATCCAGATGGGATGTAGATCAATAGCATTGGAAATTATCCAAACAAATTATCGATAGAGCGAAAAAAGCGAGCCCGGCCAGGGTGACCAGTAGCAGTGGTGGTGGTGCGGTGGCGGGCAAGCGTATTAAAAAATAAAAAATTGCCGTACATTTTTCAGGCAT
Organism: Leptopilina drosophilae; assembly: GCA_032873175.1. Lineage (NCBI taxonomy): Eukaryota > Metazoa > Arthropoda > Insecta > Hymenoptera > Figitidae > Leptopilina > Leptopilina drosophilae. The sequence goes on from CM065480.1 coordinate 41,719,419, forward strand.
TAACGTGTACAAGAGAGAAGGATAGAGAGTAAGAGAAATATATATGAATGAGAGAGATGAAAATGAAAGAGAAGAGAAAGGGATATGAATACAGCACAGGACAGAGGGTGCTTGCACATCCGGAGGAAGAGGGGAAGTATACACGTCTCTCGATTGGCCTGCTAAAGCTCCAGAAGCCAATTCAAACTACGGTCTCGCTGTGTTTAGCCGCAATTTTTCAAAATTAACTAATGTTTGACAGGCCAGTCGGCGGGACTCGCGAGGAAGGGATTGTAATCAACGGGAGAAGAGAAAAACACAAATTAGAGAAAAAATAATATCAAAATTTTTAAAGGTGGTAAAAGTACAGTACAGATGACAATCTTTATAATACTTTTACCATGTTTGCAAATTTTAATTTCTTATTCCTCTGATTTAGGTCCTATCCAAAAAACCAAAACTTTTAATGATGGTAAAAGTAAAGTCAAGATTACTATCTTTACAACTCTTTTACTATCTTTAAAAATTTGGGTGTCTTACTTCTCTCATTTGGGTCCTACCTAACATCAAAAACTTTTAAAATGGAATAAGAAAATAAGATTGTAAAAATATAGTTATAATAACCATATTTACAAAACGAAAATTTTTAAAGATGTTAAAAGTTTCATAAAGATGTTCATCTGCATTATATACTTCTACCATCTGTATAAATTTTCGTCTCTTTCCTCTAATTTGGGTCTTTTCCAAAAACCGAAATTTTTAAAATGGGATAAGAAACTAAGATGGTAAAAATATAGTAAAGATTACCATATTTACCAAACCAAAATTTTTAAAGATGGAAAAGTTTATTAAAGAATTCTACACTTCTATAATGTGGGTTTTTTTTCTTTCTGATTTGATCCTCCCTAAAAACCGAAATTTTTATCATAGAATAAGAAAATATTATGTTATAACGGTATAGATTATTATATTTTACAATTTTTAAAATTTTAGTTTCCTATTTTTTTAAGGGGACATTCCAGTTCAAAACAGGCAAAAAGAAGGCTTTTTTAGTAAATATTATTAAAATAACTATGACATTTATTTAAAAAATTTCTTTTACATGTAATAAATAATTTACTTAAGAATTTGTAAAAATTTTTAAAAAATTTTATTTCAAAATGGCGGCGAAATAAGCCATTTTCGAAAATACCCATTTTTGGTGGTAATATAGATTCCAAACTTTCTGAAACAATTAAAACCAAAAGCGAAGTGACATTCTCTTCGTTAGATATTTCTTTAGGTGTGGAACCTCAAAAAAGTGGAATTTTCATCCCCCCCCTTTTTTTAGAGTACTTTTTCCCCAAAATATGCAAAAAAAAGGGGGTTTTTATTCAGAATTTCTCTTATAAAGAAAAGGGAAGTTAAAAATTTTACAGTTTACGAGATTCCACTTATAGGGATGATGACGCAGAATCAAAAGCCGATTGATTTTTTAAAATCGCTTCAGAAGAACTCGAGATATCAGTCTTACCAGATTAAAAAAAGACATTTTGAGAAAAAAGCATAATTAAAGTTTTTGTTAATAAGTTTCGACATTTTTTTTAAATCATCGGATTTGCTTGAAAATCGTTACTCGGGGGTTTTTGAGGTCGCTAATTACGAATATGGAATCAGATTTTTAAAATTCAAAATGGCGGATCCAATATGGCGGACATTTTTTTCAAAATCATTGGATTTGCCTGAAAATTGATACAGGGGGGTTTTTGGGATCGCTGATTACGAATATGACATAAATTTTTTATCATAAAAAATGTCGAATGCAATATGGGGAACGAAAAAAAAATTTAACGAAAAAAAATTAAATTCAAAAAATTTTCTTTTACCACATTTTGAATTTTGATATCTAATTTGTAATCAGCAACACCCAAATACATTTTTGTTTGTCTTTTTTAAAAAATGCAAATGAGAAAACATTTAAATCATTCGATTGCTTATCCGAATACAAAAGCATCTTTGACATGGCGAAGAATAAGAATGTATAACTTTTGTTTTAGTTCGAATTTTGCAATAGTATTTTAGAAGAGTATTCTTGACACTATAAGAAATCCGAAAATAAAAACAAAAGAAATCAAGTTTTTTGACATTCTGAATTGGAATGTCCCCTTAAAAATTTTCGTTTCTTTTATCTCTGATTTGTTCCTCCCTAAAAAACCTAAATTTTTAACAAGGGATAAGAAAAAATTATGGTAAAACGGTAGAGATTGTAACATTTTACAATCTTTAAAATTTTAGTTTCCTATTTCTTTAATTTGGGTTCTCTTCAAAAACCAATATTTTTAAAGATGGTAAAAATATAATAAGGACAGTAATCGTTACTAAACTTTTACCATCTTCAAAAATTGTAGTTTGATAAACATGGTAATCTTTACAAAACTTTTACTATTTTTAACAATTTTGGTCTGGTGAAGATGGTAATCTTCACTATACTTTTACCATCTTACTTTCTTATCCCATCTGAAAAAATTCGGTTTTTGGGGAGGATAAAAATAAGAAAAAGCAAAAACCAAATTTTTCAAAGATAGTAAAAGAATAATAAAGATACTTTAACTTTTTACTTTTTACCATCTTTAAAAATGTTGGTTTTTGGAGATGAGCAAAATCAAGAGCAAAAAAACCAATATTTTTAAAGATAGTAAAAGAATAGTAAAGATAGTTTACTTTTGTAATACTTAACAAATAAAAAACCATCTTTAAAAAAAACCATCTTCAAAATTTTTGGTTTGGTAAATATGATACCCTTTACTACTCTTGTACCATCTTGAAAAATTTTGTTTTGGTAAAGATGGTATTACTATACTTTTACCATCTGCAAGTATCTTTTCTTTGTTTACAGTATCTTTGTAAAGGATAAAAAAAACTTTTAAAAAAACTATTAATTATTAACGATTAACATTAGCCTAACTAATATATTCGACATACTCTTCTGTTTCACCTGACATTTAGAAAGCAACCGAGTATATTTATCGCTAGGAAGTGATATTTGTTGAGAGGAAGACATCGCATTAGAATATCTTTTAAGGAAGAAACATTTACCGTTGAGTCCATTAAATGCCTTCGGTCTAATGAGGAATGAATTCTAATTGATCATTATATACATTACAGGCTAGATCTCTATAAATAGTTATTTTAGTCATTTTTATAAGTGAACAATTTGAAATTCACTCTTACTGAAAAAAGGAGACAACTTTATTTCTCCATATAGGGATGTGTTAGCCCCAAGGGCAAGAACTTGAACGTCAAGCTCTTCGATTTTGCGTGATAAATACGTAACAACACAAGTGACTTCGCTCTCATGTAACATGTCCTATTTCTTAATTCAAGATCTGTGCAATTGGGCAATTGTTTCCACAGCATGTAATCGTTCTTTATTCACGCAACGTATCATCAATAGCATAGTGAAAAAAAAAGATTTTACAAAAATCCTAAAACGGGATTTTTATTTTATTTATTTTTTCTTTTTTGATAATAAAAGTATTGTCTTTATGGAGGAGCGAAATTCGAGAAATGTTCCGATATTTCGAATTCGTTGTAACTCGAAATCCCGTACAAAGGACAGATGCACTAACGATGAGATCGACGGCTAGTCGCAACCATGGTCGCTTTTCGTTACGTTCGTTCGGGCCGGTGTAAAAATTACGTCGACTAGAGTTTATTTGTCCGCCTGGGGGTGGTGCTAGCAACGGTTATAGGTGGGTGACAGAAAAAAGGGGGATTGGCGTAGGTGGAGAAGAGCAAGCGAACAAGGGAGATAGAGAGAAAGAGAAATAGAGTGAAAGAGAACGAGAGATGCAAAGTAGATGAGTTGACTGAGAGTGAGACAGGGATGTGGTACATACCTACCCGCGTTTTTTCGCTTCTACCGCCTATTATTTATTAGCACTAACGTGCAATTGTATTGATCTGCAATATAACAACCCCGCTCAACGTCCCATACCCCCTTCTCCCCTATATATATACATATATATACGTGGGGTGGGACGTACCCCCAGCGACGAATTTTTTTCCATTTGGAAAAACGTATCTGGACTTTCCGAACGCCCGGGGATGCAAGTTCGTTCCGATCGGCTTTATGATAACTCTGAACGATGACTGATTCTTCGCATTTTCGGTTCCAAGCCACGGCTTAACGACCAACTTGTCCAGTGGAGAGATCCTAAAAAAGGCATAGCCTAATTCGTGCAGGACAACAGAACAAGTTCGGCAGTCCGTTATTTTAAAAATGAAAATACCTATCTCAGGAAACGAAAATTCTCTAGAACAATTAAAAGAGAAAACATTATTCCAACATAGAACTTAAGCTAAGAAGAACTTACTCTGGCCAAATCATAAGATAAGGGCACCACGTGAGCAGCGCCAGTTGCATGAAGTCTAGTGTAAAGCATTTCAAAATAATTGTCGTGTGCAGAAATATCATAAGAAACTTGTTCGTATTAATAAGACAAGCGTTCAAAATGTAATGTAATAAAAGTTTCCACAGTATAATTATTTTCTAAACACTATACGTTTTTAACTTTGGAAATATTAACCGAAGTTTAGGAAGATAAATTTTTATTGATATACAACTATAATGTGCATATTTATTAATTTTATTACTATTTCTTTATTAATTTATTTATATAAGGTGGTTAACCTATTATTATATGATTATCAGTGCGATAAAAAATATGTTGAGTTTTCTCTTTTAAATTTTATTTGAATTTTTCTTCTTTAAAAATTTTTTAAATTTTCTAAAAAATTTTTCTTTTAACTTTAATAGTTAATTACTTACATTAATTAACGTATTTCTCCCCTTGTTTATTTTATTTAAATTAAATGTTTTTGACGTTTCAACCTCAAAAAATTGTTTAGTTTTATTATTAACCACCAAAGAATAAAAATAATATACATTCAAGTTGAATACTTTTGTTTTGAGAGGAAAACGTGAGAGAATATTAGAAGAGGATTTTTCCTCTAACTATAAGATTACTTTTTTTAAGGGGGGAATATTTTTAATTAGGATTTTCAAGTAAACAGACTTAGACTAAAGAGTTTAAACTATATTTTAAAAAAATATTTAGTTTAATTAGATGAGCAGTTTAAAATTGGTTCTGCTTTGAAAAATGGTCTGAAAAAGAGGTGTATTCTCCAAGGGTTAAATTTTACAAATTTTCTTTTTAGTAACAATTAATATCTTATGATAATTTTTTTACAGGTGTTATTTTAGTTTGTTCATGCGTATATTCAAATAAGATAAAAAATTATTATAAAAGATTTCCTGATGAGGATTTAAGCAAAGTCGAAACTTATAGCAATTTATGCGAATTATTGAAATAAACGAACATCTTTAACAGTAAAAGCCCTCTAAACACTTTCATCATCTATATTGTGTATACTTACAAAAATCAAAAGTGTAAATTTCATTAAAATCCATAAACAATATTCCGAGATATTCAAAATTTTATAAAATTAATATTAAAATTAAAAATGGCTTATCTTCAAAAATTTTAATTTTTTTTTCATTAAATTTAAATTTCATTAAAATTCCATTAATGTGTAATTAATAGCGTAAATTTCATTAAAATACATAAACAATATTCCGAGATATTCAAAATTTCATAAAATTAATATTAAAATTAAAAATGGCGTATCTTCAACAATTTTGAATTTTTTTTAAATTTGGGCGAAAGATGTCTCTTATATAATACTCAAAATAAATAAAAAATATAAATTGTAAAATTTTGATAAATTTTTCTTTCATTAATTAACATAACAAATAATGATTTTAAAAAAATCGAAGAAAACTGCAAGCGCGTTGTAGCGCGCGTATCTATCTTGCTATTAATTAATAACTAATAAGAATTAATAATTATTTCGTACACTGAAAAAAATTTATTTGATTCAAATAACCAATTACTTGACTATTATCAATTAAATATTTCTGTATATCAAATAACATTTATTTTTGTCAATTAAATGATATTTGAATTAATAACTTCTGTATTTGAAGCAAATATTATTTAATTGACTCTAATAATTATTATTTGGATCAAGTAAATATTCAATTGATAATATTCTAGTTATTTGTTATTTGAATCAAATAAATGTTTCTTCAGCGTATTTTCCTAATAATTAATCTAAAATGTGCCCGTCCGCGTATCTCCAATTGTTTTAATTAATTTTGAGTTATTCTAAAAAATTATTTATTATTTTTTAAAAAAAGGGTGACATTAATTTTTTTAGTTTTATTGCGCTAAATTTTGAAATGAAATACAAATTTATAAAATAGAAAATCAGACAACTTTTTTCTTTATATTTAATGATAATTTTAAATATTGTTTAAAAAATGGAGAAATTACACTATTTTCTTTCCTTGAGAAAAAATATAATCTTGTAATAATAATAATTGAAAAATCAATGGCATGCAAATTTTTTTTCACTTTCGTATATTATGCTAGTAATAATAATAATATAATATTTTTAAAACTTACGTGATGTCAATTGATTTTCTTTTTTGGCCTCTTTCATTAGCCGAAGATTTTTTTCAGCTAATTTCATTTCTGCTTCTTATCCTGCGTTGTTTACTGAAAATAGAAAATTTATTTATAAAAATAAAATTCAATTTTTTAAAAATCTTTTCATTTCTTTTCATATATTTAGACGTCCGCATGAAAAGGGACCATTTTGGTACTATAAATAAAATTTCAAAGTTTAGAACCTCAAAATTTTCATTTAAAAAAACTAAATCATAGATTTTACTAGATATTTTCTGGTTAGATTATCCAAAATTCTGGGTGTTTTAACTATAACATAGTGTAAAACATTCCCTAATCAGAACTTTTTTTTCAGTGTAGAATTTTAAACTAAAATTCTTCTTTAAATCAATTATTTTTAATGACTTTTCTTAACAAATAGTAATTTCTACTCATTCATTAGTAAAATTAGTAAATATTGTAATTTCCACTAATTCCTTAGTAAAATTTAATAATTTAAAGCCAAAAAATATTCAATAATTAAAATGAATAAACATTTTTACAAATTCAAGGTTATATTTTTTTCTTACATATTTTTTTAACCCAAAAACATACGGAATGGTAAAAAATTTAAAAATTAAGTTTTTGAAAAGCATGTTTTTGCAAATCCACGTGAGCAGTTGTTTAAAACTTTACAACATAAGGCTAAAAAAAATTTTGTTAAAAATATTAAAAATTATAAGAGAAGATTAATTTTGAATGTTTAAATTAAAAAATTTTTGACATTTTTCAAAAGCCTTACACCTACAATCTTCTTGAACATATGTGTGCTTTCTAAATTTTATGAGCTAAATGCAAAAATTATGTCGAATAACTCAATTCATAAGTTAAAATTTTCATACAATCTTAAAATCATCTTTTTTTTGGTTTTATTTGAATAAGCTTTTATTAATTTTTTACTTGAAAATAAATTAGTCGACAAATGTAACTATGATTTTTGCAATCAGCGCATGAACTTTATTGAGTGAACAAAACTCTTCAAAAAATTTATTGATTATTTATAAACATTCAAAATTAATCTTCGCTTACAGTTTTTTTTCTAGGCTTATGTTACAGCTTTAAACAACTTCTCCCATGAATTTCAAAAATATGCAACAAGTAAAGAGATAAAAATCCTAACCTCTTCAAAAGTTTAGTTTAAAAATTTCTCACCATCTCATGTTTCTGGGTTAAAAATGATGTAAGAAACGGGATAGGTTCAAGTATCTTTAAAAAAACGTAATAAAAATTTTACAGAAATTACAATTTATGAATCATTAAATCTTCAACGGACCAATCATGAATGGTTAAACTGATACTTATCATTGATTAACCTTTAATAAAAGTTGGTAAAACTAGCTAAAAATGCTTTTATTTAAAAGTATAGTTTAGTTAGTTATGTTTTCTTCAATGATCGAAAGAAATTACAGAAATCGAAAAACCAGAACTCTAATTTAGAGAATAAGAAAAATAACGAAGAATTTATGACTAATTTGATAAATTGAAAAAGCATTGAATAAATAAAAATTGAGTGTTTATTTATAGTGAAAATGATTTTGAAACTCGTGTACTTGAAGAGAGGAGAGAGAAAGTATTTATTTGTCGAGAATAAACAAAAATTGAATGTTTTCCCGCGGGGCGTTAAAATGTTGAAAATCATTGAAAAAAATGGAACGAGGTCATGCATCAAGGGTGTGATGAAGCTAATCCCGTCGTCGACCATCAGTGAAGCTATTATATCGTCATCATAACGATATAACGCGAAATCAACAGGGTAACGTACAATATTCTCTCCCGTGGCCCTCTTTTGCCTCCCGCAATTCCACCCCCGCAGCGCTCATAGTGGTGGTGGACCAGTTGCGTTGCGTTGATGTAACTAAATGATTGGGTAAATGATTCCGTCGTGTGCCACGCGAGTAATTGGTGGTGGCCGCAACGCGTTGCTACTGTTGTTGTTTGTGACGACGATGACTGCAACACATAGCCGTGTGCACTGCCTCACTTGTATAACCATTCAGGGATTTAACATCACTTTTATGACTCAGATTAAGTTTGAAAATTGGATTTAAAATCAGTGAGAGATACTAAATAGTAAATTCATATTATTGCAAAAATGTGTAGCAATTGAAAGTGAAAATTTGTGCGAATTGTTCGAAAATGAAAATAATGATTTCACGTAAAAGTGTCATTTTTTCGGATTACCTTTTAAAGCGGTTTTTTTATGTTAGTTAAAAAATTTATATTTTTAACTTTTGCTTTGGGGAACCACAATTTTACAATTTCCACTGCCATACACAAAAAATACTAAATGAAAGTTTATATATTCAGAAAAGTTTTCTTATCACAACATCTCATAGCTAAAGACTTAATTGTTTTCTTTTACTCGAAAACAATAATTATACCTAACTTTGAAATCTTTCGCAGTTGACACAAATTTGAATTCTTTTCTCTTGATTTCAAAAGAAAATTTTAACTTGTTTCCCGATTCATTAAAAAAATTCTCAAGTAGTAGTTAAATTTCAAGAAAATAGCATTTTTATAAGCAAAACTATAATTTAAAACTTTAAGAGTATCCAGTGCTCTCTAAAAGTGACTATATCAAATTACAAAAAGTTTATGTTTCTAAAGTTTCAAACGTTCAAATGAACGATGATTTTTAATATAATTGTTAAAATTTGGAATTTGTTAAAACTTTGAACTTTTTTGTTAATTTTGAAAAATTAATTCCTTTCTAAATGTGAAATTAATTTTATTTTAAATGTAATTTAGTAAATATTTTTAAATATTTCAATAGAACAACTATTTCGTTCACTTGAACGTTCAGAACTTGTTGGACGTAAATATTTTTACTAATTCAAATGAAGAGAGAACTAAAAACCAAAAAATTTAGTAAAATTATTTGAAAACTCAATCATTTATAATAAATTTCTTGAAAATTTAAATTATTTTAAAAATGTTCAACAACTTTTTAATGAAAATTCAATCAACTTTAAAAAATTAAAATTTTAATCCTTTTATAACTGTATATGATACGAATTTTAAGTTTAATTATTTTAAATGAAGTTAGGCCCCTTTAATACTTTTCTTGGAAAATTTAATTATTTGCCAAAATTATTAAATTTTTTAATATATAAATTTTATTAAAAGTCGATTTTCTAAGTCTCAAACAGAATTGTTATTTATTTGTATTTCTCTATTTATAGATATAAACGGGTGATAAACCCTTCACAAAGTATAAAAATATTGACAAGAATTATTAAATAAATTTATTTATTTTTAATTCAATTTTACATTTCTATTAATTTGATAATTTGTTCAAAAATTTTTTTTAAAGGATCACGCACAAAGTACATATAAATTGAATCATAGTCTATTTTTGTATAATTTTTCAGTTGGGAATCTTTTTTGAGACACAAAAAACTACTTTTCTATGTAGTTTTAAAAAATCGACTGGGATCCAATTTCTATGTACTTTGTGCAATGTCATTCATTTATTTATTCATAAACGTGACAAATTTAAGTATCTTTAAAAATTTAATAAAAATTTAACAGAAATTAAAATTAAATAAACTGATTTTAAATGTTCAAATTAATTTAAAAATAAAGTGAAAATAAATTCAATAAAACTTAAATAAATTTGTGACGCGCTCCAAGGAAAGGTACCTAAGAAGCAAAGGAATTATAGGTTATGTTCGTGTTAGACTTATCTTGATTAAAAGTTTATTTTCAATTATTTGAATTTGAAACCAATTTTCATTGAATATTTTGGATGTATTGAACACTTTTAGATCAATAATTTATAATTAATAATTGATTCTCTTTCTGTATTTTTACTCAAAAATTAAAAACATAACCTCAAAGTTTTTGCTTCTTAGGTATCTTTCTTCGGAGCGTGACACATTTGAAGAACTTCTCAGAAGCATAAATGAAATTATTTAAACTTTAAACAGTTTTTTAGAGATGAAGAAAGGAATTATCAATGAATTCAAAGGATCAATTCTTACCGATAAGTAATAAAATAATATTTTTAATGAAAATTTAATGTTTTTAATTCTTTTGAACTGGAAAAAAATTCCAAGAGTATTCCAGACTTTTAAGTTATTCAAAAATATTTCTTAAAGTCCAAAAAACAGAATATTTGTAATAATTCTAGAAATTTCGTAGTTATCCTGTACGTTTGATATATTTTACTCACATTTTACTTATTTTTCTGATTTGTGTCAATCTTGCTATAAATAAAAAAAATCTGAACAGTATGAAACATCTGCGCGTTTCTGCTTTGCAACTTTTACTATTTTTAAAAATAAATTTTGCCACGTTTGAAGTCAATTTTACAAAACTGTTTTTTTATTCACTTTAGTTGCAGTAACTTTTAGTCTGAAAATAGTAAAAGTTGCTAAATACGGACAGAAGTTTCTGTATGTTTAGCAGTTTACTTAAAAGAAAATAGTAAAAGTCACTTTACTTATCTTTTCAGTGAACTTTTCTCTTAAAATATTAAATGGGTTGAGCTGTCTTTTTGCGAATAAGTCTGAAGTGTGATAAGAACAGTAAAATATGATAGGGCTTTAAGTCTTTTAAAGTTATAAAAAATAAAACATTTAGAATTTGATTTAAAACAATGAGGTTCACTCTAAATTTAAATTCATAAAAATTTAGGACCCTAAAGTTTTTATACTAATCTGACTCAGTGACTGACATTTTGCTTTTGTATTTGTAAATTCTAGAAATAAATTTGTAGAAATTGACGTTGCTTGACAAGCTCTACAAATTCAAAGGGAAAAAATCAGTTACTTATTCAAATCAGTAATCATTTTACTAATATAATTTTACAGAGTTGAAAATAACGTAACTAGTTTTAGTTACTACTTTTTTAAAAAATATAACCTCCACCCATCCTATATATTAAGAGAATTCTTGAGATTTAAACACGTCGGTAAAGTTCACAAAGTTTATGATCAACGATTGAAAGAACAAAAATTATTTCTTTCAAAAAAAAAATTATTACCAAAAAGAATACAAATTTTTGTTCACAAATATTTTTTTTGTAAATCATTATTCAAAAAATTAAACGTACTATTGTCTGTACAAAAATTTATAAAAATTTGCTTAAAAAATATTTCACTTTATAAATCGTTGATTATAAAAGTTGTGAACTTCATCAACGTGATTTAAAGCATTTTTTTCAAAGTTAAATCCCAATGGAATTTGTACTTCAAAAAATTCAATTATTGTTACGTTCAGTTTAAACAAGACCCATTTTAATGTAATGTATTTTCTGGTTTTCTAACTGAAAGAAAAAACAAAAATTAAGTCTTGAATGTTTTTTTGCTTTTAATGAACTATGAATTAAAAACCACTCTGATTTTAAGACGCCTTCTCACAATTTAGCAAAAAAAAAGAAAGTAAGAATAAGCGAGTTAATAACGTAAAATACTAACAATTGTGATTCTTAACGCTTCAAACACTTTCCCCACCAAAATGAGAAAAGTAGAGTAGATTTTTTTACTGATAAAGTGAGCCGATTATGTGTAATAAAAGGATACACCCTCTCTCGAGTGAAAGAGAAAGAAAAGGGGGAAAGGGAGAAAAGATAGAGAAAGAGAATGCCACGAGGTCTATATATGCTCTCCTAACGGAATGTGTCCGTAAACCACGGAGGAATGTGTATAAGGCAAATATGTACATGGAAACATGTGTGATCATTGAATGTGAAGGTGGCACGCGCGCCCCACGGCAATGACACCTACATTTGTGCTCGCATTACTGAATCGAGAGTGTGCGTGGATGAAATTTTGCCAAGCTAAACGAGAGAGTCCAATGTTTAACACATGTACATGGACAACGTTTATAGGCTTCTTTCGGTCGTCCTGTTGCGTATTTGCGTGCTTTTGCGGTTTGGTGTTGGCAAATTTGCGCTACTACCGGGATATGTTTTCGTTTTCAATGATTTATGCCGCGGCATCAGTTACGCGGCCTCGGGACACACGTATTATTAACGATCTGTCGATAAATTTTAACGAAGACAACCATTCTTAAGATCAACTTACTCCCTACATTTGAATTTTTTTTTACTTTTATTTATTTTTTTTTTATTTGTCACAGGTGAAAAAATTCTTTTTAAAAATGGAACCATTTCTGAGGGACGTATATTTTAATTATTTTATAAATTTTATTCTAGTTTAACTATGTCATTTCATCTAGTAACAGACATTTTAAAACGTCAACTTAAATAATATACTGTCCTGGTACTTTGTTATTTTCATTTCTCTGTACCTGTTTTTAAAAGCTTCTACTGCAAAAATAATCGTTTGGCACTGGTAAAATACACTTTTTATGTCAAAAAAAAAAAATTTACTCTATGCACTAATTTCGTGTAACGATTTTTTGCATAAAAATCAGAGATTACAAGCGGGGAAAAAGCGTGAAATTAAATATAGTCAGGAGCTTAATAGCTGCTTGTAAATTTTTTTTTTTAAATCCATGCATTTTTTCTGGTTAAAAAAAATATCTGTAATGAACTTTTGACCTCTGGTGACAGAACTTTTTTTTCCTATTAATAAAGGATTGAAATTTTCTTAATAGGTAAAAAACAAAAATTGTCAAATCTAATTTTAAATGACATGAGAGATAATATGTTTGTTAAAATTATTTTTGGTAAATGGAGAGATTTTGTGTATATATACCTATACAATGAATGAATTCGAGCGTTCTTCTCATGTAATCACGAGAATATAAATTATGCAACATGATAAAAGATTAATATTAGTATAAATTCATATATATATTTCCGGTAGTAGTCGTAACTCAAAATCTAATGCGAAAACCCTGTCGGTTTTGAATCACGCTGACAATGAATCATCATCATCATCATCATTATATCATTTACAACCGCAAAGTTCTTGACTAATGCAGTGGTCCTGTTACATGTACTGTTACGTTGGTGAACGACACTTCGTTCCAGTCATTAATCAGCATCGGCTACATCGATCCGGTTCAGTTGACGAAGATAGTAAAATACATTCAATATTTTGGACCCCCCCTCGTGCCCCCCCTCTTTAAACTATTGCTATAAAATTTGTGTTTATCATATCAAAAACAGTATGAAACTAGTGTATAACCAGTACAGGGTGACCAAAAAAATTCCATTTTGATTTTGCCTGATATCCAAACCAAATATTGACTACTTTTTGAAATAAATATTTAATCATTATTAATTTTTCACGCGAATTACTATTTTCGAAAATTTAGATTTCAAAACTTTTGAAATTCAATAACTTGTAAAAATATCTTTGCACATCATGAAGATATCGAGCACTGACTCGGATCTTTGACTGATCACTTTCTTCGTGCTTTATTAAAGATGACCGACTGATAAAATCAGTATTTAATATAAAAACTTGAAACAATTTTTTAGAAAATTGCAATCAAACTTTTTCAAAAAAATTAATTCTATAGAAATGTTAATCAAAAATATAGAAAATTCAATTTTTTAAAGATTTAAATTTTCAACTTTTTCAGAATTCAATTTTTTTTTAAATTCACACTATAATGCATTTAATTTTCAATAATTTATCTAAAATTTTACCTGAAATTAATTTTTCAATTATTTATTAGACAATTCATTAATTTAAATACAAAAACAAATAATTTATTAAATAATTGAATGTTGCTAAAAATTGAATGTTTTTGACGAAATTTAAGACATTTTTTAAGAAAAATTACATTTTTCCAGAAATTTAATAAAAAGTTATATTTAAAGTAATTGAAATTTTACGACGAATTTTATTATTTATCAAAATAATTGAATATGTTTTCACAGAAAATTATCAAATTCTGTTTTAATAAATTGAATTCTTTTGGAAAAGAAAGTAGATATTGAAAATCATTTTGTTTTAATAATTTGATTTCTTTTGGAAAAGAAAGTAGATATTGAAAATCATTAAATTATGTGAGAAATTTTAGAAAATTATTGAAATTTGTACAAAAATTTTATTAAAGTTTTCTGAAAATAATTTAATTTTGCAGAAGAATTTTATTATTTATAAAGATTATTGAAAGTTTGACAAGAATTTTTAAAAACTGTTGAACACAATTCAATTTCTCCAATCATTTGTAATTTTTGCCCAAAATTCAATTTTTTTAGTGTTTTTATCTAAAATTCTTCTAAATCAATTAAACATTTATTAGTAAATAAAAACTACAAATAATTAGCAAACAAACTTGAATCAAACTTTCTCAAAAAAATTAATTCTGCAGAATAATTAGTTAAAAAATATAAAAAATTTGAATTTAAAATCTTTTCAAAATTAAATTATTTTTAAAAAATTACGCTATGTTGTTTTTAATATTCTGATATTAACTCAAATTTTATCTGAAATTCATTTTTAAATCAATTCTTATTATGATGATATCAAAGACAATTGGATTTTTTAATTATTTTTTCATTTTTCAATTTTTTTTATTTTTAATTCGTAATTTGTAATGGGAAAAATTCCTTCGACTTTGACATTACTTTAAAAAATTCCACGAGAAATCAATTATTTAAATACGAAAATAATTTATTAAATAATTGAATGTTTCTCAAAATTGAAATCTCATAAAGAATTACATCAACAAATTTTTAAATAATTGAATTCATTGGACGAATTTCATGTTCTTAAAATTTCAAACGTTCAAATGAGGGACAATATTTTTTTTTACTTCTTATTTGTATTTCTTTACAAAGAAATAATTTTTGAAATTACAACAAACTAATTTTAAACTAAATATTGTTTAATTTTTCTTCTTTGGATAATAATTTTCAAAAACACTTAAAATGGAAAAATTGTTCGTTAGTTGGAACGTTCGAAACTTTAGTCGCATCGAATTTTAATAAATCTTTAAAGAATAATTACATTTTTCAAGAAATTCAATTAAAATTTTTTAAGTAAAAAAATAATTGCTTTTTTGCAAAGAAATTTATTACAAAAGTTATAAATAATTGAATTCCTGTGAAGTTTTTCTCATTTATGAAAATAATAAAATGTTTGCTTAGAATTTTAACATAAATTTTTTTAAATAATTGAATTCTTTTGGAAAATTTTGTTAAAAACGTAGAAATTAAAAATTATTGAATAGAGGAAATTTTTTGAAAATGATTGAATTTCGGAGAAGAATTTTATTATTCATAAAGATAATTGAGATTTTAACATGAATTTTTAAAAATATTTGAACCAAATTGAATTCCTAACAGAAATATTATTACTTTTGAAAATAATTGACTTTCTGCAAGTATTTGTAATATTTATGTCAAATTATTCATTATATAATTTATTAGTAATAATAATTTGATAATTCTTCAAGAACAAAGTCATTCAAAAATAAATTATTGTCAGAAACAAAAAAAAGACACCAAAATTCAAATTTTTTTTTTAAAATTCTAAAAATTTAATTTTTTTCCAGCACTTTTGATAAAAATCCCTGACTGTTTCCTGATTATCCAGACCAATTCTACTTTTCCCGATTTTTCCCCGAATTCCCTGACCTGTCGCAACCTTCCAGCATCAATTCTGTTACAAAATTAAAAAAATATTCGAAAATTTGTTCCCGCGTTGACAAGAATCTAAATAAAAGAAAATACTCTTTTTTTCGGGGAAAAGAGAAATTTGACTAAATTCGTTATACTTTTTTGTTTGAAAAATTCAGTTATTTACTTCGTTATACTGTTGTTTGTCATGTACATGAATAATATCGAGTACATCTGAACGGATAACTTCCTAAATGGAATTTGAGTGTGAGGAACATTTCAGACGAGTGACAACGCCAACAAAAACTGAAATCGAGTTCCGACCCAGCAGAAGTGGGGTTCGTAATTTAAAAAACAATGGATGCTAAGGCACAATGAGGCAAAATGAGATAGGGGATGGCTCGTTGGAGAGCTGAAGCGGCACTGGGAGGAGAATGGGGGATGAAATCCTATATGGACAAGGGATAGGCTCGTTGTAAAGAGTGTTACAGGAATGGTATATAGTCCAAAAAGAGTATATATAGGTTTGCTATACTAGCGAAAAATTCAAACGGAACACAAGTCCGATTAGAGTCAGTTATTAAAACAGAATGTCAGCTTCAAGTTCTCATTTCTTCATTATTAAATTGAAACCCAAAAAATGTTTTCTCCTTTTTTTTCTCTCTCTCTCTTTCTCTTTCTACTCTTTATCTCAGGAAACAATTTTAAAATCAAATCAAGTTTTATTAGTTTTTAACTGGAAAACTGATTTAAATACTCTGCAATAAATAATTATTGACAATTTGTATATCGAAATAGATTTACAATTAAAAAAGTTAGTCTCTCTTTTTTTTATTTTACTTTACCTCGATTTAAATTCAGGATTGTCAGTTCATATTCATCACTATATACTTCTATTGATTGTTGGTCTAATTGTGTTACTGTAAATGTCCGATTCACCCAGAAGGGGAACTGCAGAGAAAAGGGTTTTGAACCAGAATGCGGTTTTCATTCTTTGATGTGTGAAAAATAGTGTTTTACATATTTCTCAACACAACATGAGGAATTCAAAATTCTCAAGATGAATTTTTCTGTAAAGTTAATTCAGGGCTTAAAGCAGTGAAAGAATTTAAAAATACGGACTTTACGGACCAAATATTAAAAATTACGGAGCATTTACGGATAAACTGATAAAAATAGAAATAGACCCAATCAAATATAAGAGAACATTTTACTTAAAACTAGAAATTCAATTTTTCATAACTATAAAACATGATGAAATCGATAACTTCGAGTTTAAGACTCGAAGTCATCGATTTCTTCATGTTTTATAACAATTAATATTAATTATTATTAAAAATAATTTATAATAATTAAAATCATTATCAATTCAATAATTATTTTTCAGAATTTTTATCCAAAATTCTTCTTCATATCGATTATTTTCAATGATTGATCGAGTCTTAGACTCGAAGTCATCGATTTCTTCATGTTTTATAACAATTAATGTTAATTATTATTAAAAATAATTT
This sequence comes from Leptopilina drosophilae, assembly GCA_032873175.1. Lineage (NCBI taxonomy): Eukaryota > Metazoa > Arthropoda > Insecta > Hymenoptera > Figitidae > Leptopilina > Leptopilina drosophilae. The sequence goes on from CM065480.1 coordinate 41,736,947, forward strand.
ATAATAATTAAAATCATTATCAATTTAATAATTATTTTTCAGAATTTTTATCCAAAATTCTTCTTCATATCGATTATTTTCAATAATTTTCGAAAAAGTTCTTTTGACAATTTTCAAATTCATTTCTTTACAATATTTAATTTTACGAAACTTCAATTTTTAGCTAAATTCTTTTATTAAATGAATATTAGAAAACAGAAATTGAAAATAGTATTAAAAAAACTCAATTAAACTTTTTCCAAAAAATTCATTACAAAATTCAGTTTTTATCAGAATATTCTACTAGAATTCAATTATTTAAATAAAAATAAAACGCAATTAAATAATTTATTGAAGAATTGAATGTTTCTTAAAATTCAATTCCCATAAAAAATTGTTATCAACAAATTATCAAACATTTGAATTCTATTAACTAATTTTAATAAAGTTTTTAAATAATAATTACATTTTTAGAGAAATTCCATTAAAATTGTATTAACAAAATTTGAAATTCTGCATTAAATTTCATTATTTATCAAAATAATTGAATTCTTGGGAAGAATTTTATTAAAATTTTCAAAAATAATTAAATTCTTGTAAAAAATTAACGGGAATTCAATTATTTTTAAACATTTTAATAAAATTCTTGGCATAAATTAAAAAATTAAAATAAAAAAAAATCTTTGCAGAGAATCAATTATTTTCAACAGTCTTAATAAAATTCTTTGTAAGAATTTAATTATTTAAAAAAATATTAGAATTTTAGCAGAAATTCAAACATTTTAAAAAGTTTTGATAAAACTTTTTTCTATAGAAATTCAATTATTTTTAAGACAATTTAAAAAAATTTCCAAATTCACTTATTTTTAAAATTTTAATGAAATTCTTTGAAATAATTCAAGTATTATAATCTAAAACATTAATTAAAATCTATTTTTAGATAAATGTTTATGAGAAAATTCTACCACAATTCAATTATTTCAATGCAAAAATAAATAATTTATTGAATAATTGAATGTTTCTTGGAATTAAATTTCTAATAAAAATTATATCTACAAATTTATAAACAATTAAATTCTTTAAATGAATTTTAATAAAATTTTAAAAAATTTTGTTGAGGAATTCGATTAAAATTCTATTAAAAATAATAGAATTCCTAAACAGAATTTTATTATTTACGAAAATAATTGAAACCCGGTAAAATTTTATTAATTATGAAAATAGTTGAATCATTGCGAAGAAATTTATTTAAAAAGTTTATTATTATTGAAAAAATTAAACAAATTGAAAATTATTATTAAAATTGAAAATTATTAATTGAAAATTATTATTGAAAAATTATTATTATTATTATTGAAATTTTTATTATTTTTCAAAAATAATTAAAAGTTTTTGTAGAATTTTATTAAATTTTTCTTTTAATAATTAAATTCTTTTGGTAAATTTTATAAAAATAGTAAATATTAAACAATATTTAATTTTTGCGAAGAATATCATTACTTTTGAAAATAATTCAAATTTTACAATGGATTTTATTAAAATTTTTGAAAATAATTGAATCTTATTACTTTTAAAAATAATTGAATTTCTACAATCATTTATAATTTCTCTAAAATTCTCCAAATAATATCGTACAATTTACAAACATTTCGTCCTTTTTGAATTAAATTATCGACTTTACGGACCTTTTTTCAAAAAAACGAACTTTTACGGACTTGAAGCAAAGTTACGGACTTTTTCAGGATTTACGGACCAAATTCGAGCCCTGTAAATTATAAATATGAATATTCTACAATCTATCGATTTGAAATTAATTTCTTTTATACGGTGCATTCAATCAATCTTTTGATACTTTGTAATTTTTAGTATGTTTTATTTTTAAATCTAAATGTATATTTTTAGAAGAATATTTAATAGAAATAAAGTTAACGCCAATTAGAAAAGGAGTCATTTTTATTTTTAATACTCATATATTGCAGCATTAAAAATTTAAATACATCGTCAGGATGGTAAAAATTGAATACATCGAATGACTAAAAATATTTCAACATCAAAAAAGGGAGAATAAAATATTCCTCAAATATGGATAATACTGTAAAAGATTGATAGTGGTGACAGTGCAATTGGAGACAACTGTGTATACTCTGCATTAATTAATTAAATAATAGTTATCTTTGCGAATCCCTTAATTGCGCGCTAGCTTCATTATATTAAATTTTAAGCGCGCCTTGTGCAGTTCGCGCGAGAGAATCGTTCGTCGGTTCTCGCGCCATTATGTCCATTTGCATAATGAATTAAGGCTTTCAGTAATTAAAGCCGGATCGCATGATGCAAATGCAACGGACAACTTACTGCCCGGCATATTAATTTGGTTGGTACGTATTTCCTGTCTTGAAATACAGTCGAGCGTGAATTTGAGAGCAATTGATGAAAGTGGGAAATTTTAATGCTCTCCCCCTTGTATCATATGCAGCAGCAACAAAAAAAAAGGAAAAATGTAAATTCCCTTTGATTAGAAAAAGCTATAAATTCAATTTAATACTTTTATACATACGAAAAAAAAATTCAATATCCTTTCGTTATGAATTTGCATTAATGAGTAAAATTATTATTACACTCACTGAATATTTCAATGTTGTGTTCTTGAAATGATTTTTAAATTCTTATAAACATTTTTTATGACTACACGAGAAAACATAAAGGGAAAATTTATTACTTCTACTTTGGTCAGTCGCTTTGAACATTTTACACTCATGTGGATATATAACAGAACTATTTGAGTGTCATATAATTAAGTGGATTTAACATTTCCGCCACTGGCTAATAAAAGACTCGTGAAGTAATCGAGAATTTTTATTTACATTATTTTCTTATGATAAAACAGCGAAAATTGCTTGTACGTGCTAATGATATCCGTTGCGATAATTAGCTTTTTACTAAGTAGCAGAAGGTTGTAAAACAAAGCGACTGAGGGAAGTTTTGAAATAATCCACAATTACGACTCAACGTATTAATTTTATATGATTTCCGCATTATAACGATTGACAAACAATAAATAAACGAAAAGAAGACAATAAGTAAATAAGCTAACAAAAGATTGCCTCAAAAAGTTCATTTTGTTTTTTCCCTACTTTCCTGCTAAAAAATTTGACTTTTTCTATGACTCCAGAAAATATCAATAAACATTTAATCAAAGAGCCTGAAATTCTAAACGTTCAAATGAACGAAATTGAATTATTTCTTATAAAAATTAAATTTTTATTGCAATTATTTTGCGTTACTATGTAAAAAATTAATTACTGAGTTTATAAACGTAAAATTTCAGTTTTTAAATTTTTTTATAAGTAATTTATTAAAATATCTTGAATAAAAAATATTTCGTTCATTTGAACGTTCAAAACTTGAAGATCATTTAAATAATTATTTTTTCATAAGGACTGAAATTCTTTAAAAGATTTGAAATCAAACCTTTTGAAATTCAACAACTTATACGAATATTATTATAAAACAAAACTATTTTCTTGAATTTTTAACTAAAATTCTTCTTTAAATAAATTATTTTAATAATTTTTGAAAAATTTCTTTGGGAATTTTCAAATTTATTTGTTTTTGCAATTCAATTTTTTATTTATTTATTTTTAAATTTCGATTATTTGGCAATTCTTCATTAAAATAGATATATTAGAATAATAACAATAATTTTGAGGGAAAATTAAAATAAATTTTTTCGGAAAAATTAATTTCACATTATTTTTAATTAAAATTAAGAAAGCTTCAGATTTTCAAAGATTTAAAGTTCAAATTTTTTCAAAATTCAAGTATTTATAAAAATTCACGCTATAATGATTTCAATATTTAATTACTATCAAAATTAAAATCTTAACCGAAATTTATTTTTAAATTAATTTTTATTGGAAAATTCTAATAGAATTCAATTATTAAAATAAAAATCTAAATAATTTATAGAATTTTTGAATGTTTCTAAGAATTGAATTTTCATAAAGAAGTATATAAACAATTTTTGGAAACAATTATTTTTTATTAAAAATTTTAGTTAAAATTTAAGAGAAAATTTATTTAAAAAATTTTATCACAATTTTTGAAAATAATTTAAATCTGAATAATTTTATTACAATTTTCTTTTAAATAATTGATTTCATGAGAAGAATTTAAAGAATAATTTATAAAAATAAATCAATTCATGTCAAACATTTTGAAACTAATTTAACTTCTACAAAAGTATTTTATTACATTTAAAAAGAATTAGAATTCTGGTGATAAATTTTGAAATATATTAAAATAATTGGATTTTGGAAAAGAATTTTATTAAAATTGCTATAAAATAATTGATTTTATGGAGAACATTTTGTCGTTTATCAAGATAATTGAATTCTTTTGCAAAATTATTTAAAAATTTGCGAAAATAATTGATTTTCTGCATTAAATTAAACGTTATTCATGAAATTAATTGAATGATTGCAACGAATTTTAGTATTTTGTTGAATAATTGCAGATTTCTTAAAATTGAATTCTTTGGTCGTGTTTTAATGGAATTTTTAAGAATAATTGCATTTTTCGTGAAATTTATATAAAATTCTGTTAAAAATATTTGCAATTCTGACATTGAAATAATTGAATTTCTAGAAGAAATTTTATTATTTATAAACGTAATTTAACGTGTTTTCGTAAAATTGTATCAACAAATTCTTTTCTATAATTAAATTTTGGGATAAATTTTATCCAAATAAATAATTTATGAAATTGTCATAAAATTGCGAAAATTTTTTATAATTTAAATTTTGCAAAGAATGTTATTAATATTTTCGAAAACAATTGAATTTTATGTAACAAATTTTGTCATTTATAAAGGAAATTAAATACCTGACGATATATTTGTTGAAAATTTTGAAAATTATTGAATTTTTAAAATGATTATTGTTGTGAAAATAATTTTATTTTGCAACAAAGTTTATTGAAATTCCTAAAAATAATTGAATTTTAGTTCAGAATTTTGTTACTTATAAAGATAACTGCAATAAAAACTTTAGAAATAATGAAATAATATTAAAAATTCATTCTTTTTTAGAAATAGAAACGAAATTAAAGGTTTTGTATTAAAACTCGTGATAACTTCATAGTTTTCAAACAAAAAATACTTAAATATTCAGAATTTTCTTATCAATTCTGGAAATTAAATTTTTTTCTATCACTTTAAATAAAAATCCCAGACATTTCCCATGAACTCCCTGACCTGTGGCAACCCTGTAACAATAAGCACGAAATATCAAATGAATAGCATACAAATAGCAAAGAAACAGTAAACAAAAACCAAACAATATTAGAAAAATTAATCTATATTTTAGAATTGTTTGTTCTCTCCAACGGAATTCAAAATTGCTGGTGAAATATTCAAATGAATAAAAATGGCTCCTAACTTTCAATGGGCGATTTTTTACCATTGGGCAAATGACAAACATTATTGAAATAAGTTTGAAAAAAATCACAATAGAAAATTTCTATCAAATATACACTCTCTCCTATGAGAAAAAGCAGTATTAAATTGAAAAAAAAAGAAAGTTGGGCAGCGGTAGTGATATTTTTATAAAAGGGCAAACGAGGGCTGTTCATATAAAATGTATAAAAGTCAACAAAGTGCATGGTGAGGTCTTTTGCAATAAAGTCAGGTCACAAACGCTATCGTCTGTTGTTGCTGGAGCTTGAAAATCGCCACGTGAGGATAATGTATACTGGTCACTATCCTCACGCTGCGATATATATCGTAACATAGTGCTGTCTTCGTCAAGAGCTTGCTAGTAGAGCAAGTCCTCAAATGACTCACGCAAAAATAAATTATACATTGAAAGGGTTTAATATAATGAAATGCTCCATATGCATGAGCCGACCGTACAGTTGAACTCACTCTCTCTCTCTCTCGCACTCTCTCTCACTCTCTCTTGGTCTCTCGTCTCGCGTTTTCCAGAGGCGTAAAGTTTCGATCGATTGGGGGCCAAGCTTTTGCCGCCAAAATCCATTGAGAGACGTTTATTGTAGAGCCAATTAAACGATATTCAAATATTTTCTGCCCCCGCCAATAACATTTACATTGGACAACACACCAAATTGATTTATGAGAATCCATTTATTTTCTTCGTCAATTTTTCTAATTAAACCTTAATTAAAAGAGGTGTATAAAAATATTTTTTGTCAATTTCATTACGCGATTCCATCAATTGGATATAGAAAAATACACATCGATGGGTTAAAACTATATTTAATGATGAAAATTCTTCCACTGATTGTGATCGATTATTTAGTTTTTAATTTAGTTTTATGTGACAAAACATTAATTGCCGGTTATGATGATAATAAACTTTTTTATTTATTTTAAGAGAAAGTGGGTACAATATTTTTGATAATTTAGAGGATTTCAAATTTCAATTCTTAGAAAAATTGCAGCATGGAGAAAAATATTTCGAAATATTCCCAACATTTTTTTCCTTTTAAGTATAAATTTTTTTTAGAACAATAGAAGTTGCACTGCAACAATGTTTTAAGAAAAAATTTTATTTTGAAAAAATCTGAATTAATTTATTTTAAAAAAAAATTAATTTCAATTTTTAAGTTATTTTTCATCGCTTTCGCTTAATTCAAATTACAGTTTAATTGCTTGAAATGAAAATTATACTATTATTCAAATATTTATTTCAAAATACTCAAGCAATTTGGAAAAAAAATTCCAAATTTCACTTTTTCGGAGTAAAAAAATTCTTATTTATTCGAGTTATTTATTAATTTCAACTAATTTTCTGACCGTCAACAATAATTTGATTATATAAAAAATGTTAATTTGCAAAAATTAACAAATTCCTAAAATAAAAAATTCACAATTTAGACGAAATTAAAAAAAAACAAAAAGTACTACAAAATAAAAAAATTTTGAATGGTTTACTTAAAAACAGAAAAATTATTTTCTAATTATTTAAAATAATTTTTTTAATATAAACACAAGAATCGCAGTGATTTTTTCACGTAATATTGAATAAACGAAGAGGAATTTGAATTTTACAAAAAAGGAATGAAAATATTTTAGACTTAGTACAATTTACTATTAAAAATATTTATTTATATAGAATAAATTTTACTTCCTCCGAAGAAATTTTATTTAGAAAAATTTGAAAAATTGACCTTGGAAACAGTAAACTTTACTCTGTCAATAATAATTTTTAATAAAAAATTGTACGGTACTACATAAAAATTCAAAAAAATAAAAATTGTCCAAAAATTTGCAAAAAGTAGTAACTTTTTTCATCAAAATTAAAAAAAAATTAATTTACAAAGAATGATGTTATTAAATTTTTTGTAAAAAAAGGAGAAAAGGAAAGAATATAAATGATTTTAGATTTTTCAAAAATATTTAATTAATTTAAGGAGAAAAATGGGAGAGGGAAGAAAATGATTAGGTAAAAAAGGGGTTTGAATTTCATAGCAGGGAATTAAATTTGAAACTAAAATTAAAAAAAAAAAGAATTTTCTAAATTAAGTAACAAATTATTGCAATTATTTTAATGTTAAAATTTTATGAATTTTACTATATCCGAAAAAAATGTCCTTCAAAATAAATAAAATTTACTATTAAAAATGAATTAATTATTAATTTACTATTAAAATTTAGAATAATTATTACTATTTCCGAAAAATAATTTCTTTACAAAAATTAAAAATATTTACCACAGAAATAGTAAGATTTCTTATAATTTCTGGAAATAAATTTTACTTCGCTGTAAAAAAATTCAAACAACTAAAACTTTTCCAAAGTTTGCAAAAGTGGCAATTTCGTTTTTTCAAATGACAAAAAATTCTTTCAATTTAAAGAGAATTAAAATTAAAAGAATAAAAAAGGGAAAAGCGGGATTAGATAAAAAAGGAAGACTGCAATCTCTGTAAGCAATTATTTTATCGCAATAAAAAATCGAATCTTTGAAAACTAACAAATTTCTAAACCAAGAACAGAAAAAAGTTTAAATGTCAAACATAAACAATGATTTCATCACAATAAAGAGTCTAAACGATGAAAATTTAATTTAATCCAAAACTCAAAAATTTCAAATTAAACGAAATTAGAAAAACAAAGGTTGCATAAAAAATGCCATAGAATAAAAAATATAAAAACGTTTTACTCAAAAACAAAATATTATTCCATTACAACATTTTTCTCCTCGTTTTCATTACGAACGGAACGTAGATGAATTTTTCAGAAAATTTTAAAATGAAAGGAACCAATTTAAAATATTAAAGGGAAAAAAAATTTTTGTTTAAATAAATCAATTATTAATACAGAATAAAAATTTTTTCAGAATACCAAATTCTCGATATTTTCACGAAACATTTTCTATTGTAAAAACTATAAATTTTCTATGATGCAAAATGCATTGTACTTTTCAAAATTTCTATTTTAGATCATACAAACCGGATTGTACCATTTAGAATTTAAATTTTAAATACTACCAGATGGATTGCACTATTTAAAATTCAGATTGTAGATCATACAAACCAGATTGTATGTACCATTAACAATCTAAATTTCAAATTCTATACCAAAATATCATTTTTCATAATGTGGAAATAAAAATATTCGAATAATTTAATTTATAATTCGGTTCAATTTAATTGAATTTATAATTTACCCCAATTTGGTCGAATTTAATTAAAATGGTAATGTAGTTTAATTTAATTTATATATAGTTTGATTTAATTTAATTTATAATCAAATTTATTTTAATTTATTTTATCAAGAAACCGTGTGATAATATTTAATAACATTGTATAAAGAAGATGAGAGAAGCATTTAAAAAGCACGTGATACTTGAAACGAGAAAAGCAACAAAAGCTGTTTGTGTGGTTTAAGTTTTGAAATATTGGATGAAAAGCAAATGAAGTACGAAAATCACAGGATAATAAAGGTCGACCCTGAAAGGTAGTTATATCGGAAAATGTTACGATCGAGGAACCTATAATACAAGAAAGAGAAGTGCAGGAATGGGTAGCGAAATGAAGCGCCGTCGGGGATAGCTTAGTTACAGGGGACGAGTGAAAGCATCAAAAGCAATGTTTGGTGACGCTATAATGAAATGAATTTATGCAGAGCCGTAATGCCTGAATATTTAGCGACCCTCTTCTGGTTCTGTTTCTGGAACATATCCATCTATTATCAAAATTTACGTGTTTCTCGCTAGGAAAGTGCGTGCCACAGTAAATAAAGCATATATTGAAAACCTCAACACAAATATATTCTCTCTCTCTCTCTCTTTTCTTCTCCTGATAACAAGAAAATTTTTACCCCATCAAACCTGAAAAATTAAACAAAAACTAAAAACAGAAATCTAAAAATGAAATTCTCAATTGGGATTCATACACGTGGGGAGGAGGGATAATGGAGTGTGTAAGGTATGGAATAATTAATAAATGAAAAGATAAAGAATGTTCGGTGATTAGAGGTGAAAAATTTTTTTCTGAAATGTCGAAGGGAATCGAGCTTTGATCAATGTGTAAAACTAACAAGCTACGTGAATAATAAATGCGCAATTAACGAACTCGAGCGACGAGCGAATTTTAAATGAAATTTACGATCGTGATCGATATGTCATGGTGTGTTGTCAAGACTAATAGGGTGGAAATAATTGGCGCAATAAATAAGTCATTATCGGTGGCTCCGCGAGATTATTTAATCAATGAAGAAGATCCCCCTCCCACCCCACCCCCCCTGTAACCCCCTTTCCTTTTCCTTCCGATCATTTCCCCATTTCCATATAATCGGTCGTCTTTTACGCGGCACCCGATTCAAGTGTATTATTAATACCAAGATGCACGCGAGACGCCAAAATATTTTAATCATGGCTAATTGGAGAGTAATAATGGAGTTCCGCCATTTGCTAAGCTCTCTTGGACTACACCCGAAGTTCCTTTGCATTCTCAACGCTTCAACGCGAGGGATCGCGCGGGTTCTACGACATAGAATTCGGGCAATGCAGAAACCAACGGCTTACTTTAATAAGAAAATTTATTAAAAAATTTTAAATTAAAAAATTATTTTTCCCACACACAATTATCATAACTGTAAATTTATTTCATTCACATTTCTCTCCATTATATTAGAGTGTGGATGGAAAAATGAAAAAAGTAATAATTCTGAGAAATAATTTAATTGATAAAGTGTATTTAATTAAATTATAAATTTTTATTAATAAAACTTAACTAATTTTCCAATATTTTTCTTTTTGATAATTTTTATTTTTAAATAATGGAAAAATTACGTTTTTAGATGAAATAAATTATTTGCAATCAATTGAGAAAATTATTTCATTTTTCTGCATTTTTTGAAATATATTAAATTAAAAATAATTGGAAATTGAATTAAGTAATATTATTTATTAAATTTAATTCAATACTAATTTATATCAAGTAATACACTGAAAGAAAATGTTTATTAAATTTTTAAAAGTATTTTGCAGTTTGGGGAAAAAGTGCAACAAACCGAAATTTTGATATAAAAAATACTAAAATTAAAAAACAAATTATGTGAAATTTAGTAAAGTTATAATAAAATTGAATAATAATTCTTGATATTTGATATAATTGTACTAAATTCCATTAAATTTTTCTTAACGTTTAGTATTTTTTATATCAAAAATTCGGTTTGTTGCACTTTTCCCCAAATTGCAAAAATACTTTTGCAAAATTTAATATACATTTTTTTCAGTGTAAATATTTTTCTAAAATTAAGAAAAATAAGAGTTTATTAATATTGATTCAAACAATAATTGTAAATTCAATTAATTAGTATTAATCGATAATTAATTTAATCGAAATTTCATTTAATACTAATAAATGTAAATTAATATTTGTCAAAAATATTTAATAGTAATTAGAAATAGTAATTTGATTACATTGATTTGCTTTAAAATGAAATTACTATTTTTTAAATTTATTAAACTAATATTATTAATATTATAATTAATATTAATATTATTAAATATTAAATTAAAGCAGTTTACATCAATCAATATTTACTTAAGTTTAATACCAAATATACAAATAAATAATTATTGGCAAAGAAAATAAAATTTTTCCTCCTTCGGTTTAGTGACAAATTTCACAGAAATTTAAATACTATCGATGCAAAATTACCAAAATTATAATTTTCTAACAAACAATTCATGTTATTTAGAAAATTATTACGAATTGGAATAAATACACCAACTATAAAAGAATATTATCAAAAATAAGTGTCAAGAGAAAAAATTTTGTAGGTTATGTTCGGCATACAAATTCAATTAACTTTGATTAAACATATCAAAGACATAATTCTCAAAATTTATTAAATGATTGGTAAAAATACGTTAACACAAAAAAAATTCGCTTTCTTTCTGATTTCCAAGAGATATTTACAAAATTGAGCGAATAATCACGAAAGAAAAGTTGTATGTCAAGCATCGTGTGCTTGAAAGGTGTATAAACATTGTATCAGGGGTGAGACAAGGTGACATAATTATTAATCATAAAACAACAAATATTGCCAAAAATATCAATAAAGAATAAATAAAATTTTGATTGTATACCTTTTGTTAAAATTCTGTTTACAAACCATGTGTAAAAGATTCCGGACACAAAAAACAAAATATTTCGACATTTTTCCATTGTTCAGATGTTTCGTCAAAAATAATTATTGAATATTTCTTTCTCATTCCGATAATAAATCATTTTTGCTGTATTATTTCTCAAATTGAACTTTACAATGAAAGATTGTAATATTTACAATAAACAATAATATTTACGATCTGCACGATAAACACAGTCTGCACTCTGCAGTGAACAGAGCATTTGATCCGTATTTCCAATGGCACCAACCATGTGAAATGAAAACTTAACTCTTTGCTTTTGACAACATAAAAAAACATAATGAACAAAGAAAATTAATCTCTAAATATATGAAAACAATAGGGACCAATATTTACCAAACTTTTTTTAAATATCATTATTATTTTACAAAATACGAATTAAAAATTAATATATTAATTGAAGTGAAAATAAAGGCGAAAAAATTGACATTGGACGATTTTATCTTTGACATCCAAAGTTTTAATATTTTTATCTTTTTGCAGCAAACTTTCACAATATATTAATTATTTATGTTATAAAAAACTCAATTACTGTAAAATATTCATAACACGTGTTTGGATTTCCACCAGATGAAACGATAAAAAGGTTTTCCAACAGGGTCATCTTTCGCTTTCACCTTCTAGCGACGCCATGACAGTAAAGTTAAGTAAGCGCTTGCGCAAAGAAAAATTCCCTAGCCTAGTCAAAAAAGCAGTAAATATACTAATAATTCATCTATCTAAAATAAAATGCTAAGCTTAATGCTTTAAATGAAAATATAGTTAAATAAATAGAGAATGATATTTTCTATACGAAAATACAATATTTTTTACAAATATTTTTAATAATTACGATAAAAATATTGCCAATTTGAAGTCTTGGGACAGAAAAGAGTTCCGCAAACTTGTCCACCAATCAGAGCACAGAAGCCAGCGTCCTCAGTTCAGTTCCGTGCATTCCACTTTGTTCCCATCATTCCCTTGGGGCGTGGTTGGACAAGATGGTGGTCTTTGTACAGTTTCGTCATTTCGTCTTTGGAAATGTGAGTTATTTTGTATTTATTTTACCAATCTGTACATTTTTCTTGTTAATAACGTGAAAATAAACGTTGTTAAACAGTATTTTTGATAAATTGTAGTGCCTATTTAACAAATATGTGTGAAAACAGAAAGTAGGTCACGAGGTCAATGACCCAGATGTTTTCCCTTTATGACAATTTGTTCTATATAATTGTTGCAAGTATCAAAATTTTCGTAATGTATTGCAATATTTGGTGTTTTTGAGAACTATTTCGTATCTTTGAGATTTTTAACAGTAATTTCAGTGACTGTATAGTATATATTTTTCGGTCACAGAGAATATTTTGGAATGACAAATATTGACATAATTTTGGAGGTAAATATTATTTGATTCTAAAGAAATATTCTTGTAAATTTCAGAAAAAATCAAATTTATTATTTTTTAGGTTATGGTTCTATTTATCTTAAAATAAGTTTCCAGTTAGATTTTTACATCTTCAAGACAATTTCCTATATTTTTGGTTTCAAAATAATTTATTTAGAGGTTACAATTTTGCACAAATTATTTTATAGTTCTTTTCTCTACATTTTTTGGCATTTTCAAAACAGTTACATATATTTTTCATCTAGAATAACATTTTTGTAGGTTATAATTTTTAAACATTTTTTCATTTTCATAACAATTTTGTAGATTTTTCTTTTTGCCTAATATATTTGCAGGTTATAATTTACTTCAATTTTCTGTCTCTTTATTTCAGATTATTAAATCGTTAATTAAATATTTCATTGAATTTAAAAAAAATATTTTTATATTTCTATTAAAATAAAACATAAATTAAATATTTGATAACAACAGATAATGAAAAATATATATATATTTTTGTAAAAAATTTATAGAAAAGCGTAATATAAGAATTATTTTTTGTTTTTTAAAAAAATTAAATAATTTATAAAAATAGATATAAATAAGTTTATTTGAAAATTATTTTAATGATTTATAATATTAAAAATGTAATGAGCTTTCGAAAGTTTTGTTTAGAAATTTTTTAGAACTTTATGAATAGAAAAAATACATCAAATTGTTAATTTTTATCAATTTTAATAGTTATTTCCAAAGTAAATTTTAATCTATTGAATTAAATTAATAAAATTAATTAAAAAATTGAACTAAATTAAATTTTACTAAATAATGTTTGAAATTAAACATTATTTGAAATCAATTAAAAAAATTTATTTATATTTATAAGTTGACATTTTTATTTATAATTTTAATTATATTTTACTTTTCAGCTTTCTCCCTCCACGGCCACAGGAAGAAAGAAAATGTTTTTGCAAAACTTTCTGACACAGAAAAAATTAGTAGACCATGGAATTTGTCTATTTGGAGAATTATTTATAGAATTCCCAATTTGATGCAAATATAATTCTGATTGGCTGAAAAATACTAATTAACTGTCGGGTAAATTGAATTAATATTTAACAAGATTGATATTTTGCTGAAAATATTAATTTTTACACTCATTCTTAAATTAATACATTTTTTTATTACAGGTTATTTAAGAGCTTATGAAATTTCTAATTTCATAAAAAAAAGATCTAATTGTTCGAGGAAAAAAACCAATTTTGAAATGACAAATTCGCTATGTATTAATTTAATTAAAATCCATGGGAATTAAGTCTATTTTGGAAGTCTAAACCATTTTTAAAAAAATTTAAGTATCGAGTCAGTGGAGTAAATCGTAACATTGGTAATTTTTAACTAAGGTACAATTTATTTATCAATTTTATGTCTATTTATTAATTATTAATTTTTGCATTAGAATGAAGTAATCAATATTTAAAACTATTTGAAATTCATAAAATGACCATGACGTGTTGATTATTAGTTTAGATACTTTCCTCCTAAAGTAATTAATTTATCGCCATATCTCTCACACTTTTGACAAACAATCCTGATAGTATTTTAGATTTCTCTTGAAAAATATTGACTTAATAACAATTGAAAATTTGATAAAATGCAAATTTGCTTAAACGTAAATTCAGTTAAATGAAAATTCCGTGAAATAAAAATTCACTCAAACGCAATTTCGGTTAGATGTCAATTTAGTTGCATTGATTTTTTACCAAGGGGGAAATTTTTTGAAAAATGGAATTTAATTTTCATGAATTATTGTATTAATTAATTTTCCCAAATAATCAAGTACAATGATTTGTTCGAATTATTTTTTATTTTATTAAGAGGCGAAATAATTGAACTTTGATAAGAAGAAACATTTTCTTGATTGTCGTATTATTTTATTCAGAGAAAAATTCGGATTATAGATTAAAAAAATATTACAAATTTTTTAACTACTGCTTTGAAAAATAAATGGGAAATTAAATTTTTCAGAGTGATTTTATCGGGGAAAAAAATATATAAAGGAGAATTTATAAGAAAATTATCAACTGTAACAAAATAGTGTGATAAATCATACAACGTAATAATTTTGTGATTCTTGTTTTTGATCTAAATCATTTGAAGAGAGATGATATAACCTAAGCTTTCTTACACGAGCAGACAGTAGTTTCCTTCCTTTAATAATTTTCCCGAAATTATGGAGTAATAACCGGCCCGCGTCGCGTATAATATCTCTATATTTCAAAGGCCATTAGTTTATAATCAACACGTCTCGCGGCCAACAGAACTTTACTGAATCGTTGTGTCTCGTCCAGCACTCGCTGAAACGCCCCTCCTTTGAATATTAGTATGTTTAAGAGCGTAACAACATGCGAGGACTCCTAATAGTACACTTTGCCTTATATTCTTTTTATTGTAAAACATAATACTTAAAAAATCATTTAAATGAACTTTCTGCAAAAAAATGTTTATTACTGGAGTTTTAAGAACTGACCAAATTGCTAAAAATTATATTTTACGAGAAAAAAATTGAAGTTAACATTAGGTTTGAACTGATGAATAAAAAAAAAGTTAAGTGTCCCTATGAACCAGTACATGAGAATCAAATAGTAAAATTATTTCCATTAAATTCGAAATCACATAAAAAAAGTTTCATTTGCATTAAAAATGGTAACTTTAGTTTCTTTTTGTTTTTTTGTACCTAATTTTGTTTTAAAATTTGTTTTATCAATTTTTGAATTAAATGAATCATTAATAATTAATGTTTCTTTCAGTAAATACTTGCCTTAGTAAATGTTTGCGAAAATTATTTAATATTTTAACTAAATATTTTATCGGAAAAAAAGAATCTTAGGCAGTTTAAAAATTTTTGTACAATGATGAATATGACTTATAAAAAATTATTGTTGAAAAATTGCTGTATTTCTATATCTACCAATAATTTTCTATAAAGTCCTGGTAAAAATTTCAAAATACTTGGCGCATTTATTCCCCTTAGGATTTTTTTAATTAATGAAAAAATCTTAAGTTTTCAAAAAATTTGTCACTTTTAGTAGATGCTGGACTTTGTTTAAAAAAAAATTTTTTTTGAACAATTGGCGCATCTTTATTATGTAATAATAATTTTTTAATTCCTTAGTGGAAATTTTTGAGAAGCCTGGCGCATTCAGGACATTTAAAAATTTTTAATTACACGAAAAAATTTTAGCAGTCATTGAAATATTTATCATTTTTTGTAATTGCTCGACAATTGCTTAAAAAGTTGTTTATTAAAAAATTGGCTAATTTTTAAATAAAATAATAATTTTATATATTGTACTACAGAAGAAAAGTAGAAAAGACTATCGACTTGTGTCTTAGAATTTTATTCTATTTTACGAAAAAATTTAGAAATCTTTAAATTTCGTAATTTTAGTAGTTGCTGAACTTTGTTTATGAAAATTAAAATTAAATTATGAACTTTGTTTATAATTTTTTAATGTACTAGTAGAAAACTTTAAATAGTCTTGCGCTTTAATCTTATTTAGGAATTTTTAATTATAAATAAAAAGAAATTTAAAAATAATTTGTCCCTTTTAGTAGATGCTGGACAATGTTTACCAAAAAATTTATTTTTAAACAATTGGCGCATCATTATTATGCAATAATTATTTTTTTAACGCCCTGAAGCCTGAGTTACTTGACTTTTTTTAGGATTATTTAATTTTACCAAAGTATTAAAAATAATTTATCAATTTAATCAGTTGTTGGCCATTTGTTTAAAAAATTATTTATTAAACAATTGGCATTATTTGCTGGACTTATGTTTAAACATCTATTTATTAAACAACGCTTGAATTTATCAGAATTGAAAAAATTATTGTTTAAAAATCGGTGCATTTTTGAAAAATTTTT
Organism: Leptopilina drosophilae; assembly: GCA_032873175.1. NCBI lineage: Eukaryota > Metazoa > Arthropoda > Insecta > Hymenoptera > Figitidae > Leptopilina > Leptopilina drosophilae. The sequence continues at coordinate 41,753,891 of CM065480.1, forward strand.
GTTCACATATTCTTTAAAAACAAACAAATTTTGTTTTTTTAAAATTTTTAATCAAAATTTTAAAGAAAATTTTTAATCAATATGCAACTTCTCCATTAAGGCTGATTATTATTGTATAATGAATTTAAACTCATATATATACTTTACATAAAAATAATTTCTTTTTTCATTATATAAAAATAAACTGCTTATTTAAAATTTATCCAATGTGCATCTTTGTGTTGATTTTTATTGTTAATATTAATTAATAATTACTAAAAGACTTGTGTTCAATTTACGAATAAATCACAGATATGAGTGACATTACCGAAAATTGAATATTTTTAATTTGTTTTAATGAACTTCTCTTAACGATCTTAATTAAAATGGACGTGGAACAAAAACCTTTTAATAGTAACGTGTACTTTATGAAATCAAAATTCAATTAGAAGAGGGATTGATTTCACAGAAAGAATAAATAATGTAACGAAATCTGAATTATAAATTTGATTTTATGATGAATAGATTAAAAATACGGTTAAAGTATTTTGAAATAACTTTCAGACGGGCTTTAAATAATCCCTAGAATAAAATAAAAAAGTAAAACATAGTATTCTCAGCTTATTATCGTTTTATTAAAAAATAAAATATAGAAAAAGAAAGAAACTTAAAATTTTATTACAAAAAAATTCACTCTTTATCGACAGTTTATTATTTTTCTCCAGTTATTTTCAGTTATTTAATAAATATTAATTACGCTTGATAATATCACAAAAAAAAGAAAACATTTTCTTTTATCTGTTAATTTTAGTATTGGATAAATTTTATAAATAGTATAAAATTGTAAAGAAAAAATGTGTAACAATATTTTTAAATGTAGGAGAGACTGGAGTTAAATGTTAAAATTTGCATAAATGATTTTTTTAGGCCATAATTTTGCAAATGCAATATGCGTCTTGTTCTCAACAGCTTTTAATAAAAAAGTTAATAAATATAATGTAAAATATAAAAATTAAAATAAATATTAAAAAAAAATTATTATATATTATTATTATATTATTATATGTTATATATATATATATATATATATATATATATATATATATATATATATATATTATATATATTATTATATTATTATATATTATTATTATATTATTATATTATTATTATATTATTGTTTTATTATTTATTTAAATATTTTGAAATTTTATCGCAAAATAGGTGTTAAGTAGTAGATAAGTTAAAGTGTACGTGAAATAAGTAATTTTGTAAACATTTATTTATAATGATAAATCATGGAATTGTCATGGGATTTCATTTTGATTCATGGAATCATGGAAATCTTATTGAATTTCTAATCGGATCATGCAATTTTTTAGTTTTTGTTGTAAACCCGTGTGATTGAAATACGCGCTCCTTTATTACTCAGGGTGGTCACAAGTTTCAGTTTATCAATTTCCCTGACAATTTACTGACATCAAAATTACTTTCCCTGGCAAAATTTTGTTTACAGCGGAAAATATTAATGTTTACGGAAAATAAGTAAAATTTATGATCTTTAATAATTTCTAAAAATTATAATTAAAAACCATCCAGAATTCAATTATTTTCTACAATTTTCAACTAAACTTTATCTTTGAATCAGTTAGTTTAGATAATTTTCTAAAAGTTTTTCTAGAATTCAATTATTTTAATCCATAAACTCGAGTTTTTAAAATAATTAATAATTAATTGTGACTCTCTATAGTTTTTTTTAACTTATTACAATATATTATTTTAAAAAAATATATAAGCAAATTCTTACAATTAATTTTTTAAAAATATTTTAAAATAATTTTTAAACGATAATAGATTTTCAACTTTGAAAAAATTTTAATAAGTCTAAAAAGTAAATTTTGTGTTTTAAAAAATTATTACAAATCGAGTTCTAATAATTATGTTTTAAAAATATTTTTCGAAAATATTTTGTATTTTTTAAAAGAATGTTTGTATAATTTAAAAAAACTATTAAATTTTTTGATGAATTTTAATTAAAAATTTAGAACATTATTGTTTTCTCCAAACTGCTAAAAATAATTCTAAAATGGTATGATTTTTGGAAATATGTAATTGAAAATATTGAATTTTAAATATTTTGAAGCTAATTTTCATTTTTGAATTTACTTTTCAAGTATGTGTATTAAAATCTTTGATAATTCAAATATATTCAAAGTTTGCAGAGACCGATTCTAAAACGTAACTAAATAAAAAATTAACGTTTAATTTACTTTGTATCGACCCATAACTAAATTGATAAATTGAATTTAGTTTTGTGTTAAAAACTAAATTAAACAAAATAATTTAGTGTCGTGTCGACTCGAAAGTAAATTAAAAAGCTTAATTCATTTTCGTGTCCGTCTTGAAACCTAGGTCCGAAAATCTTAAATATTTAGTGTCAGTCAAAAAATTACTAAAAAAAGCAAAAGATTTCAAGATTTAAATGCTTAAAAATCGCGTTAACCTCTTTCACTTTATAATTTTATTGAAGTCTTGTCAAACTATTTTGTATCTATTATTAAAGTTATAATTCTATTATTTCCTTAAATATTGTATTTTTAGCTGTTATTTTTTATTAAAGCTAAATAATTGAGTTTCTCAAATATTTGTTTTCGATGTGTACTAAAATAAATTTAATGTTTTTCAATTTTAATTTAGTTTTTTTAGTTTAGTTTTATGTCGTCACGAAACTAAACTCAGATTGTTAATTACGTTTTCTGTCGACACGAAATTAAGCTCAGTTTTTTAATTCAGTTTTGTGCCAACTCAAAAACTAAAACGAAACTAGACTTTCCTAACGTTCCTTGAAAGTTTGCAATTAAAATTCTTCAAAAGTTGATTTTCAAAAATTGGAACAAAATACATGAAATAAAGTCTTTATTTTCAATTAAATTTTACAAAATTTTAACTATTCAAAAAGAATATTTGAAATATGTGTTTTTAGTTATTTTTTGCATTATAAACATAAAAATAACTTGCTCTTTTTTTACTAAAAATTGTGGTATTTTGTTGCAATGTTTGGAAGAAAAGTCGAAGAAGTCTCAATTTTCTTAATTTCCTTGATAAATTTTTTTTTTCAATTTGCCATTTTTTACTTTTGTTTGTGCAACGCTGGGAGCAAAAGTTTGTTTTTAGTTTTTTTTACACTTTTACGAAGTTTTTTTTAAGGAAATTCTGAGGAAATCGTGTAATATTTCCAAATATTAGGTCTTGGGGTTTGAAGGTACATACCTCAGGAATATTTACCACCAAAAACTTTGATGAATTTGCAAAGCGTTTCTTTTAGACAAACATTTATTCTCAAAATGAGCATGTGGGGCAAACCGGCCATAGGATATTTCCATTGAATTAAAGTTTTATAAAAATTATTTTTAAATAAAATGCTTTTTTTATTACAATATTTACTTACAAAATTACAATGAAAAATAATTATCTTCCAATGAGAATTGGACCCTTTAATATTGTTTCTCTGATAATGACAAATATTTTTATTTCTTTAATAAAAAAATTACTTATTTAATTAAAATTTAATCCCGAATTATTATTTTCATTACTACAACCATTGTTTACATGATTCTTTGTGTTTTTTATTATTGTAGATTATGTAAATGCATATTGTAAATGAAAAACCAAACGGTCCGGTTTACCCCAGAGGGTGGGGCAAACCGGACCGTTTGCAAAATTTTTTAAAGTTAACACAGCAACCCGTGTGGAAATTGCCCGACTTCGCTTTATTTGAAAAAGGGCAGTGATGAGGATTTAGTGAGGCCAACCACACCAGTAATGTCTAGATAGGTGATAATAGGGCACTGACTAGAATGCCTTCTTTTTCCAAATAGGGAAATCTAGCTGGATCTATTTATGCCCCTATTAAATATTTCAATCAGGCTCTGACTAGAATGCCCTTTTTTCTAAACAGGGAAATCTATCTGGTATCTATTTATGCCCCTATTAGGTATTGTAATTAATGTTCAATTTCATTGACAAATCACAATTTCTAAATAATAATTAATGAAATTAATCAGAAAAATAGTTCTAAACGCATATTAAAATACTATTTAAATATAAAAACTATTTGAGCAAAAATATTTGCTATTTTTAAATTTCAACGTATTGCACTTTTTCTCACAAGCGGTAAAGAAATGTTCTGCTTAGTATATAAGGACGATGAGAAAGCACATTCATAGCGTGCGAGTTAGTGTTAGGTATGCGTTAGTGTTAGTGTTAAGTTAGTGACAGGTTGATTGGTTGAAACAGTGTCGTTTACATGTGTGTTTGTTCAGTGACTTGTTCAGTATTACTGGCGCAATATTACGCCTGTCGTAAATTTTTGCTTTAGGTATTTAGAAAAACTAATGAGGCGCTAAAGAGGCCCTCTAGTTAAATCCCCACATTATGCTTTTCTATTCAGGCAGTGACAAGGCAATCTAGTTAGAACCTCTCTATCTTTCCACATCATCACCTGATATTTTAAGCGTGACGAAATTAGAAGGGTCCTGACTAATTTTCCTAGTTTGCGCCTCACTAAATAAAAGGGCGTCTAGTCAGGGCCTTATTAGGTCCTACTTTCAATTTCTACACGGGAAGATTCTACTACTCAGGAATATTTACCACCAAAAACTTTGATGAATTTTCAAAGCGTTTCTTTTTGACAAACATTTATTCTCAAAATGGGCCTGTGGGGCAAACCGGACCGTTTTCGGTGGGGCAAACCGGCCATAGGATATTTCCATTGAATTAAAGTTTCATAAAAATTATTTTTAAATAAAATGTTTCTTTCATTAAAATATTCACTTACAAAATTACAATGAAAAATAATTATCTTCCAATGAGAATTGGACCCTTTAATATTGTTTCTCTGATAATGACAAATATTTTTATTTCTTTAATAAAAAAATTACTTATTTAATTAAAATTTAATCCCGAATTATTATTTTCATTACTACAACCATTGTTTACATGATTCTTTATGTTTTTTATTATTGTAGATTATGTAAATGCAATATTATAAATAAAAAACCAAACGGTCCGGTTTGCCCCATAGGGGGTCCTGTTTACCCCAGGAGGTGGGGCAAACCGGACCGTTTGCAAAATTTTTTTAAGTTAACACAGAAACTGAACAATAAAAGATGAAGTATAGGTGTCTCTGGGAAAAAGTTGCGCAATTAAATAATCTTTCAAACAAGCTTTCGATAAATGAAATCGGTTTATTCGTTTAGTCATAAGAGTAAAAAACCGTTAAGGGTTCGGTTTGCCCCACTCTCCCCTAATATTTACTTGAATAACTGACAAAAATTTTTTTTATTTATCATGGAAATTTTATCATTTATCACCTGGAAAACATGGAATTTTATAAAGAGAAATTTGTAGAAACTTTATAGTTTAACTATTTCCGTTCAAATGATAATGAATTTTAACTGTTTTGACAGTTTAACATTTAGCTACAGTCTCACCTATTTTAAAATAATTTTTAAAATTAAGTTTTGAAGTAAGTGAAATGGATTTAAGAATTTCAAGTTTTAGGAGATTTTTTCTCGATTGATTAAAAATAGTGTTTGAAATATGTTGACTGTCGAAGGTGGAAATAAGCTTGAAGGGATGCGGGGGTAGATTGTGATAAAGAGAGAAGTAGAGTGACGATGGGTAGAGGGTGAAAGGGGGGGAGGGGGAGTTGGAAAAAGCACAGCTGGTTCGATCGCTAGAATCGTAGTGAGTAGCCGTAATGAAAGGTGAACGGAATTGACCCCCTGGAGCCAGAGAGCTGGAGAGCCGAGTGAATATAATTAGAGGATTGTAGAGCGGGGGGGAAGGGTGCTGTCGGGGTAAGGGGGAGTGACGTAATCAAAGGGTGGACGCGATAGTAGAGGTTCGAAGGGCGACGCGGTGAAGCGGGTGGGATGCATAGGGGGGGTTGCAGGGTGGTTTGAGTCGTCGGTATGGTTTGCCTGGGTTTCGGGGTGATGTCACGGGGTAAAGAGGGATAAGAGTCCGAGGGAGGGACACTCGCAAATTATCATTCGACCAACGAGAGAGGGTCCAGCCACTGAACTGCACTGGCAACAACTTGATACCACCGAACTATAACGCGCGTTAGAGATCTCAGGGCCTGTAGTTTTGTCATTAGTCAATAGGAATGTCTGACTGATAGAGAGGAGTCAAGTTCTACGATTATTCGCTATATAGGTACACCAAACGATGGGCAATCATACGTATTCCTTTTTCTCTCTGTGTGTGTTAATTTTTTCAATACATGTATATTTGTTTATTGTTTAAATTAAACGCAAGAATTTCTACTCTTTTCGAGTATTTTGCAAAAAACTTGAAATGAGTTTTGTAGAAAAATTAATTTGCGAAAATTCGTTAGACAAACGTGAAGCTGAGGTTCATTTGAACGTTTTTGTAATTATAGTTTTTTCTCTTCATTTGTACATTGAATATGGCTAGAAGTAGAAAGAATAGCAAATTTTTTTCCGAAAACGAAAATCAGCAATCGGTTATTACAATTGAAATCAGCTGTCGATTCCATGCCAATATGAATATTAATCTAGTCGCTGTGGTCAAAGAGAGAAGGGTTGAAATTGCCCAAACATCAATTGGAATGAATTTTAAAAAGGATATATAGGTACTTTTTTTTATTCTCTTGTTATAAAAAATGTAAAATCGCAAAGATGGGGAATATTTTAATTACTATTCTGTTTGGTGATGAGATCTATTTAATTTTCTTTCTCGTTTTTAATTTTTTTTTTTTTTTTGAAGAGTGGAAATATCTTTCTGCTTTCTATAAAACTTGGGATAAATATCTCTTGCATATTGCACTATTAATGCAAAAATCCACCGGGGAACAATTTCGAATAGCCTCCCAGACGGAAAAATGTCATTAAAATTCAATCACGTTCAAGTTCGAAAGGCTCTGAAGTATGAAGAGGGTTATTCTTTTGTATGTTTCAGCTTTTCTCTCACCCCCTCCTGTTGCTTGTTTGTTTGGAAAAGTACGAGTGGTCGAATTTATCTCACATAAAGTTCCCCGAGAACACTTTTGGTAAATCAACTTTAAAGCTCGCTTTAAAGTGAATTTTGTTTCGTGAATAGTTTTGGGGGTTTTTTTCTGAAAATCCTGTTTTTTAATGTTTAAAAATCGTTTCTTTTTTGTATAATAAAAGTATATGGTTATGATGAGTAAAATTCAGTTATGGATCTTTAGAAAGTAACGATTAATGGGCGCAATAGGGGGGTCTTGAATATTTTTTTCACCAAGAACAAAAGGGTTTAATTTCTCTGGTAGAGGGGTTGAGAAAATTATATACACAAGGGGGAGACAAGAGGTCTACGGTCTCTAATGCTATCGATTTTAGTGCTTAGCATAATGAGGAGAGTCGGTGGTAGATAACGCTATGTTGGAAATGGAAGTGTTCGATTACGTAGTCAAGGAAGGGTTTCGCCCTCTGACAGAAGGGTTCTCTCCCCCTGGTGCAACACTGGTTTATCGTCGAACCACAGTCACTGTGAACAGAATTTCATGACATAATTTCAACAGTCACAATAAATCGTTCATATTTCACGTACCTTTTCACTTTCGTCATTCACTTTATTCGCGTTTTTGTTGTCATCATGATTCTCGTTTTGCAAAAATTTAACTGAAAAAGAATTAAGAAACAATCGCATGTAGTAAGGAAGCAAATTAAATTGATTCATTTTGCTGGAAGGTTGTTAAAAACAATTTAATTATTTATAATAAATAAAACGTAACTTCTAGGGAAGTTGCGCTGGAAATATTTCATAGCGTTGGTTGTTAAATTATTTAGTTTTAATAAAATGAAAACCATGCGTGTAATAATTTAGTTATAAACTAAAGTAATAATAATTGATGCACCATTTGTTCCATGTATTACGATACAACTATGAAAAGCGCGTCCTGATGATTTTGATACGCTTCGCGAGGAGATATTTAATTATTATAATTTACTCAACGCTCGCGTTATTATTAATGATACACTCTGTACGTATTACAGTCTCGTGACTAAATGAGAAAACGATCTTCATCAAAAGAGAAGTAACATGTATGATATGATAAAATAAGTATGCATATAAAAAATATTATGAACATTGCCTTAAGCTGTTAAAAATATCAAGGAAGCATGCCTACAAACAATTGCCCAAGGCTTTTTGAAAATGTCTTTAGAGAAAAAAATTCCATTTCTTCTAAATAATACCGGTTTTCTTAACAAGTAAATGTTTCATGTCTCTTGTGCCAATTAATGTTTTCTCTATGCAAGTGTAGATTGAACTTGAATTTGTGACTTAATTACTTTTCTCCTTCGCATAAATCTAGTTTATTTTTTTTTTAAATATTAGATTTTTAAATATAAATTAAAATATACTTCAAGAGAAGTAATTTTTTGAATGGAATAAATGTATATTATAATATAGAAATTAAAAATTGATTAGATAATTAAAAGATTGTTTTAAAATTTTATTTAACCTTCGGAGACCACATGGGGTCATTCTGACCTCACGTTTTTTTACGAGAAGCTAAATCTATTGTTCAGGGCTCGGATTGTGCTTGTGATTTCTAAGAAAATGTGAGTTTTTTCGACTTTTTTGTGAAAAAATGCAACTAATCGACTTTTTCGAGATTTTTGTTACTAAAATACGAAAGAAATTAAATTTTTTTTTAAATTTAAAGGAAAAAGTTTGAGTAAAAAAAATGTTTTTCACATTTATTTACAAATTTTTCGAAAACATTAATAAATTCTTTTATAAATAATTAATAAATTATTATTTTTCCATTAAAATTAAAATTCTTCAAAAGATTCAAATTCAAACCTTTTTGAAATTAAACAACTTATAAAAATTAAAGATGACCAAGTGATAAAATCATTATTTTATATTATAAGACTTTGTAAAAAAAAATTTATAAAACTTTAATAAGTAATTGAATTTTGCAGAAGAATATTGATATTTACAAAGATAATTTAAATTTTGAAGAGAATTTAAAAAAAATTTTTTAAAATAATTAAATTGCTGTGATGAATTTTTTTACTCTTCAAGATAATTGAATTTTGCAAAAAATTGTATCAGAACTTTTGCAAATAATTTAATTTCTAGGATGAATTTTATTCTTTATGAAGATATTACAAATTTTAAGGAGAAATTAAAAAAAATTTTTGAAAATAATTCAATATCTGCGAAGAATTTTATTAAAATTCTTTGCAAATAAATTAATTTTTCAAGGAAGAATTTTATTATTCACAAAGATAATTGAAATATTGAACAGATTTTTTTTTTTAGAAATATTAAAAAGTAATTGAATTTTGGAGAAGAATTTTGATATTTATAAACATAATTGAAATTTTGAGAATTTAAAAAAAAATTTGAAAATAATTGAATTTTTGCAAAGAATTTTCTTACTTTTGAAGATAATTGAATTTTGCAAAAAATTTTATCCACACTTTTAAATATAATTAAATTTCCATGATGAATTTTATTCTTTATGAAAATATTACAAATTTTAAGGAGAAATTTAAAAAAATTTTTGAAAATAATTGAATTTCTGCGAAGAATTTTATTACTTTTGAAAATAATTGAATTTCAGAGAAGAATTTTATTACTTTTGAAAATAATTGAATTTCAGAGAAGAATTTTATTAAAATTCTTTCCAAATAAATTAATTTCAAAGAAGAATTTTATTATTCACAAAGATAATTGAAATTTTAAACAGATTTTTTCTAGAAATATTTGAAACTAATTGAATATTGGAGAAGAATTTTGATATATATAAAAATAATTGAAATTTGGAGAATTTAAAAAAAATTTGAAAATAATTGAATTTTTGTAAAAAAATTTCTTAATTTCGTAGATAATTGAATTTTGCAAAAAGTTTTATCATAAACTTTTGAAAATAATTAAGTTTCCAGGATGCATTTTATTCTTTATAAAAATGTTACAAATTTTAAGGAGAAATTAAAAAAAAATTTTGAAAATAATTAAATTTCCGCGAAGAATTTTATTACTTTTGAAAATAATTGAATTTCAGAGAAGAATTTTATTAAAATTCTTTCCAAATAAATTAATTTCAGAAAAGAATTTTATTATTCACAAAGATAATTGAAATTTTGAACAGATTTTTTCTAGAAATATTTGAAAATAATTGAATTTTGGAGAAGCATTTTGATTTTCATAAACATAATTGAAATTTTGAGAATTTAAAAAAAAATTTGAAAATAATTGAATTTTTGCAAAGAATTTTCTTACTTTTGAAGATAATTGAATTTTGTAAAAAGTTTTATCATAAACTTTTGAAAATAATTAAGTTTCCAGGATGAATTTTATTCTTTATAAAAATATTACAAATTTTAAGGAGAAATTTAAAAAATTTTTTGAAAATAATTGAATTTCTGCGAAGAATTTTATTACTTTTGAAAATAATTAAATTTCAGAGAAGAATTTTCTTAAAATTCTTTGCAAATAAATTATTTTCAAGGAAGAATTTTATTATTCACAAAGATAATTGAAATTTTGAACAGATTTTTTCTATAAATATTTAAAAGTAATTGAATATTGGAGAAGAATTTTGATATCTTTAAAAATAATTGAAATTTTGAGAATTTAAAAAAAATTGAAAATAATTGAATTTTTGTAAAGAATTTTCTTACTTTCGAAGATAATTGTATTTTGCAAAAAATTTTATCAGAACTTTTGAAAATAAATAAATTTTTATGATGAATTTTATTATTTATAAAATTTTGACGAAAAAATAAAAAAAAAATTTTATCATAATTGAATTTCTGCGAAGAATTTCATTACTTTTGAAAATAATTGAATTTCTAGGATGAATTTTATTATTTTAAAAGACAATTGAAATTTTGACAAGAATTTTATTAAAATTTTTGTTAAATAATTGAATTTAGAAGAAGAATTTTATTATTTATAAAAATAATTGACATTTTAAAGAGAATTTAAAAAAAATGTTAAAAATAGTTAATTAAATTTTTGCTATGAATTTTATTAAATTTTTAAACATTTTATTTCGGATTGTTTGAAATTAATGTATCTGTTGTCGAGAAATGTGATTTTTTTACAAATTTGACAACTTCGTGTTTCCTTTTTGTCGTTTTTCTAAAATTTCATGCGACTTTTTTACTTTTTCGTAAATTTGATGCAACTTTTCGTGACTTTTGTTGTAAATTTATGCGACTAAAACGACTTTTTTTAGTTTTAAAAACGATCCGAGCCCTGATTGTTTAATATTTTTTATAAGGATTTTAAAGTAAACAAACTTATTTTACAAAGTTTAAACTATATTTGTAAAAAAAATCCGTAAATTGATGAGATTATCAGTTCGAAATTGGTTTAGCATTGAAAAATGATCTAAAAAATTAGTATGTTCTCCGAAGGTTAAATTATTTACTCGAACTTGTAATATACGTATAGGGGCATAATATGTAAAACAATTTCTGATAAACATAATATATGAAACACGTGACTTCTCACGCAGACAACGAACTCTAGATACACGCCTTCCCATAAAAATCTTTTCCATATCGTTAGGGGCTACAAGAAAGTAAGGCAAGGGAGACAAAATTAACCCTCTAGTAAAATTTGCATAAGTGGGTAGTGCCGTAGAGGAGTAGGGGGTGCTTTTCTCATAGAAATAACAGAGCTTCAAAGAAGCGTGTCGTTATTAGAATTATTATTACAGACTGTGCTTAAAATCAAGAGTCTTTCAACAGATGAATAGCCAATGATTAAAAAATGTATTTATAAATAAAAATTATTTTCAAAACAGAATACCAGCTGAAAGAAAGATGAATTTAATTATCGATTGTGTTTGAGAAAATGTGTAAAAAAAAGGTGCAAAAAAACATTTTAAGTAAAGAAATAGTTTCTTACGGAATATAGAATATGTAAAGTTGAAAAATTGTAGAAATGATGATCAACTATAATTATAATTGCAAGTGAATGGCGAATGTTGTATGTTTATATAGGTATAACAGTAGATAAATCATCGATCGTCGAATCGCGTATAATTTTAGAGCAATTTTCCCATCGTTCGATTTTGTCGTTGTGTATATAGACTTTGTTTCAATGCGTGTGTGTCGACATTAGCATTTGTAGTATGTATATACATAAGAAAATGATAGCAACGCTTTAACTCATAAATTGTATACCGCTGTAAAATTGTACTTGCTTACTACAATTAAAACTAAAAGTATATTTTCTACTCGGAACTTTTTACTATACATATGTAACTACCCATAACATATAGTAGCTTGTGTCTTGGAAAAAAAATATTACCGCACTTTGTATTGATCCTAATTTTTTGCCACACTTGGGGAAATTTTTAATTTTCATTATTTTTCTTCCTATGAATTTCTATTCGTTTCTTGTTTGGATTAGAAGAGGTCTTTTCATTAATTTCTCTAATCTTTTCTTTTTTTTCTTTTTTCTTTATTAAAATAAATCGGAATAAAATTATCGTGGTTCGTTTAATTTTTTGTTTATAATAGAATAGTTTTAAGTTCTTTAGTTGTGAATTATATACACACACGAAACATTGTATATTTTTTTCCCTCTTTTCTTGTTTATCATACGTAATTTGGTCGTAAACAAAATTGCTGCTGTAAAATTGATGGAGCAGCTCGCAATTCAGTATGCAATTCTCTCCTCGAGCATATAGAAAACATTACGGTCATATTTTACCCTGCATTACCGTATTTTGTTATTAAAGAAAATCTTGTTCATTAGCAAATCATGGATTCATTTTTGTTGAACTGTACTCATCAAATAGGATTCTTTCCAACTATTCATTTGAATTGCTCTTTAAATTTTTCAGTTGAAAAAATGTAAAAAATTTTGCTTTAAACGTTGTGTTTCTTTATTGTTAGAAAGATTATTTATTGGTAAGGGAAATTGTTTTCTGATTAGAGGATTTCTTTGATGAACAAGATGTTCTTAAAAATTAACTTTCTGGACCGTAAAAATAAGTTACTCTTTGGTTTTAAATTCCCCCGATTGAAATGTATTCGTTGCGGATGAAATATTTCCCATTAACGTTGTGATTGGCTTTTTAGCAATTCTGGAGGTAATACTTTTGGTTGGAGCGGTGGATAGTTGTTGAGTCTAATCAATGTTATGGAATGAAGTTAGCTATAACTTTATTGTAATAAGATGAGCACTCGCAGCCAACGTGATGTCGCGAACGAGGGACTTTGGGTTTGCGGGTGGTTTAGAGTGTGTCGGAAAGTGAGAAGGGTACCAGTGGTCTCGGCTGCTGGACGAGAAGATCATTATGAGTAACCATGGTTACAAACGTGGCTATCCTCGGACACCCCCCAAGAGAGTGAGAGATAGTATATAAGGAAGAATGGACTAGAAGGGGTTCCAAGGGGGGGAGGGAGGAGGAGGAGGAAGAGAAACCCTTACAGACCTACACCGAAATGGTGAGCCAAGTATCGCATTTGACTTTACAACCGATTCTATTCCACTGATTGTTATGCTTATTCCACCCCTCAAATTCTCCTCCACTATTTCCCTCGACCTCGAAAATAATACCCTGAAATTCCATTCTTATCTTCAACATTCGTAAAAGACTTGGCAGCATTCTTCAAAATCCTTCGATTCTTTATGGTTTTCCATGGAAGTAGACACAATAGGCGGAAAAGGATAACTTTTCTTATATATACTTTACATTCGATTTTTCACTAAATATTTCATATATAGTGGAGAAAAATTTATTCATATACTTTCAGTGGGTTTTTTGCTTCTTTAAAAATCTTTGAGTATTTTGTTTCTTTCGCCTTCTCATGTAGTTGTTTTTTTGTTGATCGAGTGGAAGGATTTAGTCCATCTGCTAAAGCATTTTAAATTAAAAAAATTTTTAACTATTAATTTTAGCCTTGGGACTATGATTCTAAGTTCCAAACTTAACTTCGTCTATTTTTAGCCTAAATTTACTTTAGTTTGAAAATAGCCTCATTTATTAAATTTAAATTATTTAAATTATTAAATATTAAATTTTAATTCATTTATTTTAATTTTAAAATGTAAACGGTTTCAGACTTTTTTTTTCCTACGTAGAAGAAGTATTTAAATATTGTTTAGTTACATTCTTCGTAAAAAAGTTTTTAATTAAGAGTCTTTTCATTTACTGTTGAACCTTTTAATTAGAAAAATAAAAAGTCTGTTTGCTTTAACTGAGAATGTACTCTCCAAATCTGAATTAGTAACAATATTTACTAATTTGAATTAGTGACTGACTTTTTGCTCTTGAATTAGTAAAGTTTACTAAAAAATTAGTAAAAATTACTATTTATTAAGTGAAATTTACTAATTCAAAAGCAAAAAGTCAGTCACTAATTCAAATTAGTAAACATTTTTACTAATTCAAATTTAGAGAGTAATTTTTATTTATGATTTATCTTCAGTTTTTAATCTACTAATTATTTTCTACATATAAAAGAATATAATCTAACGTTCAAAAGGCAGGGTTACCACAGGTCAGGGAATTCCGAAAAGAAAAACTCGGGAATTATTATTAAAAGTATTAGAAAAAAAATTAATCTTTAGAAAAAAAACCTATATTACATTTTTAAAAACTTTTAATTATTCAAATTCTAAAATTAGTAAAATTTTTCAATGTATATTTAATTAGTTATTAAAAATATTAGATTCGTAGAATAATTTTAGTTACAAACGATAAAAAATTGCAGTTTGGAAAAGTTACAAATGATCGCAAAATTCAGTTATATTCAAACATTTTCAAAAATTCTTATCAAAACTTCAATTAACTTTATAAGTAATAAAATTCATGTCCGAAATTGAATTATTTTCAAAAATTTTTAAAACATTTTTCAAATTTAATCATTACAAATTTTTTATAAATTTCTTCTCAATAATTCAATTATTTTCAAAAATAAGAAAATTTTTAATAGATGTTTAATGAGTTTCATAAATAATAAAATTATTTTTAGGAATTTAATTATTTCTAATTCAATTTTAATCAAATTCAAATTCAAATCAAATGATTTTTTTGGAATGTTTTGAATTATTATTATTCCTAAACATTTTATTAAAATTCATTAAAAGAATTGAAGCATTTGTAAATTTTATATAAATTCATTTTCAATAATTCTATTAATTTCATAAATAATACAATTTTTTTTAGGAATTTAATTATTTCTAACATAGTTTTAAATGAATCTTTCGAGAAATGTAATTATTTTCAAAAAATTTTTGCAAGAATTCAATTATATTTCACAAATAATGAAATTCTTCGCTGAAATTCCAATATTTTCTAAATATACTATTTTAATAAAATATTTTTGGTGAAAAGAATTTAATTATTTACATAATAAAATATGTAATAAAATTCGTTGCAAGACTTCAATTATTTTCATGAATAATAAAATTCTTAACAGGATTTGCAATTGTTTTCAAACCAATTTTATATAAATTCTTCGAAAAATGAAATAAATTTCAAAAATTTTATTAAAACTATTCGAAAGAAACAAATGAAGAATTATCAATTAAGTTCGATAGTTTTTGCAAAAGTTTATAATGAATTTTTAAATCCTTTTCTTTAAAATTAAAAATTTTGATTATTCAGAAATTTTTGAACAAAATATTTAGAAAATAAAGATCTTTAAATAGTTTTAAAATAGTTCATTTAAATTTGATCAAAATACCATTATTTTTCAAAATTCATGCTATAATACTTTAAATGTACAATTATTATTAAAAAATTTAATGGAATTTAATTTTTAAAACTATTTTTATTTGAAAATTCTACGAGAATGTATTTATTGAAAGACAAAATTAAAAAGTTATTAAATTAATTATAATGTTTCTTAAAATTGAATTCTCGTAAAGAAATTTATCAGCTAAGTATTTGACTTTTTTCGACTAATTTAGTTAAAATTGCATTAAAAATACTTTAAATTATTTAATGAGTTTTACTATTCATGAAAATAATTGAATATTTGTAAAAAAAATTATAATTTATGAAAATAACTGAATTATTGTTAAAAGTATAATACTTGAATTTCGGAACTAAAAATTTATGAAAATTTCGATTGATATAACTTAAAGATTTATTTTAAAAAAATTTTAATTTGTAAGTAAATTTAGTTGAATATTCTTATTAAGAATTAGAGTCGTAAATTTTAAAAATAATTATTATTAAAATCTTATTATTTAGAAAACAAACAATTTTTAATTAACTTATTTTTTTCCTTCAAAAATAAAATTGTAACTTAATATGCGTTATGAACATTTAAATCAACAATGTGGGATATTAAATAATTCAAAAATTTGTTAGTTAGGGAAAATAAAAAAATAGTCAGGGACAAGTCAGGGAATTTTGAAAATAAAATTTTGCGGCCAGCCTGAAAAGTGTTCTAAAAAAGTTGGGCATAAAAAAATGGGTTTCAAATAAAGTTATGGATATTTTTGAATAATTCAACAATTAAAGAAATTCGTAAATAAATGTAAAAGAAAATTTTTTTAGTATTTACTAATTCATTAGACTGAATCAGAATATTTTTTAGAATCAGTGAAAAATTGAAAGTTTTGTTTTGGAAATCAGGGAAAAACATAATAAAATTTTTGTGGCAACCCCCTGAGAAAGTAAAGGAAAGGAAATAAATAGATAAAATAAAGAAAAAAGAGAAAAAAAGGGGGATAAATTGAAAGAGAGAATGTGTAGGCAAAAAAAAGAATGAGAGGAAAGACACGTGTGTATAGGGCATGAGGATCTTGTTTGTGCTATGAAAAATTCCGAATACCTTGCACGCTTTTCACACTGCATACTTTCCTTTTTTCTTTACAGACGCCCCACTTAACTCCACAGGTGTTTGGCATTTCCGTAAGCGATAAAAGCGGCCCCTACCGACTTCCTACCCTTTTTCTCTCTCTGGTCACTTACAGTTTGAGAGCGTTTGCGCCGTTTCATTCGGGACCTCGAACGAGCTTTTCGCGTTCCTCTTTTTGCAATTGAACTATACTGCGACGATTGGAGACGGAGGAAGGTACAACACGAGTAGATTCAATCTATATGTGTCAACATACGAAGGTTGTATGTGTTCATATGTATGTATATATGTATTAAAAGGAGAGAGACTGGAAATATTTACCACATGCGGTCTATATCTCCACTTTGATGTGGAACTTTTCCCTTTCAAAGTCAAGTTATTGAAACGGAGTTTACCATTCGCTTAAGGGGACATTTAGGACATGATTTATCGTGATTAGCTTTCGCAATTATCTTATCCTATTATATAATTAGAAAATTATGAGATAATTGTATCGATTTTGTTCTTTATATAATTTATTCGAAAAATTTCTCAAGCTATTAATTATTTTTCAATTATATTGTTGGAGCGAGAATTTTCAAAAGGAAATTATATTTTATTAATAATAGGTATTTTGTGGTGGATTTTTTTTTCTTTTGATTCTTCTTTGTGAAATGAAATTCTTTTTTGTTAGAGTTGAGATTGAATTCTTTGATTAAATAGTTTCGTATTGAGTTTATAGCGGTGGTAGTGATTATGGTGGTGAATTTATTCTTGATTGGAAAGTGTCTTTGTTGATAAATAGTAGTTTGAAAAATTTTCGTCTTCTTTAAAAAACAATAGTTTCTTGAATAAAAACTTTTTTTTGGTGAAAAAAATACTTCTGAGAGAAAATAGTTTTTTTTCCAAAAAAGAATTTTATTTAAAATAACTTCTTCTGTACTTTCTAATCAAAGAAGGAAGTTTTTTGGTTAAACGAAATTTACTCTTCTGATGAAGAGTTCGTTATGTATAAAAAGAGATTTTTTCTTGAACGAGAAACATTTTTGGTCGTGAAATAGTATTTTTTTTAACAAGACATTATTTTTGTTGTCAAAGAATACTTTTCTTAATCGAAAAAATTTTCTTTCCCTTTCTTAAGAAAACATTTTTTTATAAAGAAAGAACTTTTTTGACAAGAGTAAATTTTGTTTTAACAAAATAATTAAAATAATAATAATAGAAAAGAAAATAAAGTTTCTTTTTTCAAAAAGTACTATTTTAATAAAAAAGAAAAAAAAACTTTTTGGAACTAAAAATTCTTTCTCAAGAAACAATCTCTTTATATAAAACAGAATTTTTTGGATCAAGATTGAATTTCTTTCTACTAAAAAACAATTTTTCCTGACCAGACAGAATTTTTATAATCTGAAAGAAATTTTTTATCAAAAAAAAAAAAAAAAATGATAGCAAGAAAAAAATGTTATGATCAAGAAAAATACTCTACCTATAGCTTAAAAGATTTATTTTTGTAAAAAAATCTCTTTTCTATCTTGAAGGAATTCTCCTAATCAATTGTAATTTCTGTTTTATAAAAAAAAAATTTTTTTTGCTTAAAAAAATACTTTTCTATTAAGAAAGAAATTATTGTTGAACAAGAATATTTTTTATCTAAAAGGAATTCTTGTATTCAAGAAAATTAATTTTTTACTTAAATACTTTCTTACTTGAGAAAAAATTTCTTTCTGTTATGAAGAAATTCTTTTAAACAAAAGCAATTTTTGTTTTATCAAAAAATTAATTTTCCTTTCCTGAAAATATTTTTAAATTAAGAAAAAAATATTGATCATGAAAGTAATTCTTGTGATCAAGAATAGTACTTTTTTGTTAAAAAAATTATTATTGTTATGTTTGATCAAAAAACAATTTTCGTTTCCCAAAAATGTTTATTTTAATAAAAAAGAAATTTTTTAACAAGAAAAAATTCTTATGATTGAGAAAAAATACTTGTCTTTATCACAAAAATTCTTGTTGATCAAAAAATTCCCTGTTATTAAAAATTTACTATTATTAAAGAAAAATTTTGTTTAATCAAGAATTTACTAACGATTAAAAGAATTCCTTTTTGTTAAAAAGATCTTTTTTTTTTGGTTTCAGAACATTTTCCGGTTGTAAAATTATTTTAGATCAAAAGAATTCTTTCTGAATCAAAAATTTTCTTGGTCATAAGAATTCTTTCTTGATCAAAAAATTTCTTTGAGTCACTTTCAAAATTTCTTCTTAATTTGAATTTTTGTTTCGTTAAAAAAAATTCTGTTTTGATGAAACATGTTTTTCTTTCGGTTAAAAATATTCTTTTTTAACAAAAAGAGATTTTTGATTTTTTTTTCAAGAAAAAAATTTTTTTTATTATTTTTTGAGTTTTTTTTTAGTTTTTGAGTTTCTTCTTCAGTTTCTTGACAAAGAAATTTATTTAGTTGTAGGGAAGTACTTTTTGTCTTCAAAGAAAATTGTTGTTTGTTCTTTGGTTAAGCTGAATTTACTTTCGATAAAGAATTCCGTCTTTTTAAAAAAATTGTATTTTTTTCTTGTTCAAGAAAATTTTTCATTTGTAAAATTTTGTTTTCCAAGCATTTTTTTGATTTAAAGAATTCTTTCTTGATTAAAAAAGTTCATTCAAAGTTTCATTCAAAGTTTTTTTGAAGTTTTTTTTTCAAAACTTCTTTTCAAATCAGAAAAGAATTCTTTTAAGTCAAAAGAATTCTTTTCTGATCTAGATTCTTTTTAATCTAATTTTTCTTTCGATCAAAAGAATTCATTCATGATAAATAGAGATTCTTTCTTGATCAGGAAACCTTTTTTGTTGTTAGGAAGTACATTTGGTGATAAAAGAAATTTTTTGATTGTTCGTTAATTTGTAAAATTTCGATTTTCAAAATTTTCTTGATCAGAATAATTCTTTCTTGACCAAAAATTTTTTTTCTTATTACCAAAATTCTTTTTGTCAAAAGAAAATTCGTTTTCTTTCAAACAAGTTTAACTTTTGATTAGAAAAACTCTTTTTTGGTTAAAAAAAAGGTTCTTTCTTGATCAAAAAACTTTTTCCAGTTGTAGAGAAGTATTTTTCTTGACCAAAGAAAATTCTTTTAGTTAAAGAATACTGTTTGTTAAATTGAATATTTTCTTGTTTCAGCCGAATTTTTGCTTTCTTGAGGAAATTTCTTTTTTAATCGAAAGAGATCAAATTTATTCTCTATTGGCTAAAAAATCTTTTTTCCCCAGACATTTTTCTCGTCCATGACAAAATTAAAGAAAATGGAATAGTTTCTTTGGCTTAGACAATAATTGTTGATTTTTAGTAGAAATAATTTTATTCTTTATCAGCATTTCGTTTTTTCTACAAGAAAAGAAGTTAGTCCGGCGGAGTCCAACTTTCATTTTTCTCTAGTTTGAATTTTCAAAAAAAAAATTTTCTTCAAGAAATTGAATACATTACTCGTGGTGCAAAGTTGATTCTTAGTTGAAATAATTTTATTCTTCATCATCATTTCGTTTTTTTACAAGAATAGAAGTTAGTCCGGCAGAGTCCAACTTTTATTTTTTCCTAGTTTGAATTTTCAAAAAAAAAAAAAATAAATAAATAAATAAATTTCTTAACGAAATTTAAATAAATTTTCTTCAAGAAATTGAATAAATTACTCGTGGTGCAAAGTTGATTCTTAGTTGAAATAATTTTATTCTTCATCATCATTTCGTTTTTTTACAAGAAAAGAAGTTAGTCCGGCAGAGTCCAACTTCCATTTTTTCCTAGTTTGGATTTTCAAAAAAAAAAAATAAATAAATTTCTTAACGAAATATAAATAAAATTTCTTCAAGAAATTGAATAATTTCTTCGTGATGGAAAGGAAAATAATTTCCCAATCGCGAGGAATTTTCTTCAGAAAGCGCATGCTGATAAAAAGTGATTTATCGACACGAATTGGTTTAGCTTATAGAAGAATAAATATATGCCTGAATCGAAGTGTAGATGCGACAACAATGTTTTTTAGTTAGAGAGGGAGAATACGCATCCACAGGATCGCGCGCGAAAAGAGTTACGCCCGGTCCAATCTCTATCGAGGCTTTGTGAAGGTGGATATATACAGGGTGAGGCACAGGGGTCTACAAATCGATAAAAACGCATCCCAGGCAGGCGCCGGCCAGAAAGGATGCGCGGAAAAAAATTCGAGCGACCGAAGGGGTTAATGTGCTGATCATGTCATATCGAGACGCGCTCGTTAAACAAATATATCGCACCCCTCTCACGAACGAACATTCGTTTCCAAGAGTACGTCATTAAGAATACCGTGTACATGCCTGCTGGACTGTACGAGTCTTGCACGATAATCCAATTAATTAAAAAACAAAACAAAGCAAAAAAAAAATCAAGCATTATCCGATTTGTTAGAGAAGTCTAATCAATTTCGATCGTCTATAGAATATTGGTAGGGGGGAAATTATAATTTGAAATGTGTCAGCAATTTTTGAAAAATTTGCATACTTCCTCCCTCTTTGGCCGAAAAAGAATTCCCCATCCTCTTTTTGCTAAAATATCCAAAAAATGTAAATGTACTTTTTTTCGAATAAAGTTAAAAAATTTTAATTTAATACTTATTTTCCTAATTAGTAATTCTATTAATAATGCTAATTGCTATCAGTAATACCAACTATATTCCTATTAGTAATGTCTAATACTTATTTTCGAAATGTTATTAGAAATGTGTGTAAAAAAAAATTCAATTAATTTCTCTTGGAAAAAAAAATGAAGGGAAAATTTGCCTGTCAACTGCACAGGCTATTCTCTGCGCTCTGCCAAATCACTTTTAGTATGCATTTTAAAATTATATCATGGTCATGATCATTTTATCAATAACTCTCTTTCGCCTGACTCCCAATTCCATTAGTGTTGCTAATTTCGTAAAAAAAAATTCAATTCCATTATATAATTAATTTGGGAAAAAAGATGTTTTTGTAATAATTAATTCTCGACTGGTGATCTGTATTATCTGGAGCAGATTTAATTCTATAATTACATGGATTGTTTGATTAATTATTTTAAAATTAGTTTAATTAATTAAAATTTATTTGAATTAGTTTGGTAAATCACTTTATTGTGGTTTGAAATAGGTAGATTTATAATTTTAAATACGTATGAATGATTATTTTGAATTAGCAGTATATTTGAATAAAAATATATTTAAATGATTCAATATACTTTGGATAATTATTTTGAATTTGTTTGATTAATTAATTTAAGCTTATTTTCATTGGTTACGCAAATAATTTTAATTTACTTTGCATTAATTCGATTAATTATTTCAAATTAGTTTGAACTAGATCGATTTATTAGTTTAAATAAGTTTGAATATTTATTTTGCATAAGTTCGATTAATTGTTTTTTATTCTTTGAATTTTTATATTTAGATTTAGGTTTAATAATTTTTTTTATTAGTTTAACTAAGTGCTTCAAATTATTTAATTAAACAATTACAATTAGTTTGATTAATTATTTTAAATAAGATTAAGTAATTTTTGATAATTTTCTTTTTGAATAAAATTTTTGTAATATTTTAATTTCTTTTGCATAATTACTTTAAATCAGGTAGATTAATTATTTTGAATTCGAAATTAAATTATTAAGTTATTAAATTTATTATAAAATTATTATTAAATTATTTGAATTTTTTAAATTAGTTTAAATAATTATTTTGAATTAGAATAAGTAATTATTTTGACTAAATTGAAGAATTAATTTGAATGAAATTGAATTAGTTTGTTTATAATTTTCTGAATTAGTTCAAATGATTAATTTGAATTAGTTATTTTGAATTAATTTCAATTACTTTGAATTAGTTTAAATAATTACTTTGATTACATTCGAATTGTATTAAATAATTTGAAGTAGTTTCAATATTTTGAATGTAAAAATTTGAAATTTGCTTTCGAATTTATTTAAATTAATTTGATTAATTATTTTTATTTTGAATAAATATTTTGAATTAATTTTGAATCATTATTTTGCTCTCCAAATCTGAATTAGTAGAAAGTTACTAATGAAATGGTGAAAAGTGGTCCACTAAATGATTTAGTAATAATTCTACTAACAATTAGTAAAATTTTACTAATTGTTAGTAAAACGTTACTAATTGATTAGTAGAATTCTACTAACAATTAGTAGAACTGTTTTATTAATAGTCGATAAAACAGTTTTACTAATTCATTTAGTGAAAAAGTGACTTTCAATTAGTAGAATTCTACTAAAACATTAGTAGAATTTTACTAAAAATTAGTAATATTCTACTACTTAAAAAAGTGAAAAGTCGTTCATGAAAACTACTAAAAATTAGTAAAATTTTACTAATTCTTAGTAGAATTCAACTAAATCAGATCTAGAGAGTGAATTAGTTTGAATAAATATTTTGAATTAATTTGAATGAAATTGAATTAATTTGTTTACAATTTTTTCAATTAGTTCAAATGGTTTATTTGAATTAGTTGTTTTGAATTAATTTCAATTACTTTGAATTATTTTGAATAAATATTTTAATTATATTTGAATTATATTAATTAATTTTAACTAGTTTGAATATTTTGAGTGTAAAAATTTTGAAATTTGCTTTTGAATTTATTTACACTCATATAATTAATCATTTTTATTTTGAATAATTATTTTGACTTAATTGAAGAATTAATTTTGAATAAAATTGAATTAGTTTGTTTACAATTTTTTTCATTAGTTCAAATGATTAATTTAGAATAATTATTTTGAATTAATTTCAATTACTTTGAATTATTTTGAATAAATATTTTAATTATATTTGAATTATATTAATTAATTTTAACTAGTTTCAATATTTTGAGTGTAAAAATTTTGAAAATTGCTTTTGAATTTATTTACACTCATATAATTAATCATTTTTATTTTGAATTATTATTTTGACTTAATTGAAGAATTAATTTTGAATAAAATTGAATTAGTTTGTTTACAATTTTTTTCATTAGTTCAAATGATTAATTTCGAATAATTATTTTGAATTAATTTCAATTACTTTGAATTATTGTGAATAAATATTTTGATTAAATATTTGAATTGTATTGATTAATTTTAACTAGTTTGAATATTTTGAACGCAAAAATTTGACATTTGCTTTTGAATTTATTTAAACTAATTGGATTAATCATTTTTATGATTAACTAATTCAAATGATTAATTTGAATTAGTTATTATGAATTAACTTCAATTACTTTGAATTAGTTTAAATAATTATTTTGATTATATTTGAATTTTATTAATTAATTTGAACTTGTTTGAATATTTTGAATATAAAAATTTGAAATTTCCTTTCGAATTTATTTAAATTAATTTGGAATAATTATTTTGAATTAATTTGAATAATTATTTTGAATGAGTTTGAATAATAATTTTGAATTAATTGGAATAAAATTGAATTAGATTGTTTATAATTTTTTTAATTAGTTCAAATGATCAATTTGAATTAGTTATTTTGAATTAATTTGAATTAGTTTGAATATTTTTAATGTAAAAATTGGAAATTCGCTTTTAAATTTATTTAAATTATTTTAATTAATTATTTATATTTTGAATAATTATTTTGAATTAGTTTGAATAATTATTTTGATTGAGTTTGAATAATTATTTTGAATCAGTTTGAATAATTATTTTGAATCAGTATGAATAATAATTTTTGTAATTAATTGGAATAATAAATTTGAAATTAGTTTGCTTAATTATTTTGATTGTGCGTTTGAATGAAGAAAGTAAATAGAGAGAGAAATGGAAAAAGTCTAAATTCTTTTGTGGGATATGAAATCACCACCTGTTTCTCGAGCACGGACTGAGATAAAAAAAAACCACTACCACCACCATCACCACCCTAAGCCAATTGAGAAACGGACCTGACCGTCGCATTCCCGGTTCAGCGATTTTCCTCCTCTTTAGTTACTCTGAAGAGGCGTTTGCACTTTCCACTCATTTCATCTTCTTTCCTCTTTATCTCATTCTCCTGGTTGTGAGTAGTACTCGATTCGAGGTCTTTTACTTGACCAAGGCTCCACAGGCTTTTTTTCCAATGTAATGATATTTCCATCCAATTCGAACTCGCCGGTTTAAGGGGGTGGATAGTGGTAGTGTGTATATGTACGTGTCCTGTGTGCACCCTCTCTTTCACTCTCTCTCTCTCTCTCTCTCTCCTCTCTCTCTCTTTTTCTCTTTCTCTCACTCTCTTCCTCTCTCTCTCTTTTTCTCTTTCTCTCGCGTCTCTTCGTGTCCATCCCTCCCCACTTGGGTGGGTGTCACGTCGCTCACTACGTCATCTGTTCCCTCGACCAATCGACGTGCGGCGCGCATTTTTTCCCCGCATCGTAACAAAAAAAAGGGAGGACAAAAAAAACGCGAACGGCATTACCCCCGTTGCCGCGGACCAATCGCCATACGTAAAGAGGCATTTTTTATGGGTGCCGCTTGGTCGGCCCGCTCTCGGTCGGTTTGTGTGATAAAAATTGACCTAAGTTTTTTTTTTCGCATGCTCCGCACGCCCAAAAAAGATGGGCTGTGTACGGGCTGCATTGCGAATAGAATAGAAAAGAGAGGAGAAGGGGGGTTTTAAATAAAAAAAAAAAAAAAATAGGGGGTACACCACCTCACTACCTGGAGCATTCAGAGAAAGAGAGAATGATACGTGAACATGCTACACATACGCTTGCAGTACAAGAGATATGTAATGCACATTGAAGCATGCATGTGCTTGTTGGTGGTGCGCTGCATCCTCGTTTGGGTGATGGAAGGTAAAGTTCGGGGCTTCCAGAACCACCCGTAAAACGCCCTATATCAATCGGCTCAGGTGGAAATCAAATTTTCTATTGCTTCTTTTATCGAGGATAGATATATGTATATATAGGCTTCTTTTCAAGATTTATTCACAATTTTTTCTTTAATCGTTTCAATTATTTGAGAGGATTTAGCTTGAAAGTAATTTCTTCCATTGAGATTTGTTTCCCGTTTCTTCTCTTCTTTTTTGCGTTTGAATTGGATTTTTTAAATGGTGGAATTTTTTTTGTTCTGTGAACTAAAATTTTTAGTGAAATTGGTTTGAGTTGCAGATTTGGGTTTGGCAATTTTTAGATTGCTTTCTTGGATTGGAAGCAGTGCTGTATCGGGGGAAACAAATTGATAAACTTAGATCTAATCGTAATTTTATAAAAATCAGTGAATATTTAGCAATTTCAGGGCTCGTACTAGTGAGTTTTATTGAAAAAAGGTCCTTAAAGTTCGTAAATTGTTCGATATAGTTTGAAGAATTTTAGTGAAATTACAAATGATTGCAGAAATTGAATTATTTGTAAAAGTAATAAAATTCTTCCCAAAAATTCAATTGTGTCAAGAAATTTTTTTAGTTTAGTAAAAATTGCAATTATTCTTATAAATAATAAAGATATTTAAAATTCAATTATTTTTCAAAGTTTTAATTAAATTAATGGCAAAATTCCAATCATTTTTAAAATTTTTTCCGTAATTCAATAATTTTCCATATCTATTACAAATCTTTTATAAGGGACATTCCATTTTAAAACGAACCACCTTATAAACAATTGCCATTGTAAAGCAATTTTTAAAAAATTATTTCTCCCATTTATTAAAGCCAAACTTTATTTACTATTAGTGAGTTTAAAATAAAAATTTCTCAATTTTATGATGGTAAAAAATTTTTTTAAAAAAATAATAGAATTTATAGAAAAAATTAAGTTAGAAAGATAACCTTTTGAATATCTCAAAACATATCGTGTCCGATTTTCTTAAACTTTATGTCAAAATGAAGCTTAAAAATTCTAGTTTCATTTTATGTAAACATTACAATGGACAATTCGCGGAAATTTGATAAATTAATTAAATTTTACAAGAATTTCTAAGGTTATAATGTATGTATCGAGAGGAATTTGTTTTTTTTTAATTTTTACACAGTTTAACCTTTGACTGCTTCATAAAATTTAATTGGTTCTTGATTTCAACCGAATTGTTCATTGTAATGTTTACATAAAATAAAACTAGAATTTTTAAGCTTCATTTTGACATAAATTTTAAGAAAATCGAACACGACATGTTTTGAGATATTCAAAAGGTTATCTTTCAAACTTAATTTTTTTTATAAATTCTATTATTTAAAAAAAAAAAAATGTTTACCATCATAAAATTGAGAAATTTTTATTTTAAAATCACTTATAGTAAATAAAGTTTGGCTTTAATAAATGGGAGAAATAATTTTTTAAAAATTGCTCCACAATGGCAATTGTTTATAAGGTGGTTCGTTTTGAAATGGAATTTCCCATAAATTTCTTTACAAATATTCAATTACTTTTATAAGCAATAAAATTTTTATAGAGATTAAATTATTCTTGTAAATACAATAAAATTCTCTTTAGGAATCCAATTATTTTTAATGTAATTTTAATAAAATTTCTCGAAAAATGTAATTATTTTTAAAAATTTTACTTAAAAATTTGTTGATAAAATTCTTTACAAAATTTGACATTTAAGAATTATTCAAATATTCGATAAATTATTAACTTTTTCTATTTAAATATTGTAATTCTGATTGAATTTACTAATTAAAGTTGATTCAAAAATGAATTTAATTTCAAATTTTGAGATTATAATTAAATATTAAAAGCATTACAGCGATGATTTTTAGAAATAATTTAATTTTGTAAAGGTTTCAAATTAAAATATTTGTAATTCTGAATTTTTCATAGTTTTAACTCACAATTCTGTAGAATTCATTTTTTTGCAAAAGTTTAATAATTGAATTTCTAAATAGACGTGTTAATACAGGACCTAAACCTCGAAATACTCAAAAACCTAAAAAATTAAGAAAATGGCAAGCTGTTAAATAAAACATTGTAAAAACAATTTTATTTACCATAAATGATTCACAAAAAGTAGGGGAGATTGGGGAATTGTGGGCCACCTCAATTATTTAATAATATTTATAAGTTTGATCATCCAATTTTTTTTTATTTTATTTTGTTCATCCAAAGTAAATTTTTCATTAGCATTTCATTACTTTATAACACTTTATAATTACATATAAACCGTAAACAAAAATCACCTGAAAAATTGCATTCAAATATTTAATTTGGACCTTCATGTTTTTATTGTTTTTACAAGGATTTTCAAGAATAAATTATGGAAAATATTTTTTTAATTATTGTGTGGGATTGGTACTTTGGCTCAAAAAAAACTTTGTATCAAATTGAAATGAATCGATAATACAAATAAGCTTTTTGTAGAAGAAGCATTTGGGGAATTGTGGGCCACTTTTTTTAGGGATAGTATTTATTGCTTGTTTTTGGCGATTTAATTGCAAATATTATTAAAATCACTCATAGT
Source organism: Leptopilina drosophilae (assembly GCA_032873175.1). Taxonomy (NCBI): domain Eukaryota; kingdom Metazoa; phylum Arthropoda; class Insecta; order Hymenoptera; family Figitidae; genus Leptopilina; species Leptopilina drosophilae. The sequence continues at coordinate 41,782,118 of CM065480.1, forward strand.
CATAGTAATTTAACAAAAACAATCTATAACTTTTAATATTATTTGTAAATCAGAGGTTCAGGTCCTATATTAAGTCTTTGAAAATATGTTTGGTTTTTTTATTTTACATGATTCTGCTGTGAGCTGCATTAACAAGGAATAATTTTTATTAATCGATAAAGTGCTCTCTGTAGAAGGAAGATACTTAGACTTTTTCTAATTTAAAATTATTTTTTTAAGACTTCTTAACATGCACAATGACATGTAAAATCTTTTGTTCAATTATATTTTAAGACTTAACAGCTAAAAATTTTGTTATAAACCGTAAACGGTCCTTAATTTTATTGTTTTTGGTCTGAAAAGTCTGTATTTTTAAATACTTTTACCAGTTCGGACCCCCGTAATTTTTTTTTTCAAAAATCACTCGGAACAGCCTAAAAATTTCACAATATTAGGTAAATTTTTGGTTGTTTTAGTAAAAATTGTTGTTGTTGTTGTTTTAGAGAAATTTATTCTAGATATAAACATTTTTCCGTTTTGTATTTGATAGTAATAATTTTGCATCAATTCGGTATTATTTTTCTTAATTTAATTCTACATATTCGAAATGTTGAACCTTATTTTAATATCATTAAAATCGAGTTAATGATTCATTATTATAATCAGTATGCTTGGTTCTGTTTCAATCTCTAAAATTTAATGAGAAACTGATAATTATAAACACAATTGAGCTCCCGGATCAAAAAACACGATTTGCGTTCGGACAGGGAATTTTCACTTCAGTCAAGCCTCCATGAAATAATAAAAAAAAATATAAAAATTTTCAAAAATATATCCTTGTAGATAATGAAAGTGCATAACTCTTTTTTCTTCAAAGTATTTTTTTGAATTTGACTATTTTGGATATTGTAAGCCTTCCAAATGTCAAATCAAGTATTTTGATCCGGAAGCTCAATTTCACAATACCCCTTTAATGGTTATTTATAAATTCAGATAAATGTATACTGGTTCTTCCTTTCTTGTAAATTAGTGAATGAATTTTTTCACAATTTCAAATTTTTAAAAAAGTTTTTTAAATTCTTTAAAAGAAATTTTTCTTTTCGAGTTTATAGGCCTTAAATCGAGAAACTTTAAAATGAATATATCATCCACGTGTCTATTATTTGCAAAGGAGACAAGAGGGTGATTCTACACTCGCGAATTTTCAACATCATCCCATAGTCATGCATTGCGTTGTGAGTAATGGGTCACAAATTGCCAATAAAATTATGGACTCGTGGCAAAGGAAATTGCATTTAATACCATTCCGAGTCTTTCAATTTCACCACCCCAACCAGAAAACGACCCATCAATGATCGTTGTTCTATAATCTCATCTTAAATCTCAGATATTCTCCTTGTCACAAAAAAGTAAGAATTTCTTTTATTTTAAATGAGCAAAAATGTGTTTTTTTAAACTTTTTTTGTTTCTATTAAGCCCTTTTAACCATAGGAGCAAAATTTGGAAATTGTTACTACTTTTCGAATTGGAAATGAAATTTTGCGGTTTTTTGAAATCATTTTCCTATTTTGTGATAGATGGGAAATTACGTTATTTGGGTTAATATTTTCAAAAGATGATGTTCTTCTTTAAAAAAAAGATGAAGAAATAAAAGAGATGAATGAAGGATAAAAATGTAATATTAAAAATAAACTGATTTTGTGTAGCATGAGAATAGATAGAGTATGAAGATGTCTCTGTCCTTTGTTTTGACCAAGGGTTGTTTGAAGTCTTGTCAGTTGGTTGGTACCCCTTCTTCTCTCTCACTGATTTGAAGTGGTTCAGACCCCCCATAATTCCATCAGAAGCCAATCACGTCCGGCAAAAGAAGGGGAAGCCCATCTGTGCATCCCAGATAGAAAAGTACCACGTCTTATCTGAAGATATTTTCCCAATTTCTTTTATCAATAATATTACTTTTCCTCGAACAATTACTTGACCATTTTACTCCTAATCGATTTCAATTTCGAATAGCTGCAAGAAAAGAGGAATCTTTAAAGAATCTGTACTTGTTTTGATAAACGAATTTATATTTATTGATTTCTTCATTTTATTCTCTAAAGTTTTAAGAATCAAGGCTCGAACTAAGTTTGTAAATTTCCTATAGCTTCGTAAATTTTCTTCAAGTCCGTAAAAATCGGCCTTTTTTAAGAAACTGACTAAGGATTAATATCCTTAGAAAAACTGTAATAAAGAAAATAAGCAATTTTTCCTGAAGACAATAAAAAAAAAGTCTTAGCGAGTCTTAACAATAAAGTACAACATTCTTAACAATTATTTTGGTTTCACCATAAAAATTAAAGTAGAGAAATGAAAATAACTGATTCGGCTTTAGCTTTTGGCATTTTCGCGTTGAATCAACACATTTCGTATAATAGAAAAGCTAAAATTTAGCTGCTACCAGTTTTTCAGGGGATATATGTATACTTTTTTTTATTCTTCCTTCTTTTTTCAACACTCCAACCATGCGCGCGTATGAGACGGATGACAAAAAGTAGCTTAACAAGCATTAAATTTGTGGTATCTTTCTCGCACGAGAAAGGTCCACTCACACAACAACACCTCGTAAATTTTGCGCTGCATTATCTTGCGAAAAGGAGGCAAACAGTGCACACGCGCCGGTTAAAGCTTTTCATTTCCGTAATATTTTAAAGCTATCGCGTCCGGTCAACAAATTTATGCCTCAATAAAGTTTTTCGACCTCATGGCATCGCCGACATGTACGTAAACACAAAAAAGTTATAAATAAAGGGCCCACTTAAGCTACATTTCTCCCGCTCTAACGGCTTCTTGACGTGTGCGCTTTGAAAAATTATCTTTTAAACTTTATTAACGAACGTTTCAGGAGTTATTACTCTTTCTTTTTTGAAAAACAATTTTTTTTATCACAGGGAATTTTAATGTAATTGTAAAAAAGGCGAGGGAGATTTTGTAGGGGACGCTTTTCTTGGAATAATTGTGTAATAAAGCGTATTAATTCAATTTATTTTTATAATGAGAATTGTTCACTTTTCAAACCTCGGATTGTACGACTTTTTCGACTTTTTTAAACTTTTCTAAGGAAATATGATTTTTTCGACTTTTTTGTGAAAAAATGCGACTAATCGACTTTTTCGAGATTTTTGTTACTAAAATAAAAATGAAATTTAAAAAATTTTTTAAATTTAAAGGAAAAAGTTTGAGTCAAAAAAATATGTTATATTTATTTACAAATTTTTCGAAAACATAAATAACTTCTTTTATAAATAAATATTCAATTATTGTTTTTCCATAGAAATTAAAATTCTTCTAAAGATTCAAATTCAAACCTTTTTGAAATTAAACAACTGATAAAAAAGTAGTCGAAGACTCGGAGTGATCGATGTCTTCATGTTTTAAGACTTTATAAAAAAAATTTCATCATTTTTTATATAAATAATTGAATTATTGGAAAAATTTATAAAACTTTAGTAAGTTATTGAATTTTGCAAAAAATATTCATATTTAGAAGGATAATTGAAATTTTGAAGAGAATTTAAAAAAATTTTTGAAAATAATTGAATTTCTGCGAAGAATTTTATTACTTTTAAAAATAATTGAATTTCAGAGAAGAATTTTATTAAAATTCTTTGCAAATAATTGAATTTCAGAAAAGAATTTTATTATTCACAAAGATTAATGAAATTTTGAACAGATTTTTCTAGAAATATTTCAAAGTAATTGAATTTTGGAGAAGAATTTTCATATTTATAAACATAATTGAAGTTTTAAGAATTTTAAAAAATTTGAAAATAATTGAATTTTTGTAAAAAATTTTGCTTACTTTCGAAGATAATTGAATTTCTAGAATGAATTTTGTTATTTATAAAGATAATTAAAATTTTGACTAGAATTTTATTAAAATTTTCGTTAAATAATTGAATTTAAAAGATTTTAAAGAGAATTAACCCTTTAACGACCAAATGTGCTGATTTCTTAATTCGATTTCAAACTCTTATTATTGAAAGAAAAAAATTATTAAAAATTCTGCAGGCACATACCCATATGTTTTTGGGGTCGCTCTTTCGAATGGCGTTGTCAAAATTTCCAAAAAGTGCCATTTAACCCTTATTTTTTTCAAAAATACTCAAAAAATACAAAATTTTCGAAAGTAATTTTTTTTTAGATCCAATTTTAGTTAGTATATTAATTTTTCCAGGTCACCTAAGGTATACAAAACGTGTTCCCGATAGTTCTAGTTTGAAAATATGCTTTGCGTTTTAAGATTTTTTGTTTTTATTAATTCAAAATGGCGCCTGAAAATAAAATTTTTTTCAAAATTTAACATAGGATGGACAAAATTTTCAAAAATTGTTAAATTCGCTTGAAACTTGTTGCTCGGAGGTTTTTGGGGTCGCTGATTACGAATCTGAATTCAGATTTTCAAAATTCAAAATGGCGGATCCAATATGGCGGTCGACAAAGTTAAAACTTCATTGTATTGTCTTCAAATTTGTTACTCGGGGGTTGATATTTATGCATTGATATTTATACATTGATACTTATACATTGATACTTTTACATTAATACTCATACATTGATACATATACATTGATACTAATACATCGATACTTATACATTGATACTTATACATTGATACTCATACATTGATACATATACATTGATACTAATACATCGATACTTATACATTGATACTTATACATTGATAGTAATACACTGATACTAATAAACTGACACTTATACATTGACACTAAACATTCATAGTAATACATTTACACTAATACATTGATACTAATACATTTATACCTATACATTGATACTGATACACTGATACTAAACCATTGACACTAATGTCAGATTCGTAATCAGCGACCCTGAAAACCCCCGAGTAACAAATTTGAAGACAATACGATAAAGTTTTAATTTTGTCGTCCGCCATATTGGATCCGCCATTTTGAATTTTGAAAATCTTAATTGAGATTCGTAATCAGCGACCCCGAAAACCCCCAAGTAACAAATTTGAAGACAATACGATAAAGTTTTAGATTTGTCGTCCGCCATATTGGGTCCGCCATTTTGAATTTTGAAAATCTGAATTCAGATTCGTAATCAGCGACCCCAAAAACGTCCGAGCAACAAGTTTCAAGCGAATTCAACAATTTTTGAAAATTTTGTCCATCCTATGTTAAATTTTGAAAAAAATTTTATTTTCAGGCGCCATTTTGAATTAATAAAAACAAAAAATCTTAAAACGCAAAGCATATTTTCAAACTAGAACTATCGGGAACACGTTTTGTATACCTTAGGTGACCTGGAAAAATTAATATACTAACTAAAATTGGATCTAAAAAAAAAATTACTTTCCAAAATTTTGTATTTTTTGAGTATTTTTGAAAAAAATAAGGGTTAAATGGCACTTTTTGGGAATTTTGACAACGCCATTTGAAAGAGCGACCCCAAAAACATATGGGTATGTGCTTGCAGAATTTTTAATAATTTTTTTCTTTCAAAAATAAGAGTTTGAAATCGAAGTTAGAAATCAGCACATTTGGTCGTTAAAGGGTTAAAAAGAAGAATTCTTCTAAATTTTGCTCCAAAGTACAATATTTTTGGTATAAAATGCAACTTATTTCGATTTTTATACCGCGCAAAATATAACTTACTATAGACAAACTTTTGGATGTTTATTTTTCAATCAGTTTTCTAATTTTATGTTTCAAAATATTACAATTAAAGAGATTTTGAATAATTGAAATTCTGTAAAATTTAATTCAAACTAAATTATCTTTTCAAGTGTTTTATTCCAATTTTTAAAAATTAACTTTTAAAGAATTTTAATTGAAAATTTTTGAAATAATATTAAATTATCGAAAATTATAATAATTATAGATTCTTATCTATTATTCTTTATTCTATTATCTTCATTCTATTATCTTCATTCTATTATCTTCATTCTATTATCTATTATTCTTATCTTATTATTATCTATTATAATAAATGTTGATTCAATAAAAATGAAAATTAATGAAAAATAGGTTTTAAAAATAATGTTAAAATAGTTTAGAAGAGAATAATTCTCTGAATTAGTACGTTCAAATTTTTTTAAATTTAATTATTTTCAATATTTCCGAAAATTAAAATTCATACACAAAATAATAAAATTAAAATTGTTCAAAATTATTTTCAACATTTTGGTGAAAATAATCATATATTCCAAAATTATCCTTTGAAGTTCTTAAAAACAATTTTGTTTTAAATTATACAAAAATTCTTCAATTATTTTTGAAAAATTATAATATTTATAAAAAATTAATTCTTTCTATTGTTTTATTACAATTCTTTAAGATTCAATTATCTTTGAATAAAGTAAATAAATTTTTTTTTTTAAATTTACTACTTTAGAATTTTTCAAAAATAATTTATTAATAATTACAATTTTTTGAAAAATTTGATTTCTTTTTTTATATTTTTAGAATACTTAATTATTTTTCGTAAGATTTCGACAAATTTTGAATTATTTTTTAAATGTTTTACTAAATTTAAATCAGCTTTGAAAAGATTTGACCAAATTTAAATTTTTTAGACATTTTTTAATCATCTTTAATTGTAAAACTTTTTTGTATTTTCAATAAATTATTTTAAAATATTTCTTTATTAAAATTTTTGAAAATGTTCTACTTACTTAATATCTTTAAATAGAAAAATGTAAGGTTTAAATTATTATATAAAATTGTATTTTTTATACAGCACTACTTTACAATTTTTCAGAAATAATTTATTTACAATTGAAATTCTTTGAAAAATTTCATTAATTTTTTTATATTTTTATAAAACTCAATTATTTTTCGTAAGATTTTGAAAAATTTTGAATTACTTTTTAAACGTTTTACTAAATTTAAATCAGCTTTGAAAAGAGTTGATCAAATTTCAATTTTTTAGACATTTTTTAATTATATTTAATTGTAAAACTTTTTGCATTTTCAATAAATTATTGAGAAATATTTTTAAAAAGTTAATTTTTACGAATTTCTTTATTAAAATTTTTGAAAATGTTCTACCTTGATTAATATCTTTAAATAGAAAAATGGATGGTTTAAATTATTATTAAAAATTTGATTTTTATTATATAAATCAATGAATTTTTGAAGAAATTGCAAAAAATGATTAAAAATTCATATAAATAATTGATTTAGAGATGAAGTTTAGTTGAAAATTGTAGAAAGTAATTATATTCATAAAAGAGTTATAGTTTTAATTTTTAGAAATTATTAAATTTAAAAAGTTGAAAATTTTAAAATTTCATTTCCTCTGAATAAAGAAATAAGAAGTTTTTGAATATATATTTAGCAAAATTTTACAAGTTTTGATTAATTTGAATTTTGTGACAGCACTGAATTAAATAATCGACTTTTTTTCTATTTTTAATCGACTAGAGCGACTTTTTTTGTAGTCGCGATTTTTTTGTTTTTTGACTATTATTTGTAAATAATCGACTTTTTTTTCTATTTTTAATCGACTAGAGCGACTTTTTTTGTTCATTAAAGTCGATCCGAGGCCTGACTTTTCTTCAGATTTTTCACTTAGGTGTCAATTTTGAAATTTAATTTTTTCCTTGTACTTTATTTTCACTAAGATAGATTTTATTTTCAAATTAAGAGTAAAATTTGTTTAAGTAACGGAAGATTGAACATAAAATTAATTTTTCATCCGTAATTGTATATAAAGTGGGCGAAGAAATTTATTTTAAAAAAAGGAGAAATGGATAAGTTTTGTACGAATCGAATGGAATGAAGGTAGATGGCAATGCGAGGAGAGCGAAAAGTACGTTCGGTTAAGTATTAAGAAGATCTCCATTTGAAATAAGCACCGGTGTACCTAGTTTGTTGCGTTTGAATATTCAACGCAAGTTTTTTTTATTAGCCCCGACTACCCTCTCCTTACACCCGTAGCCCGGACATCTTTATTCATCGCCTTTCCAAAGATATAATTGAGTAATTATTTATAATATATCTAGAATATGCATGCTTCAGTTCTCCGACGGAATACATTACAGTTTACCACCCCTAAACGTAACCTCTTGTTAGCGTTCGGATTTCTAACCGGTAACTTTCACCGCGGTTCTCATTCTATAAATCCTCATCTAATAATGATCTATTTTATTTTAAACTTTTTATTCTAATTCCTTTTTTTCCTTGCTTCAAAAAATTGTAATATACGAATATTTTCTTTTTTAATGCAGAGTGTGTAGTTGTAATTAAAAGGTTGCATTTTCTTGTTTCGATAATTCTATCAATTCGTTTACGTGGTTATCATTAAAAGAATTTTCCACATAGAAGTAGAGGGTGATAAAAAATTCCATTAACTTTTATCGAAAATTGGTTCATTTGTTTTGTAATGTAAGGTATGAGGGATTTTATTAGTTTTTTTTAAAGTAGATACAAGTATTGAAAAAGAATTTTTTTGTAAATTTTGTTTTTTTAAGAAATTGAAGTATTTTTTTTAGAGAAAAGTGATGAAGAAAGGTAGGAAGGTTGGTAAGAAGGTTATCACACTTGGTGTTAAAAGTTAATATCTCGAGCCCATTTTATTAATTGGAAATAAAATCAAACTCGATTTATTTCTTTCTAACAGTACATTTTGTACTTTCATAAAAAGTTTATAAAAATTTATGTGCCTCTTTTTTGTTTTTCATATTTTTGAAATTCAAATTTCTTCCTGGACTTATTAACTGATTGAAAATTTTCTTTTTCTTTTCTTATGTTTCTTTCTTAATTTTATAATCAATTACCTTTTAATGTTCTGCTTTTTTTAATTTTTCTTTTCGTCTTTTTCGGTTTCATTTATATCTTTGAGTCTAAATAATTTTTTAAGCATTTTTTCGCCATTCACATTTATAATTTGAATTAAATTCTTGTTCATTTCTTGTCCTGATTGAGACAATTTTAAACAATATTAATGTCGTACAATGGCAGTGATTCATCATATTTCTCATGATATTCTAAATTGATATTGATTCTAAATGATATTCTAATAAATTCTTTTTCGAATTGTTCATGGCTCTTTGTAAAGACATTTAAATATTTTTGGTCTTTTATTAGAAAACATTTAAATACATTTAACGTGAGAGTTCATATTGCACCATATGTTTAATAATTTTTTACAAAATTATTAATTTATTTCATAATAATGTATTTCAATTAATACTTAATAGTCACAATCATATTATATTTGCTTGAGGATGTTGCGGTTCAACGAAGAAGCAAATAATCGTCAGTGACTTCGCCTTCACCTTGTGTTTCTTAACGGACGTTCAAAGTTTATCATTGGAAATGATGACATTGAATCCAATTTGCTAGAGTGTCGAAACATCACAGACTGTTTCATTTACATTTTCGGAAGTAATTCAATACAAAAAATTGAAAGTCGATGAACCTCTTATTCTTATAGTCAGCGACCAATTCCTTGAGAATTTCGTACACGAGATAAAATGCACAATTTTGTTCGTTTTCGAAGGTCGTATCGGAGCAATTCTTGATATATTTTTGAGTTGTTATTCTACTTATTTTATAAGAAGATGCAACTTTTGATGTCTGTCTCACTTTGTGTTTCAAATTTTCACATAATTCATTTCAAATTTTAATGTAGTTTATTTGAAACAGGGAAAAACCATGTTTTTAGTATCAGTTTTTGACATAATAATATAAAAAAATTAGTATCGTTCGTACCAATCTTTACTATGAACCATATTAACTGTTGATACATTCAAACGATTAAGTAGCATAAAAAATCGTTTTCCCCGGTTTAAAATGATCATATTAAATTTTGAAACACATAAAATCTTTCAGTGTATATTTTAGAAGAAGAATAGAAATCTAAATTAATATGGTGGAAAGAAAATAGCAAATTGAAGTTTTATGGTTCTAAAGTTCAATGTAAATTAGGTTTGAATTAAATAGTCGATTAAATAAACGAAAAATAATTATGTAGGTAGGCTAGCTATTTTTTTAAGCGGTTAGCAAATTAAATATATTCTGGAAAGTCAGGAAAGTCAGGAAAAAGTCTGAAAATTTTGTCATAAGTACTGAAACAATATTCAATTTCGAAAATTCAGAAGAAAATTCTGAATGTTTCTCATCATTCTCATAATTGAAAAGATTTTATTTATTTCAAACTTATCTTATTTTTAACAAGAATTTAACTTTATAGATTTTTATAAATTATTTTGGAATAATTTTTTATTTAAAAATTCAAAAAGTAATTGAATTTTGTAAAATTTTGGTTTTTAATTTAATTGGAATTTTATAAAATTTAAATTTTCAATGAATTTCATTAGAAATTTTAAAGATAATTTGGGTTTATGAAAAACTTTAATAATTCAAATTCTTATGAAATTTGTTATATTTTTTAATATATATATATATATATATATATATTTCATTCATTATTAAAAATAATAATGGATTTATGGATGAATATTACTTAAAACACTAAAAAAATTGAATTTTAAAAAAATTATAAAATATAAATGATTGCAAAAACTTAATTATATTCAAATTTTTTTTAATATTCTCGTCGAAATTTCAATTACTTTAAAAATTGTTGACAAAATTTTTGTCAAAATTGAATTATTTAAAATAATTTTAATAAAATTCTTTGCAAAAATTGAATTAATTTCAAAAATTTTCCTCAATTTCATATAAATTCTATTATATTCAAATTTTTTATAAATTTCTTTCTTTTTAAAAGTGTTATTAAAACTCGTCAAACGAAATAAATTATTTCGTATTATTAATGTAGTAAAAAATAAAAGTTATTTTACAAACCTCGAAAATTTCCATTTTTAAACTGAAAAACTATAAAACTTTAGTAAGTAATTGAATTTTGCAGAAAAATATTCATATTTACAAGGATAGTAATTGAAATTTTGAAGAGAATTTAAAAAAAAATTTTTTTGAATATAATTGAATTGCTGTGATGAATTTTCTTATTTTTCAAGATAATTCCTGAAGTTGGCATCGATGATCAGCATCGAAAAGTATTTTTCCTTATTTTTAGTAAAAAAAAATGTTAACTAATTTCAATTTTTTTAAAAATTGTTGACAAAATTTTTGTCAAAATTGAATTATTTTAAAAAATTTTAATAAAATTATTTGCAAAAATTCAATTAATTTCAAAAATTTTTCTCAATTTCATACAAATTTTATTATATTCAAATTTTTTATAAATTTCTTTCTTCTTAAAAGTGTTATTAAAAATCGTCAAACGAAATAAATTATTTCGTATTATTAATGTGGTAAAACATAAAAGTTATTTTAAAAACCTCGAAAATTTCTATTTTTAAACTGAAAAAATCAGGCGTTTTCAAGTGAACAAATGCGTGACAACGCTGATCAAATGTTCAATAAATTTCTCAAGCAAAACAAATAATAAAATAAAAATATTTCTGCCGAAAAGTCAGAATAAGAATAATCGTAATATATTTTAATTATTTGAAAATAACTAAAAATATTATTTAAAAATTGGGGTATCGAAAAATTGTTTTATAAAACAAAAATCGTTTTAGTTATTTATTTCTTATTATTATTTCGATAATATAGTGTTTAACAAACAGGAATTCTGTAAATATTTTTTACAAAATAAATATCAAATTTTTTAAACAGAACTTGATTTATAACTTTTTTTTCTACTTTAAAACTTGTAATTTGTTCAGAAATTGTCATTGAGAAGCAGAAAATATGCAAAATATTTTCTAATTTTAATTTTCCAACTGTTTTTTAATTTTTTTTTAGAAAAAATGAAAAGATTAATTACCTAGTCCTAAACGATTGTTACAAAGTGATAATTTTTCTTGAAAGAAGAAAAATATTGAAAAATAAGATTAATATAATTTTTCTAGATTGATAAAAATAGTTTTGTATTATTTGAAAAGTAAAAATAGTATTTCTAAATAAAATAAATACATACCTATTATTGAATTTAAAAAGTAAGAGTGAAAAAATAAAGAAAAATAATATTATCTATCAAAACATATGTGACGCGATCTGAAGAAAGGGACCTTAGAAGCAAAAAATATTAGGTTATGTTTGCAATTTTTAAAATGAAAATACAAGAAAAGGATCAACTGTCAATTGTAATTATTAATCATAAACTTTTCATTACAACTAAAATATTCAATAAACACTGATTTTTATTTGCAAAAAGTAAAAAGAAACTTTTAATCAACAAAAAAGTTACACTAACATAACCTTAAAGTGATTTGCTTCTAAGGTCTCTTTCTTCAGATCGCGTCACATATAAAAAAAAACAAAAGCATAATCATGACTAACTTCAGGTGTGGACAGACTGAATAGAATGAATGAAGGAATACGACGATTGTTATAGTTAATTTAATTATTATAAAAAATTATACAATTTTAAACAAATGAATTAAACTTTTCATTCATTTTGCTTGTTGTCGAATACCATCTGAAATAATTAATATTTAATAAGCATATATTTGTCGAGAAATTGTTTAGGCAAAAGGGTTTTTCAATCTTTGACAGAAATTCTCCCACTGAACATTAAAAAATGAAATGATGAATATTTTATTTATTTACAAATAATAAAAAGAAAATTCATTTTCTCTATACGTGCATGCCAATTATATTATATTTAAAATTGAAGTAATTTTTAATGAAGCTATAATAAAAAAATGTTGCTTACTATAATACAAAATAACATGGCTAGGAAATTATTTGTATCCTGAGATGCGTATTTTCATTTTTACATTCTCATCACATGAGAAAGTATTAGTTTAAATAACGGACTATGCACTTGTTCTGCTTTCCTGCACGAATTAGACATAGAATTTTTAAGACTATATTTTTTTAGAATCTTTTCTTTGGAGAGATTCGTCGTTAATCTCGTGGCACACTACTCACAAACCAATCGAAAGAAATGATCGACATTAGTCGTAAAATTAATCTAAAGAAATGAATCGAAACACTAGTTGAAAATTAATTGAGAAAGAATATAAGTGTATCGTAAAATTTTCACATTACAGTCAGAGTAGGCGTAACTATATATCAGTTTGTGATACTATATGGAGGGGTCATATGTTCGCACTAAGCAGCGATTGCAATCGGTAAAGTAATCGATATATTAGCCAGTCATTAATTACCTCCCTTATGATCGCAATCTATGTATGTATTGGAGTCTACTTTAGCTAACCCGTCGATGGATAGATTTACGAGAACCACATGCACCTAGAATTAAGCATAAGCATATCCCGTTTGGGTCAATCGCTCCAATAAACCGGCTTATGGCTTACGAATTATTCGCTATAACTAGAAACAAATTTTCCATAATTGTTTTCAATTGCTCGACCCGCCACGTGGAAAATCATTCCTCCACTCTATGTTTATATCATTTTCACCATCGAGAAAATGTTTTCATTTTATTGCATATTTGTTGGTATATATGTATGTACATATTTTGCAGAAGCGAGAGATAAATGTTTACAAATTAAATCATTGCAAGAAAATATTCATTTAATGTAAAATGATTGCTTTTATTTTTTTTCACAATTACCAAAGTGTTAAGTGGTAATTTTTCGATGCTATTGGAATTTATTTATTCCTTACTTACTTATTTTTGAACAAAGTTAACTTTTAAAGTAAATTTAAGTTTTGAATGATGAGAGCGTAGTTTGAAGAAGATTTTTTTTTTAATTGGTCAAAGTTTTATTTTTTAACTGATGGAATAAGGAAAGATTGGTGCAAAAATGGAAAAAGAAAGGGATGAGTTAGGAGAGCAGTGGAATAGTGGTAGGAGAATGGAACGACAATAGATATCCGGCGGACAGTACAATGGTAATTGTAAATCAGAGTATTTTAAAAATCTGACAGGATATATGTTGACTTGAACTCGTATATCGTCACACAGAGCGGCGGACTTGACCATTAAATACAGCATTATGCCGGGACTCAGACATACGGAGCCAACTTTCAGGCACACGATGGTAATTGTTGAGATGTATTTCCAACACCATTTTCGGCATCTTGCTATTCAGTAAAGAATTCTTCTTTATCCCCCTCTACACCCACACAAAACATCATTTTTCATCTCTCAACTCGTAATTTTCGCATTCGATTCAATTTCTATTGATTTAGTATCGTCTTCTTAAATTTTATATACCCTAGGAAGTTTTGATACAATTTTTATACTATAGATTAATTATTTGATTATTATTATTATATTAATTATATTAATTAACTATAATAATCTTCGTAGTATTTCGTTCATTTATTCTGTCCGCAGATTGAAGTTAGTTATATAGTTATTCTTTTGTTTTTTATACGTTTTGATAGAAAATAGAATACCATTATAATAATCGTAAGTTTCCTTTTCGTTAGCAAATTATTTGTATTCATTTGTTTTTTTTTTTAATTCATTTTTGTAAGTTATTGTCATTTTTTTAATGTCCAAAAGAAACCAAAAAAAACTCATTTTATTCACTTTACAAAATTGACAAAAATTCCATTCCATATTTTTTATTTTCCTGACTTTTTTCTAATTTTCATCAAAAATATTCACTTTTTTCTTATCCTGCTAAAAAATTGAATTTATGCTACGAATGTTATTATTCATGAAACAATTTAAAATAATTTAATTCTTGCGAAGAATTAAAAAAAAAATTTAAAAATAATTGAATTTTCAATGAAAAATGTTATTTATAAAAATAATTGAATTTCTCAAAAGAATGTTATTATTTACAAAAATAATTGATTTCTTTAGGCAAATTTTGTTATTTATGAAAATAATTGAATTTTCTTGAAATATTTTATTATTTATTAAAATAATTAAATTCTTGCGAAGAATTTTTTTAAAAAATTTGTAAATAATTGAAATTTTATGAAGAATTTTATAAATTTTAAGAAAAATTGACTTTTTTTTGAAGAATTTGATAATTTATGAAAATAGTTAAATTTTTTTGGCATATTTTTTTATTTTTATAAAAATAATTGAATTCTTGCGAAGAAAATTTTTCTAAATTTGAAAAATAATTGAATTCTTGGGAAGAATTTTAAAAAAAAATTTAGAAAATAATTGAATTTTTCTGAAAAATTTTATAAATTTTGAGAAAAATTGAATTTTTTGAAAAAATAACATTTTTTCTAAGGATTTTGTAATTTATGAAAATAATTGAGTTCTTTTGAGAAATTTTATTGATAATTGTTGAAAAAATCATTTAATTACTTTCGAAGAATTTTATTATTTATAAAAATAATTTAATTCTTTCTAATAATTTTATTAATTAGGTAAATGATTAAATTCTTGCGGCAAATTTTATTAAAATTGATTAAAATAATTGAATTTTTTCCTAGAATTGGTTATTTTATAAAAATAGTAGATATTGAAAATCATTGAAATGTGAAAAGTTTTTAAAGATAATTAAATTTTACAAAGAATTCAATTAAAAAATTTGGCAATAATTGAATGTCGGTGGGAAATTTTATTAAATTTTTTTTTTAAATAATTGGATTTTCCAAAAAAACATTTTATTATTTATGAAAATAATTGAATTCTTGCGAACTATTTATTAGAATTTTTTAAAATAATGGAATTTCTAAGAAGAAATTTATTACTTTTAATAATAATTTAATTATTGTGATGAATATTGTTATTTATGAAAATAATTGAATTTTGAAAAGAATTTTATTGAAATACTTCAAAATAATTGAATTTTCAGGAGTAATTTTTTATTATTTAAAAAAAAATTTTTATTAAAATTATATTTTAAAAAATTAATTTCTTTCGAATAATTTTATTAAATTTTTGAAAATAATTGAATTATTGCGGAAAAGTTTATTAAAAAGTTTAAAAAGAATTGAATTTCTGTTGAAAATTTTATTACTTTTGAAAGGAATTGAATTCTTTATAAGAATTTTGTGAACATTGTTTTAAATAATGAATGTTTAAATGTTATGAAAATGTTATTAGTTTAAATAATTGAATTCTTGTCAAAAACTTTATTTGTGAATGTTACTGAATTTTACGATTATGAAAATAATTAAATTCATGCTTAGAATTTAATCAAAAATTTTTTTGAAAAAATGGAATTTACATGAAAAATTTTATAATTATTAAAAGTAATTGAATTATTGGGAAAAATAAATTGCATAAAATTTTGTTAAGTAAAATTGATTTTTTTCAATATTAGCGAATTAAAAGTAGTGGAAATTCGCTAAAAAAATATTGTTTATATTTTTTGTTTGGAAAGTTAAAATACCTTTATATAGCTAATAATTTTTTTACCTTCTCTATTCTTTAGAATAATTAAAATTTTCGTAATGAAGTTTTTTTTAATTTAGGTATCAGATAACAATTTTTGTGAAATCCAATTTTCCTCGTACAAGAATGTTTAATTATTTTTAATTTTGAAAATCTGATGCCAAATTTGAAATTAGTATCGAAATGGGTTAAAATTTTTTTTATATACTTTAAAGTTTAAAAATATAATTTATTTTGAAAATTTTATTCTAATTAGTTTTTCAGTTATGTGTCATAATAAGTATTTCTTTAAAAATTACTTAAATTAAAATGACTTGAAATTGTTTACAATGAACATTGTAGCACAACATTCGCGCGCGGATAATTTTGCTAGTTATATTATATTAAAGAATTATTATTCTATAGTTAAGTAATTATTAACTATGATGTAATGTTTTATAATGTTATGCAACTATTACAGTATAATTATGTAATTATATATCTATGATTATAAAAGTTGATATTCTTTTCTTTATCTTTTTCTTCTTCGTCTTCGACTTCTTTGAGTTTTTCTTCTTTGAGTTAGGAACTCATTTCAGAGGAATTTTCTATATAATTTTGAAAGTCCATTAATAAAGTGAATCGAGGAGAAGAAATTTTCATGATCTTCGTGTGCTTGTTCGCATATTATTAGTACCAGTTTAAAGTTGGCAACCTACAATTACTCATAGCAATAAAATCGAGGAGTTGTATTCCAGTCAATAAATAGTGTGCCACACGAGAAGAAGAGAAGGTGGCGAGGGCTGGCTTTGGTTATGCGGTTTAACTGCGAACGGGCACGCGACAAACTTCACCATATGCGAAAACAAATATTAAGTTCTCTAATTACCTTCATAATTATCCAACAAAGTGCAAATAGTCAAACATTTTAAGAATTTTAGTTATTATAATACGTGTATCAAGTTAGAGGGAAAAAATGTATTTGTACATTATTTTTTCCTTTTCGCAAAATTATATTTTTATTCGTGAATTTAATTTTCATAGTTACAACAGTTAAAGTTAGGGTAATTATTTATAGTAATAATAATTAAAAATTGAAATTTCTCCTCTGGTCGGTTGGGTAGGGGTAGAAAAAAATTGGTATGCAAAAGAGAAGTGCTTGATGTTTGGTTTTTTGTTAGGGAAGATAGCCACAGTTAACTTTAGAGCTTGACCATATAGTATATGTAGTATACTGAGAAAATCGATAAACTGGTTCGGCAATAATTGTGAGAGAAACATCGCCTCTTTATACTTTTTTCTTCTCTTTCTTTTCATGAAGTATATGATGGGATAACTGCGCATTTATTATGAGCAATCACACGTTTGAAATTAAATTTATTGAGATAAACCACATGGTGTAAATGGTGGAAGATTGCTGTTCATTTTCAGGCCTAAAGTAATCATGAGATATATGATAATTGCTTGAAATACAGAAAAAAAATAAAGGAAAGAACAAACTTTTAACATAAGCTAAATTACACCCTACTTATCGATCATCCGTTACTACAATTATGTTTTCTTTAAACAGTCAACGTTTTTATTCCACTGAATACATTATTGCGTCTGTGTTTGCAATACATTTTTGCTAACTGCAAAAGACTTTCGTAAGGAAAAAGAATTTTTAAACCGAAATAGAATTTTGCAACTAAAAACAATAGAGATTAGAATTCGCTACTTAAATTTCAGGCTTTGCACTCTTCTACTAAAAGCTACTATTTGCTACTTTTTTTAATACTACTTTTTTGCTACTTTTTGGCTACTTTTTTGAGCCTAATGCTACTAAAAGATACTTTTCTGAACAAATAGTCAAATTTAGATTTTTCGTTTTCACATTTCCATTTAAAAACAGTGTTAAAAACTAAAATCGTTAATGAAAAACGACCGCTAATAAGATAATAGGAAATAATTTTACCGATATTTACTCTATCAATAGTGACTGATTATAAATTGTGTTTAACCTTTAAATTCCCCGTTTTTCCCGGCTTTGTCCCGATTTTTACCGCTTTTATTTTCTCATCAAATTTAAATCTATTTCACTTCGAACATAAATCTACAATTTGGAAAATAATTGAATTAAGCAAAGAATTTTTTCAATTTTCCAAAAAAATTTATCTTTTTATAATTATAATGGAAAATTTGGTTAATTCAATTTCATTAAAATTTATTGATACTAAATTGAATTTCTGCAAAGATATTTACTATATTCATAAAAGTAATTGAATTTTTCCAATGATTGTTATTACATATTTATGAAAATATTAAAATTTTTGCGAAGAATTTTATTAAAATTTATGAAAATAATTGAATTGCAGAGAACAATTTAATTATTTATAAAAATAATTGAAATTTTGGAGAATTTCAAAAAAAATTTTTAAATAATTGAATTTTTGCGGAGAATTTTATTACTTTTAAAAATAATTGAATTCTTGTGAAGAATATTTTTCAAAAATAATATTCAAAAGAATTTAGTAAATTGGAAAAATTTTGCTATCTATAAAAATAATTGAAATAATTGAATTCTTTAGACAAAATTTAAACAAATTTTTAAAAATAATTGCATTTTTCGACGAATTTGATTACAATCGTATTAAACATAATTTTATTTTTGCAATGAGTTTTATTATTTATGAAAGTAATTAAATTATTGCGAGGATTTAAAAAAAAAAAGGTTCAAACAATTGATTTTTAAAAAAAGTTTTCAATAAACTATTTTTAATAATTCAATTTCTATGAAATCTTTCTTTTAGAAAATAATAATTGAATATTTGTGTAGAATTTTGTAAAAATTGTTTTTAAATAATAATTGAATACTTTTTGGAAATTTTATTAAAACGGTAGACATACAAATTATTGAATTAAGAAAAACTTTTGAAAATAATTGAATTCTTGTGGTGAATATAAATGAAAATTTTGTTATTTGTAGAAGTAATTAAACTTTTACAATGAATTTTAATAAAATTCTTAAAAGTAATTTAATTTTGTCGAAGTTTTACTATTTAAGAAAATAATTGAATGTGTTGCGAATAAATTTTAAAAAATAAAATTATAATTATACGATGACTAACTTCCATTGATTATTTAGAAAAATTTAAATATAAATCTTTAAAAGAAGTAAATTAATTTCAATAGAATGTACAAAAAATTTCAATTACATCAAAAATTTTCAATTATTTGTTTGTAAAAATTCAATTATCTTAGAATAATAGAATTAAAAAATCTTATTTTTTAAAATTTTCAAAAAAAAACTACGAAAATTTAATTTTATTAAAAAATTTAAAGTGTGTGTTTTTTTAAATTAACTAATAAAAATTTTAGTTATTAATCTTCGCACTGAGAAACGTGAGTACATTAGAAAGTGACTCCTTATAAAATTTAATTATTTATCAATTATTAAATTAAAATACTTTGTAAATTCGATTTTTCAAAAAGTTTTTAATGAAATTCTTTAATTCTTTTTTTTGTCACCGAAGCTACTATTTCCTACTTTTTTAATCATCGAGGCTACTTTTTCCTAAATTTTTTAAACTCTTAATGGAGTGCGAAGCCTGAAATTTTGATTTTCTTATAAGTGTTTGAATTTTTAAAAAAGCCTGCACTTTTTCCTTACTCTTTAAATCTAAATTAGTTGTTTTCTACTAATAATTAATTGTTTACTGATTGAATTAGTCAAAAGTGTTACTAATTCAATTAGTAAACGACTCTTTTATCAGCAGAAAACTACTAATTCAGCTTTATACAGTAATTAATTAGGAATTTTTTTTCAATTTTTTTCTACATTGTGAATTTGAGTTTCTGTATATCTGGCGATAATGTGCTGGCACTTGAAAGATAATAGTAAAAAAATGGTAATTTAAAAATCGGTTGACAGTGCAATATAATTGGCAATCCTTATTTCCAAGAGTCACGCACGCGCTACCTGTGTGAGAATGAAAGAGAGAAAGAGAGAGAGAGAGAAAGAGGGAGGGAGATAGATAAGTTAATGAAATCGCCGTTGATGCTTTTGCACATTGGTCCGTTATGCGTATGTGTATGCACACATTGCATATACTGGCATGAATTGATTAACCGCAATTCTCAACGGACACCAATGCCGGGCTAAATTAAGTTATCGATTTATTTTCAATACTGTACCCCATAAAGTGCACCCTTTTTTTAAGAAATTAAGAATCCTCTGTTAAGTAAGCATTTATGTGACGCGTCACGTTCGACCGTTAAACCGCTATTTCGTTTCTGAACAAAACCTTTTTAATTTTACCCTCATTGTATTTATTTAAATTAATTTCTTTCCTTCATATTTTGGTGGGGAAAATTAATTGGAAATTTTGTTTTGGGTGAGAATTCGTGAAATTTTCACAGAAAACAAAAAGTATTTTTTTTAAATCAAAATGATAAAAAAACATCTCTATTTGGTCTTAGGAATGTGTCCACCAAAGAACAGAAAAAAATATTATTTTTCATAAAAGTTATTGCAAAATTGATTTTTTTACAACTTTTTAAATAAAATGTTATTTCTCCTAAATGAATGAACCGATTTAAGTGAACCTAGCGGGAATATAAAGGGGTTAAAATATACTTTCGTTTAGAATAAGAAAATTTTTAAAAATTTTATATTTTAATAATTATTTAATGAATTTTTTATAAACAATTTTTTTTTAATGTTCTGCGCCTTTTAAAAATTTTTAAAAATATCTACATACACTTAAAACTATAAGAAATCAAAATTCGTTGAGAAAATTTTGGAGCGACAATTATTTTAAAAGTTATAATGGAAATTATATTGGCACGGTGTAGTGCATCAACACTGAACTTAGTTTTTGATCATTTTTATGGTTATACAGTACCGTCCGAAATTTTCAATCCACCCATTGTTAAAGGAAAGAAAAAAAATGTTTAACATAAAATTCATAAAAACTAAAAATGTTTTTGGTTTATATTTTGAAAGACGATAAAATGTTGAAAAGAATAAGATCTTATAGAAGTCATTTGGCCAAAATTTGTAGAAGATATTCTTAAAAATCGTAATTTTCAATGTTTTACAAAAATTTAAATAACTTCTAAAATAATAAACGCTTTTTAATAATCTTAGGCTTATTTTAAAGATCATGTTCTACGGAATAAGAATTACTTATAGGCATTAACCTGTAATTTTTTACTTGGAATAAGCATGACGTCAAAGTTGGTTAAAAAAATTTAAAAAAATTTCAAATAATATTATTAACAAAAAAATAATTTTTGAAATTCAAACATATTTTTTAATTAAATTTTCTTGAAAAATCTATACCCTATCATGTTTTATATATGTTCTAAAATAGTTTTTTGTACAAAACATGTATTTGAAATTTTCACAATTTTTTGGACAAACTTTGACGTCATGCTTATTTCAAGAAAAATAATACAGGTTAATGACTATAAGTAATTCTTATTCCGTAGAAAATGACCTTTAAAATCAGCCTAAGTTTATTAAAAAGCCTTGATTATTTTAGAAGTTATTCAAATTTTTGTGAAACATTGAAAATGACGGTGTTTTAAAAATATCTTGAAAAAATATTTGCCAAATGACTTCTGTGAGGTCTTATTCTTTTCAAAATTTTATCGCCTTTAAAATATAAATAAAAAAATTTTGAGTTTTCATAAATTTTATGTTAAAAAATTTTTTTCATTTCTTCAAAAATGGGTGGACTGACAATTTTGGCCTGTACTGTATAACTGAATAAAAATGTTAATTCGACAGTGTTTTGTTCATTTCGTAGTTAAAAATAATGTTTTAATTCTGAAAATCATCAAAATCGTATCTCTGTTAGATATAATTTCTATTATAACTTTTAAAATTATTGTCGCTTCTCAATTTTCTTAACGGATTTTCATTTCTTATAGTTTTAAGTATATGTGAATATTTTTTAAAAATTTTTAAAAGGCGCAGAACATTAAAAAAATTGTTTATAAAAAATGTATTAAATAATTATTAAAATATAAACTTTTAAAAAATTTTCTAATTCTGAAAGAAAGTATTTTTCATTGCCTTTATATTCCCGCTTGGTTCACTTAAATCGGTTCATTCATTTAGGAGAAATAACATTTTGTTTAACAAGTTGCAAAAAAATTAATTTTGCAATAACTTTTATAAAAAATAATATTTTTTTCTGTTCTTTGGTGGACACATTCCTAAGACCAAATAGAAGTAGGAAATAGTTTTTTCATCATTTTAAATTAAAAAAAATACTTTTTGTTTTCTGTGAAAATTTCACGAATTCTGACCCTTTTTCAAACGATTAGTTTAAATTGTTCTTTGTAAAAATTAATTCAAATGATTGTATTTTGCAATAATATTATTATTTATTTCTAAATTGGAATTATTGTACTTTGTAATGGCTTTGATTTTATTTAAAGATAAAGAAGTAAAACTGATAAGTTTGATTGGTAAAATTTAAGTGAAAGTTAATGAGTTTGGTGTATAATTTCGTTGAATTTAAGGCACTTTATACAATTGTGCGAATCTTATTTATTTAATTGAAAAGTGAACTGAATGCGAGTGCTAAAAAGGTAAACAGCACACACGTGCATGAAGTGAGGGTACAGGAATCAAGTTGATTGTAAGTTATATGCGACGCGTTTGCTTTATATCCCCAAAGCAACTTTCCGCACTCGTAAAGCTGTTTTTACCGTCCCTCGGCACTTTCCAACGCCCTCAATCTTTTTCTCTCCTTTTCTGACTCGATCAACCCCTTTTGCCTCTCTGATTTCTCTCACCTTGTTCTCCTCCTCCACCTACTTCTCTTTGGTTTCGTTCAGCATTCCTCTCGTTTTACATTCACTTCATTCGGAAAGTGAATCGTCCCTCTTTTACACACACATCCCTTTGCCATTTGCAAACCACTACTATTAATCCTACAGGTCACGATTATTTTAAGATGCCTTTAAATCGAAGTTTTCGCACTCCTCTAAAAGAGGTTTTTCATTTTATGATTGACGATTTCCGTTTCAGTCTCTTGTTTTATCTGAACTTTCTTGTTTCATTAGAACTTTCTTGTTTTATTGGAATTTTCTTGGTGGTACAAAAATTCGATTTTGCATTTCTCTAATCTTTTTTTCGATTTCTGTAGTCAGAATTATGACTTTTTACCTAAATCATATAGAAAATAAAATCCAGAATTCAATCATAAAAAAGATAATTTTTAGAAACAAAAAATTGATTTAAAACTTCTAAACGTATCTTCTATTTTAAAAATACAATTAGTTGTTGTAGCAAACTTATCCTATTGGTCACTTTGCAAGAACTTCAATAAAATTCTTTTAAAAATTAGATTCTTTTTAGAATTATTTAGATTAGTTTACAGAATTTCTATTGTTTTAAAGAAATTTAAATTACTTGTCTATAAAAATTAAGCTTTCTTAAAAAAGCGGAAATATTTTTTAAAAATTAATTTAACAAACTTCTAAGTAAAAGAAATGTGTTTAATGAGAGTACAATTGATAATAAATTTAAAATTATTGCTAAACAATGAATATTATTAAAATACAACATTAAGTATAAGTTGAAATAATAATTATTAACAATAATAATAATTTAGTCATTAATTTAAGTAAATAAAATTGTTTAAAGTAATAAAAGGAACTAAGAAAAATATTTTTTTAAAAAACTTATTTCAATAAAAGCAATTCTAATAATTATTTTCATTTTTTCTTTTTTTTCTTCAGAACATTTAGAAACTCAGATGTTCGACTTAAAGAATGTAAATTTTTTTTTAAATTTAAAAATCGTCGATTTGTTTATTTTTTTCTAAAGAAAATTTTAAATTGATGAAATTTATCGATTTTTTCAAATTTTAAGTTTCAGAAAATTTTTGCAATCGTAAATTTCGACTGAATTTTTTTTTATTTTACAACTGAATTATATTCGAAAATTCAGTTTTTGAACGATTTTTAAAATTTCTGAAAATTGAAAATTGATCGATAAATAATTGAATTTTTGAAAATAATTTTTTTTTCTCTTTTTACATTTAGAGCATACAGGAATTTCTTTTTTTCAAAGAGAATTTAGAATCACTTATGACAATGGTTAAATTTTTTATTTTTTTATTTAAATGTAAAATAGTCTCCCATGTAAATGTACTTTTTCTATCAAATGCATCATTATGTTTAATGGCAATTAATTAATTTTTCCTCTAAAATGGTCAATTTTTAAAAATTGTTAAAAGCAGTTAAATTTGTGCTCAACATTCGACATTGCCAAAATATTCAAATTACCACCATAAGTATAATAAGCAATTGACAAAAAAGGCACTTAGAAATATTAGAACTAGAAATATTATTATTTTTGTTGAATAATAGAAATTTAATTTTTCAATGTTGAAAGGTTTATTATAAAATTTCTTTCTCTTTCAAGTGAATAATTATTATTTAAGGTTTATTTTAAATTTCTTTAAAAACATTTTTTTAAAGTTTGTCAGTCAAAATTGAAAAGCGCAGGAAGTCCAAATTTGAGTTACTTGTTTCCAAAATCTTTTTTAACTATGAAAAATAAATTCTATTTAATATTATTGCAATTTTCTTGCTTTCTCAATTAAAATTAAATGAAAATTGTAGAAGAAATATTAATTCCAAACGACTATTACTCTTTTTCAGAATCATCATAATTCACAGTGAATTAATGACGACGAAGAAGAGTACAAGAAATGGATGAATCGTTATACTTTTTCAAAAGGTTTGTATTAATTTTTTTTACAAAATGTTATACACTTTTTTTATATAAAAATTTACTTCAATAAATAAAAATATTCAATATTCAACTAAGAAGGTGGAGGGTTAAAGTTTTTCAATTTTCTAATCAATTTTATTTTTCAGTGTATGAAAAATCGAAAATTGCCAAAGGAGGAAAGATGTGGAGAAGAAAAGAGGTCCCAGCACACTGCCGTGTTTTTTTATATATTTTTTTTGTAGTTTACTTAGACTATTTTTTATTTATTTTTTTTTAAATCTAATTTAGTCTATTTTTTTCTTTCTTTCTTAAATTTTCATTTCACGGTTCCGTGTAGCCCCTGATCTGGCGCAGAAGTGCAATCAAGAGCCAGGGATCTTCAGGGGTGGCCCAGAACGGGTGATGTCGCTATGGATAATCCCATCGCCACAACGTGGGCTCATCATCCACCGAGGGAATCGCAAAAATGGTTAATCGCAAACTGTGGTGCCATTAAAAGTGAGTCGATCGAACAGTCGGCTGAATATTATCAAATTCAATTTTTATCATTTAACCTTCTCTGCTTGACGAGCTGTTTGATTTTAGTTTCTTCATTAAAAATTAGCAGACTGAATTAATTTTAAGAATTAAAAATAAATTTTTTAATTATTGCTTTGAAATTATAAACCTTGTGAATATTTTTTATTTTTTTTTAAAGTGAATTAAAATTTCATAATTTTATAGTAATGGATTTAAAAAATAAATTAAAGTCAATTAAAATAAATTTAGTGGAATTAAATATAAAAATTTGTCTTCAAACAGGGAAGATATTTGAACAACATGGTGACGCCACTGACAAAATATATTAATTTTATAGTATTTTTTTTTTGTTACTAAAATACAAAATTTACTCTAAAAGTAAATTAATGTTTTTGAATTTTATTTTACAGTATTTTTTATTATTAAATTTAATTTACGTAAATTAATATTTTTGTCAGTGTAATTTTTATTGTTCTATCTTTATGCATTGGTACCTCGATCGAGTGTCGCTTGTATTTTTCTTGTATTTTTTTTTTTGTAGAAAGGGACGGCCCTTTGAATATCAGTATAATTATTTTACAATTTTCGTATTTTTTTGATTTTTATTAATTTTAATTTTAACATTTATTGAAAATAAAAACTTAAATAACACAAAATATTAATACTTGAACGTTAATGATCAATAAAGTTTACATATAATGCTGATTGTTTTGTTTTTTATCGAGTAGAGTCTATAGTTTTTAAAAAAGTTTACTCGATAGAGGTTCCAGTGTAGTATTTATGTTATTTGTATGTATTTTTATATTTGTACTTGTTTGTATTTATATTGCTAGTGTTTGGAATGAGCTCAGGTGACGGATGCGTCCCGGGACGTTACGGTGATTCCACATGCTAAAGTTGTGTGGTTTCGCCTATCCCTAGTTTAGGCCTTTTGCACCTGGGCTCTATTTGTTATGACGTTTGCTCGTATTTAACGTCATTAGGTTAATTGAAAATAGGTTTGAATTAAATAGACGATGAAATAAACGAAAAATGAATCGGGCAGATAAAGAAATTGGGAAGGTAGGCTAGTTCTTTTTTTCACAGGTGTGGTTCGTTAATTAGAAATAGGTTTACAATTAATTAGGCGCTTGGATAATCGAAAAATAATCGGGAAGGTAGAATTCGGGTAGGTAGAGCTAGTTCTTTAGGGAAAATCGGGAATATTTGTGACTCATAATGATTTCAGTCACAATTACTGGAATTTACTAGTACTGAAGGATCCCTTCGACTCATAATTTGAGTCTCAATTACTGTATTTAACAGTAAAATTGTGAGTACTTTGCATGAAATTTATTTTTGTCACCATGTTGTTTACAATCTATTTTGTTTCTTTATGCCAATTTTGTGTATCATATTATGTTGCATATATTTGTTGTTTGTAAAAAGGAAATCTTATTTGAACGGTAGAAAAGAGTCTTATTTTAGTTTGCAACATTTTTAAGACAATATTTTTTTATTTTTAGAATACATTTTTAATCTTGTTTTTTTAAATTAAACAACTTATTTTTTAACAATAAACAGCTTATTTTTTTAAATAAAACATCTTATTTTCTAAAATTAAACATCATATTCTTTAAAATTAAATGCTTAAATCGCATTTCTTGACAAATTTTGTTTCGCAAAAAATTATTATAATAATTATTGTTATAATTATTATATTTAAGAAATATATATTAAATATATATTAATATATATTAAGAAATAAATATATTATATTTAAGAAATTATAACAAAATAATTATTATTACATCTCTCTAAATTGGAATTAATGAAAATGTTTACTAATTTCAATTAGTGACTAATTTTTTGCTGTTAAAATAGTAAATTTTACTACAAAATTAAGTAAAAATTACTACTTATTAGTAAAATTTAGTAATTCAAAAGCAAAAAGTCATTAACTAATTCAAATCAGTAAACATTTTTACTAATTAAAATTTAAAAAACATAATTAATTAAATTTTTTTCGCGAAAATTAAATATTATAAATAACCAGGGTTCGTTTTCTCCACGATAATGTTTTTTATTCTGTTATTGTGCATTAAAAGTTAATAAATTAGTGCTAATTTTACAAATTCATAGAAAATGAATTTATTTATGTTTTCAAATAATTTTAAAATTGAAAAAATTTGTAAACTGGGTCAGAATTCGTGAAATTTTCACAGAAAACAAAAAGTATTTTTTTTAAATCAAAATGACGAAAAAACATTTCTATTTGATCTTAGGAATGTGTCCACCAAAGAACAGAAAAAAATATTATTTTGTATAAAAGTTATTGCAAAATTTATTTCTTTGCAACTTTTTAAACAAAATGTTATTTCTCTTAAATGAATGAACCGATTTAAGTGAACCAAGCAGGAATATAAAGCGAATGAAAAATACTTTCGTTCAGAATTAGAAAATTTTTAAACAGTTTATATTTTAATAATTATTTAATACATTTTTTATAAACAATTAATTTTTTTTAATGTTCTGCGCCTTTTACAAATTTTTAAAAAATATTCACATAGACTTAAAACTATAAGAAATGAAAATCCGTTGAGAAAATTTAGAAGCGACAATAATTTTAAAAGTTATAATGGAAATTATATCGAACAGAGATACGATTTTGATGATTTTCAGAATTAAAACATTATTTTTAACTACCAAATGAACAAAACACTGTCGAATTAACATTTTCATTCAGTTATATAACCATAAAAATTATCAAAAACAAAGTTCAGTGTTGATGCACTACACCGCGCCAATGTAATTTCCATTATAACTTTTAAAATAATTGTCGCTCATAAATTTTCTCAACGGATTTTGATTTCTTATAGTTGTAAGTGTATGTAAATATTTTTTTTTAATTTTTAAAAGGCGTAGAACATTAAAAAAAATTAATTGTTTATACAAAATTTATTAAATAATTATTAAAATGTAAATTTTTTAAAAATTTTCTAATACTGAACGAAAGTATATTTTATCCCCTTTATATTTCCGCTTGGTTCATTTATTTAGGAGAAACAACATTTTGTTTAAAAAGTTGCAAAAAAATTAATTTTGCAATAACTTTTATAAAAAATAATGTTTTTTTCTGTTCTTTGGTGGACTTTCTGTTCCCTAAGACCAAATAGAGTTCTATTTGGTCTATTGTTTCTAAAAAACATTTATTTTTTCAACATTTAGATTTTAAAAAAATACTTTTGCTTGCTGTGACAATTTCACGAATTCTGACCCAACTAGTTTTGAATTTTTTTTTACTCAAAACTTTCTAACTACGTTAATTTTTTTTCTTTTGTAAATGTACACTGAAAAAAAAATTTATTTGATTTAAATAACCTATTATTTGTCTATAATCAAATAAATATTTATTTGAATCAAATAATTTTTGTTTGAATCAATTAATTAGTATTTGCTTTAAATACTGAAATATTTAATTCAAATAAAAATTATTTGATTCAAGTAAATATTTATTTGATTATAGACAAATAATCGGTTATTTGAATCAAATAAATTTTTTTTTCAGTGTATAATAAATTTTCAATGTAACTTTAAAATCAAACAAGAAAACTAACGTAAAATTTATTTTATTTTCTAATATTTTTTTTTCTGTCCTCTATAAATTTGTCCTTCATTTTTAAAAATAACAAATTTTATAGGAATGAAATATTAATTAATCTTTTTTAAATAGGGGAGAGTGGGCTACCTTGACCCGGTTTTTTTATAAAGTCCTAGAAATAATTAAATTTTTCAAATTCGGATCAGTTTATTGTTTCAAAGTAATACTGAAATACTCCTTTAGTTAATATACATAAGTTACAAACACAAGGTTTTATGATTAGATAATAAAATTTAATTTTTTTTTCTAACCTCCCAGTTAGAAGTAAGGAATTGAGAAGAATTGAAAATTTTCAACTTTTTACGAAAAAGGTTAAATTATTAATTTTTTTGAATTCTGATTCTGTCCAATTCATATGAATTCCGTTTGTAGACAAAGATTTGTTGAAAGTGAATTCTAATTAATTCCGTTTTAATATTAGGCGAGAGTAGAGCAAAGGCGCTACATTTACATTTACTGATGTATATTGTTTAACTTAAACAATAAATAATTTTTTTTTTAAACGAATTGTGGACTTGTTCTGTTTTCCTGTACAAATTAGGCATAGACTTTTTAAGGCTATGGCTTTTTAGAATCTCTTCTTTGGAGAGATTCGTCGTTAAGCTCGTGGCAACTTCTGTTATTATATAAGTTAACCCGGAACCTTCTCTCTCCTCTCCTAAGCTGCCCAAAGTCCTAGTAGATTATGGCCAGCGGCCAGCGACCTGAGAGATCCTGCTAAGACAGACACACACACACACAGACAACTTCCCTTTAGTTTCAAGAGGGAATGTTTGCTGCCGAAGAATAACACCTTCCACTTCGCTAATTCTCCAGGTCCAACTAAAACTTTTTAATTTATTGAAATAAGGCCAAATTGCTAGGAAGGTACAATTTTTATTTATTTTTTATAGAGAAATTCAACATTAATCACAAATATTTTATTTCACTTTCCCACTGGGATTACTAAAAATTTTGTTGAACATATAATAGTTCAGTTGAATTTGCTAAGATAGATGAAAATTAGTCAAAATTCGATTAAAACTAATAAAAAGTGTTTTTTATTCCAAATATATTTTTAAAAAATTGAAATAATACTTTTCAAGATATTAAATTGTTTTAAATATTAATTTCTCCTGATCTATGACTTATAATCATATTAAGAATGTTTGAAACAATTGTTTAGTGATGAGTGATTAAAAGAGTATAATATTTCATTCGAACTTATTCGAGAATAGTAGTTTTTGAAAATTTTCGATACCTCCCGTATATCAGTTTAGGAAAAGTCAACCAATTTTCATTTACTGTGGTCGAATGTTCATTTATTGTGGTTGAACATTTATTTACTGCGGTTGAAAGTTCATTTATTTCCGATTGAAATTTCATTTAGTCTACACGGCATTCTTTTTTGACAATGTTTATAAATTTTCAATCTATTTACAAGTTGACTCAAATACTAAAATTATCATCATTTAGAGAGCAAAACAAAATAATAATTTACCTCTAAAAATGTCAACAACATTTTTTTTCTTTTTCAATAAATTTTTTGAAATACAGATGTAAAATTGTTATTACATTAGAAATTGGTAATTTTTGACGAAAGCCGAAAATTTTGTATAAACATTTCCCCCGATGTTGTGCTATATGAGCTAATAATTTAAGCAAAATGGAAATCGTAAAGCATCATTGTTGAACAATTAACAATCGTGTGGCGCAACCCACGCAAAGATCTGACATATCATGCGGCTTAACTCTAGATCGGTGAGTGGTTACAATTTGCCCGGGGGCGGATATCTCGTTAAGTGACAATCGGAGGTGATATAGTGAAATACGAGAAATTCAATGGGATATGATAACTTCTCATCGTTTCGAATATTACGACCCTATTTAAAGTAAAACGAGAAAGGGTAATGGCAATGATTTGACGAATCCAATCGTCCTCAACTGAAATTAACTACCTAATTGGGAAATCTGTTAATGAGGTCCGCTTGATGGATGTCAGCGAATTGCCAATTCAGAGAGTAAATCTCTCTGTGACGAGAAGCTTTCGAGTACTCTGATGCGAAGGAAAATTGAGAAATTAATTGAATAGGAATGTAAGTGATGTTGGAATTTTTTTTTTTGCGAAGGAAAGGATCAACGTGCTTTTAACTCTTGGATATCATTTTAATGAAATTCTTTTTTTTGGGGCAAATAGAAAAACAGAAATTTATTTATAATGATCGTATTTGTATAGTTGGTTTAGATTTGGTTTAATGGTAAATATTCTTATTTTTTCCTTCTTTATTGTGGTTACTTTATGTAGCTGAATAGGCAAATTCTAAATTGCCCTTTATAAACCAATAGTCATTAATGTGCCGATTGTTACACCTTCTACTTCCCTAATTCTCTAGGTCCAATTAAAACTTTTTAATTTATTGAAAAAATTAATAAATTATTGAAAATTTGTACTTTACTAACCGATCACTGGTTAATAATGTACTCATTATTACCCAAGAGCAAAACGAACCCCTTGCAGGCTAATAAAGATCCCATTCTTACCCTAGGGAAATAATACTCTCTTAATTTAAATCAGTGTGATTCACTGGGATACAATTATAAGTAAAGTGACTTTCACTGGTTTTCTATTGAATTTTCACTAATTAATAATAAAACTGGTATACTTGTAACCTTGTCCACAGATCAATAAAGTACTTATTATTACCCTAGGGCAATAATGATCGCTTTATTAAAAAATCGTAAACTCATAAACTATGAAATTATCACTAATTCAAATAAAAAACGCTCTATTTTTTCTATTTCTGACAATAATTTCTATTTAAATAACAAAATTCTAGAAGAATTATGATGAAATTATTACTTATAAATATTGTTTAATGAATAATTTTACTTAAATATTTCAAAATTAATTGAATTTCAAAAGTGTTGCGTTTACAATGATCTCAAATACATGAACTTCAAAAGTTTATAATTTAAAATTTTATAAAATTTAAATTTTGAATGAATTTAATTAGAAGTTTTAAAAAGAACTTAGATTAAAAAAAAATTGTAATTTAACCCCTTCGCGCCTCAGGTACATATATGAACCACTTACAAGATCTAATAAACATCTTATAATTTTAAACCAATAGACAAGTAATTTGGTTTTTTTAATCACCAATAAGGCAGCTACTATATATAAAAAATAGGAAATTACATAGTACCACTACAATTATTATTATAAAAGAATAGGTAAATTATTGTTAAAAAGTTGTAAATTTAGTTTTTTTAATAGCTCAAATTCGCTTAAAACTTCTTACTCAGGTATTTTTGGGGTTGCTGATTACGAATCTAAAGTAAAATTTTCAAAACATTCAAAATTCAAGTTCGAGGAATTGACATTTTTTTCAAAATTGCTCATATTTGCTTGAAACTTGTTACTCGTGGTTTTTCAGGGTTGCTATTCTGAGTTTCAAAAATCTGACTTCAGTTTCGTAATAAGCGACTCTGATAACACCCAAGGAAAAATTTTTATGCAAATTTGAGCAATTTTGAAAAAAATGTCCGCCATATTGGAGACGCCATTTTAAATTTTGAAAATATTAAAATTCTGGCTTTAAATTCTTAATTAACGACCCCGAAAACCCCCGAGTAACAAGTTTTAATAAAATTCACTGACTAGGTGTCTCGGGGGTGTGATAGGATTACATTTTTTTAAATTAGTTACATTTTTTCTAATATATTTAATTATTTATTAACAATAAAGAATTTATAGAGCAATTTTAGTTAATAGCACAAAAAAATTTATTTTGGAGAAGATACAATTACAATTTTTTTAAAATTCTTTGTAATAATTTAATTATTTTCGTAAGTATTAAAATTTTTACAGGGAATCAATTATTTTCTAAAATCATAAAATTATTTTTTAGAAATTCAATTATTTTCATAAATGGTAAAAATGATTGCAAAATTTCATTTATTTTTAATACAAATTCGTTCTATGAGAATTCAGTTTTAAGAAACCATCAATTATTCAGTAAATTATTTACTTATTACATATTATGTTTTCAAAAATTTTCCTCAATTCAATGATTTTTAATATCCACTATTTTAACAAAGTTTCCCTAAAGAATTTAATTATTTGAATATTGGTTATACGTCAATTATGTAAAAAAAGTTTGTTATAAATTTCTACCCAAAAATTTAATTATTTTTATAAACAATAAAGATTATACAGGAATTCAATTATTTACAAAATTTTTATAAATTTCTATGCAATAATCCAATTATTTATTAAAATTCTATTCAAATTCCTCGAAAGGATTTAATTATTGAAAAATTTGTTGATAAAATTTCTAAATGAGAAATCAGTTGTGGAAAATTCCATTTATGTAAGAAATTAGTTATTTTTTATTTAAAAAATTAACTTCTCATAGAATTGTCTAAAAAGATTGATTTAAAAATGAACTTCCTTTGAAATTTTAGATAATAATTAAATATTAAAAGCATTATAGTATGAATTTTGAGATATAATTAAATTTTGAAAATTTTGTATGATAAAATATTTGCAAATTTGAAATTCTTATATTCTTTTAACTATCAATTGTGCAGAACTAATTTTATCGGAAAACTTTAAGTCAATTGTATTATGCAACGAAAAAAGGTTCCTAAGAAGCAAAAAATAAGAGGTTATGTTTTTATTTTTTATGTAAAAATACAGAAAGAGAATCAATTATTACTTAAAAATTATTAATCTCGAAGTCTTTACTATATTACAAATATTCAATTAAAAATCGGTTTTCAAATCAAATAATGAAAAATAAATTTTTAATGAAAATAAATCTAACACGAGCCTAACCTATAATTCGTTTGCTTCTTAGGTACAATTCTTAGGAGCGAGTTACAGTTATTTTTTTTAAACTATTTAAAGTTTTATATTCTAATCTATATTTAATTAAAAAATTTCCGAATAATCGATCTTTCGTAAAATTGAAATGTGAGCAAATTGATTTAAAAATTTTCAAAGAGCTTTGTCAAAAATTATTAAAAATAATGGTTTTAAAAAAGAACTTTAGTAAAAATTCTAGAAAATAATTATTGAATTGAAATGCTAAACATGATTTTAAGGAAGTAACAATAACACTATTCTTTGAATATAAAAAAATAATTGAATTCTGATAAAAACATTATTTTAAAATAACTTTTAGTTTATCTTTTAGATTATAATGACTATTAAAAGCAAAAATTTTGAAAAATAATTGAATTTTAAAAAAGTTTTAAATCACACCCTTTAAAATATGTGTATTTTTCATATAATTATAAATAATAATTCTGTAGAATTAATTAAATTTTCAGTGTTTAATTAAATTTTTTTCTGAAATTATTTAAAGTGTTTGTAATAAAATGGATTTTAAAATTCTCAAGAACTTTTTTCAAAAAATTTTTTTTTAATAATTGTTACCTGTAGGAAAATAATTGTGATTAAATATTTATTTAGAAAAGAAAAAGAAATTGATTTCTAAACAAATGGACATTAAAATTCTCAAGAACTTTTTAAAATAAATTTATTTTAATTTTCGATTCCTGTGGGAAAATAATTTTGATTAAATATTTATTTAGAAAATAAGTTATTGATGTTTTCGAATAATTTTACAATTAAAAAAATTCGAAAATAAATGTGATACAACCTTTTTTGAGTATCTAATTATTTTTAAAGTAAAGGAGAATATTCTTTAGAATCAGGAGGAAAGTCTAAATTTAGTCTTGAAGTTAGGAAAAAATTAAAGGGTATTAAATTTTTGTTGTGACTCTGTTTAAGGAAATACTAGGCTCTTAATTGACTTTGCCTACGGGTCAATAAGTTATTCATTATTTCCCTAGGGCAATAGTGATTGATATATTGAAAAAAATCTTTTTTAATATCAAATTTCTTTCCTACTTTCGTCTCAGAATTGCAAATTAAGTATATTTTTTTCTCAATATTCTCGATGCATTTAATTTCGTATAAAATTATTCACAACTCGTTGGTTTTTATATTTTTTACATTAAAAATCAATTAACATGTCACTGAAAATTACCCACACAATGTTAAGTTTGAAAATCTTTTCTTCCTTTGCTCAGCGCTTAAAAAATTCTACACCAATAAATAATCGATAATGATTATTTGAAGAAGATAAAATTGATGTCGTTCAATGCAAGTTTCCCATCCATAATTTTATTATACTATCCTCAGAAGCTCAACACCATGCTGTTATTACGTGTTATTCGAATGTATTACCATCTCTCCTATAATGAAGTGCCTTCTGGCATTTTATTTAATACTCTCTCGGCGTTTTGCATGGGTACCAGGTAATCATCTGGGTGTATGATAGGGTAACGGCTACTGGGCGTGGAATAAATCTGTAACCTCGACCAGGATAACCATGATGGAGTACTTTCGATACGCTATAGACTTTACGACGTACATACGGTTCGCTACCGGGGAATACGGCTTACCGTTATTCGTTTTCGCAAAAAAAAAACAAACAACAAAAAAATGTAAAAAAAATTCACGTTACAGGAAGAAAAGTGACTCCCCCTCCATTTTTTTTGTTGTTGCTAGTATCGTTGTCAGTAATGGACAGGAGGACAAAGTTCTGTCACCATTCGGTGAAGAAAATAAACATCACTATTGGACTGATTGTAACTGTCATATTCCTATGCGGCACATCCAGTAAAATGCACGAGTCGTTTGTTACGATGTCAAAAAGCATCATGCAAAAAAAAAACGTGTAAAAGTATACATCTTGACCATTAACCACAAAAGGTATGGCAAAAGTGACTTTATCACCCATTATTTTTCACAGCTCTAGCCATAGAAACTTTCTGCTTTTTCTATCTACAGTTCAAAACTTCCCTTTCGGTGTAAATTTTTTTAAAAATGGATTAATTAATCAGTCGTAAATTTTGTAACGATTCTTTTGCACCAAAACAAAATTGCGAAGGGGAATAAATTCTAAACTGACTCTAAAATTGTCGAAATACTTTTATGATTACGATCTGTAACAATGTGACAATAATTTCGTGAGAGAAATTAATTATGGGAGTAACACCATTTAGATAATAATAATAATTATAAAAATATTAATAATTAACTATAATAATCGTCGTTTCATTACTTCTTTACTATTTTTTTTTAATTTAACAGTATTATTCTTAATTCTCAAATAATTCAAAAATATTTTTATCGATCAAAAAAATGTTTAATGTTATATTATTATTTCCTTTGTTTTTGAAAAATCAGCATTTTTGTTACAAACATTTTTGATAATTAACAAACGAAAATCCTGTAAAATATTTTCCTTTCTTTTAATATGAAAATCTTAATTGCTTGACAAAATTTTTACTCCTTCCCTGACTCTAAAAAATATTTTGATATTCACTCTAAAAATGATTAAATACTCCAAAAAATATTCAATTACAATTATCTACGAATTTCTTTAATTGTAAAATTATTCAAAAACATCAATAACTTCTTTTTTCTAAATAAATATTTCATCATAATTATTTTTCCACAGAAATCAATTTTAAAAATTTTTGAAAAAAGTCCTTTGAGAATTTTAAAATTAATTTTTTTACAAGCACTTTGAATAATATCAGAAAAAAATTCAATTAAACATTTAAAATATAATTAATTCTACACAATTGTTAGTTCTAAGTATGAAAAATAAAAATTTCAAAGAATTTGATTTAAAACTTTTTTAAAATTCAATTATTTCTTTAAATTCTTGCTTTTAATATTCATTATAATCATAAGAGCTAAACTGAAAGTTATTTTTAAATGAATTTTTATTTGGAGAATTTAATAATTTTAATGCATAGACAAATAATTTATTGAATAGTAAAAATTTATTAAAATTAAATTCTCATAAAGAATTTTACCAAAACATTTTTACATAATTGATTTTTTTCGCTATTTTTTATAAAAATGTTTTCAGAAAATTACATTTTTCGATGAATTTGATTAAAATTGTATTAAAAATAATTATGAAACTCTGCAATGAGTCTTATTTATTAAAATAATTAAGTTATTGCAAAGAAATTTATAAAAATTTTGTAAATAATAGATTTCATATGAAATTAAGAGAAACTTTTGACAATAATTGAATTTTTAACGAAAATATTAAATAAAATTCTTGAATATAATTGAATTTCTTCAAAAAATTTTATTACTTTTAAAAATAATTGAATTTATGCAATCAGTTGTAATTTTTCTAAAATTCAATTTTCTTGCAAAGTTGCCAAAGTAGTCGAAATTTTTGGTAAATTTAATTGAATTTTTTTGAGTAATAATAATAATAATAAATTAAATACTTCGTTTAGCGGGTAGTTTGCCACTTATTTATATTATTTGTAAAAAAATTGTTAAAAAAATTTCATGAAACTGAACACTGCAAAAAGAAGTATCTTAATTAAGATGTTTTGGTAGTCATTTCTAAGATGTTATTGTAGTCACTTTTTATTCATTAAAAATATCTTAATTTAAGATGTTTAAAGTATCTTCGTACACATTTTCCAACAGATTTTTTGGGGAAAAAGTTTTGAGGTTAACTATGGGCTTATGTGTAAGATACTTTATGCATCTTAGGTTTTAGTAACTTAAATTTTTTTCGCATCTTACAATTTACAAGTAACTTATCGCTAAACATCTTATTGCAACTGAAACATCTTAATAAAAGATGCTTAAAAAACTTACAAAAGTATCTTACTTTTAAAAGATGGAAAAAATATCTAAGACGTATAAAGCATCTTAAAAATCTGTAAGATACTTTCGAAAACATCTTATTTTAAGATATAAGATACCATTTTTCCATCTTACATCCTATGTTAAGATATCAAATAAGATACTTATTTTTGCAGTGAATTCTTTTTAAATTTTTAAATATAATATTATTCAAAATAGTTTTTTTAGTCAAAAGTGAATAATAGTTGAAGATATATTCAAAAATATCAATAATAAATTCCATTTCAGTAGAATTGATTACTTATTTGTTATTTTATTTAAAATTAAAATGAAATTCAATTAAAATTGTTTAATTTTAACTCAAAAACTATTAGAAATAAAATAACAAATTAGCAATCAATTCTAATTAAATGTAGTTTATTTTTGATATTTAATACGTCAAAAATAAAGTAATGAATATATCTTCCATTCTTTTTAATTCGAATATACTCGAAGTGTATCTTTAATTTATTTTATTTTAAAAAAAAATTTAATTCGAGAGCCCTATAAATAAAATTGACAGTGTAACTTGAAGCTAAATAGTTGTATTTAATATCAAAGTAAAAATGAAATGGTAAAAATAAATTTTAACGAAATTATAAATTTATTTTCTGCAAAATTTAAAAATGATAAAACCATAGAAGGATTACATTTTTTTTATAACATTCTTCGTAAGAAATAAATTATATTTGTTATTTTGTTCCTCATAGTTTTTTTAGTCAAAACTAAATATAATAGTGAAAAATATATTCAAAAATATTAAAAATAAATTACATTTAAGTAGAATTAATTACGTATTTGATATTTTGTTTAAAGTTAAAATTAAAATTATTTAATTTTGACTAAAAAACTATTAGAAACAAAATAACAAATAAGCAGTCAATTCTAATTAAATGTAGTTTATTTTTGATATTTAATAAGTCAAAAATAAAGTAATGAATATATCTTCTATTATCGTCTGAATTGCATTCACGCCTTCCTATGAGGGTGAATTTTTAGAAAGTGACACTTTTAAATTTCAGTTTTTCAATTAATTTTTTTCTTCAATTATATGGTTTTTTCTATTAAAACTAGTTAATTTCATACTCAAGAGTAAGATTTTTAGGTTGCGAAAAATTAATTCTTAAAAATATTAAAGTTTTTTTCATTTGGAAAATATTATTGTTGCTCCATTAAATTAATTTTATTTAATTGGCGAGCTTTTCTATTAAAATTTCACGCTAATATCGCGTTCACGAAATCGAAAATAAAATTACACTGCTTAAAAATTAATAGTTTGTATATTTTAATACCAAATATATTCAATTAGATGAAAATATAAATGTATTTAAAGTATTTGATTTAATCGTAATTTGGGTTAATTTTTTCAAAGCAATGCAGGTAAATAATAAAAACAAAAGAAAAACTAGCATATTTCAAGAAAAAGGCTTCATATTTGTATACATTAGGGCGCAATTAAAATATTTTTTTAGTTAAACATACAAATCTCACACCCTTATTTTATATTACCATCGAAATATTCCGTTGAATTTACTTCTACATTCAGTTATTTATTAAAAAGGAAGGCTTCGAAGATGAAATTAATTTTTACTCGGAGAAAAATGTAAATTTCGATTATTTATAACAGCAATAATTTTTCTCCTTTTTGTAGATAAAATATAGGAAAATTTAACGTCAGATTCTCAGCTTTATTTTGATGTGCATTAAAATTTTGTTTAAGATATTTTTAAAGTATAAAATGTCAGTAATCATTGTAAAGTAATTTTAACCTAAAACTGAAGACAAAGTTTAAACATTTTTATCAAAAACAAAAGTGAGGTCTACAAATTTTTAAAATGCACATAATGATAGAAAAAACATTGTACTTTCTGACAATATTTTAAAAAAATTTCTGAGAATTTGAAAAAAACCATGAAAATTTAATTTTATTGTAGAAGTCCTATTGGAGACATGTTGAAAAGGCTTTGGAGATGAAAGTAATTTAGTTATTACGTAAATTAAGTTGAATAAAATTATTTAATTTTCTTTTAAAAATGATAAATAAGTGCTAAATTTTCACTATGGAAATTGATTATAATTATTAAAGTGTAGATTTTGTAAAATTAATCGAGACATAAAAAATGTCACTTTCAAGAAATTCACCCATGAACAATAGTTAATCTTAAAAGATAACATTTTTTGCTTAACTGAATAAAAATTTAAGTTTTATTTTCATGTGACATGCAGTGTAAAAATTACATTATTGTTATATATGTTAAAAGTAAAATAAGTAACATCACGCGCACGATATTTGCGCTAGTAATAATAATATTAATAATGAAATACGATTGGAAATAACAGAAGCGAGGTTTTTTTTTTTTTTTTTTTTTTTTAATAAAATTGAAGGTGGTTGAGAATGGTTGTGCTAAAGGGAAAGGGATGGAGATCGAGATGCATCATTAAGGATGCGATTAAAAATGTACTCGTAATAAAATCGCGCGTTAACTTAACGAATGTGAAGTAATGCCTCATCTTGCCGCGTTGTTCGAGAGAGCCGGTCCCGTATTTATTGCTACGGCAATTGGGAACTCGTCCAAGTCGAACTCGTTCTTCCGAACGAAGGAACGTGGAAACGAAAGCGGGGAGAGTTTGTAGTTACACTTGCCCCCTGCATAATTAGCACGTCGGCTACCCATTCCTTTGTCCCGATCGTGAAGCCGCATTGCATCTTTGATGCACAAGACTCCTATTATGCGACAATAAATCAATTTTAATCGCAAAACCGCAAAGAGATTTTTTTCATTTAGGTCAAATGAAAAAGAAAAATAAGAAAAAATTTTTTTGTTCGTTGTATATATAGAAAAAAAATGAAAATGTTCATTTACATACAAAATATATGTGTTCCACTTTTCTGATATATGCAAAAATTATATTTTTCCGAAAAATGATTTTTGTTTTAAATTGAAAAAAATTGCTTTTACTGGTTGTGAAAATTTTACACATGGGAGTTTCTTTTTTAAGTGGAAAATTGAAATGGTTGGTTTTTATTGAGTTTTACTACTGATGAGTTGACGGGAAATTTTGATTTTAGTGATGAAAGTTTACTGTGAGTTTTAGTGAAAAATGGAAATATAATGTCTGACTGTTGATTACTTTTATTACTGATTACTACTTCTTTTACGATTTGATACTATTTGGATACTTTTTCTAGATTTGTGACACTTTTTTTAGAATGTACATTTTTT
The DNA here is from genome assembly GCA_032873175.1 of Leptopilina drosophilae. Classification (NCBI taxonomy): domain Eukaryota; kingdom Metazoa; phylum Arthropoda; class Insecta; order Hymenoptera; family Figitidae; genus Leptopilina; species Leptopilina drosophilae. The sequence continues at coordinate 41,823,205 of CM065480.1, forward strand.
GAAATCGGCTAATAAATGAAAATTAAATAATTATTGTGAAAAATTTTAATAAAATCCTCAAAAACAATTTTAAAAAATATGAAATTCTTAGAAATAATTTAAAGATTTTTTTATATTTTTTTAAAGGGTTCAATTATTTTTAAAAATTGTTAGACATGTTTTTCCCAAAGAAGTAAATTATCTTTATTATCTACTATTTTCAGAAAATATGCAAAAAAATGTATTTATTGAAAACAAATTTTAATAAAATTCTTCGCGAAAATTGAATTATTTTCATAAATAGTAATATTTTTAGAGAAAATTAATTATTTGAAATACAATTTTTAAAAAATGTTTTAAAAGAAATTAATTATTTTTAACCTCCCTACGGTTTAACACGAGTATACTCGGGGAGTATCTTTCATTTATTTTTGTTTAAAAAAATTTAATTCGAGAGCCCTGTAAATAAAATTTCCAGTGTAACTTGAAGCTAAATAGTTGTATTGTAATAATTACAATTAATTAATTAATAATAAAGTATTTTTCATTGTAAAAATGAAATGATAAAAATTAATTTTAACAAAATTATAAATTTATTTCCTGCAAATATTTAAAAATGTTAAAATCGTAGAAGGATTACGTTTTTTAATAAAATTTTCTGTAAGATATCAATTATTCAAAATAATTTAGATAGAATTTGTTTATAACAATTTAATTATTTTTAATACAATTATTTATTTAAAATTATTTTTTATGCAATTTTCATTAAATTTCTCGAAAGAATTTAAATATTTTTAAAAATTGTTAATAAAATATTCTACAAAAAAATGTTAAGAAAATTGGTTTTAAAAATTCATAAATATTATTCTTTAATAATAAAATTTCTTGCGGTATTAAAACTATATCTGTAATTTAAATATATTTAAATGTACATTTCACGAAAAATGTAATTATTTTTTTTAAATAATTGTAAAATTTATGGAGAAAATTTGATTATTATTTTTATTAACTTTGATAAAGTACTTTACAAGAATTTAATTTTAATAGATAATGAATTTATTTTTGTGTTTAATATTTGTATTCTGGTAGAACTTTAAAAAAAATTAATTTAAAATTCAATTTCAGATAAAATTCCATATAATAATGGAACAATAGTATTTAAATTAATATAAGTTTTGGATAATAATTCAAAATTTTAGAAGCGTTGCAGTATAAATTTTGAAAGTAATTAAATTTCAAAAGATTGTAAATTGTCTGTCTTTGAAAGTTTTAATTGTTGTAAAACTGTAATAATATTCAAATACATTTAGTTTGAAAAATTATTAATTTATTATTCTCCTAAAACTTGATTAAAGTTTGAAATAATTTTATTTGAAAACCAAGAAAAATTGTTAAATTTTGAAAGAATTAGTTATAATTAATTAGATATAATTAAATTTCAAGAAGGTTTTATATTGAATTTATTTAAAATTTAAATTCTTGTGAAAGAAAAATATTTATTTACTATTTGTAATTCAAGTATTGAAATTAATTTAAGTAATTCAATTATTAATTAAATAATAATTTAATAATTATTATTTAATTATTTATTATAATTAATGTTTATTAATTATTAATTTTTTAATTTAAGTATTGAAATTTGAAAACTATAAGAAAGAATTAGTCGTTTACTGTAGTTTAATTTTTTTACTTTTGTTAAATTGCTGTAAATAAATTGAAAAGGTTAAATTTAATTTCTAATTAATTTTTTAGTCGTCAAACTTAATGTATCGATAGATACTCTTTACAACTTTTTAGTCTTAAAGATACTTTTTCAAAATTTATAATCGAGTGGGAAGCCTGTGATTTGAAAAAAAATTCTACTGCTAATGAACAATAATTAAATTTCTGAAAATTTTACTTGAAGTTGTAGTAAGAAAATTAAACAGTCTAACCAACGTTTATCCTTACTATTGATTACTACAACACGGTAAATCATTAGGTATTAAAATAACACCAAAAAGGATTAAAATAATCAAATTTAGTGTTATTTTAATCCATTTTGGTGTTATTTTAATACCTAACGATTTACCGTGAATAATAAAATATTTATTGAATTATACTATTGATATTAACTACTGATTACAAGAATAATAAAATAAAATTTAGAGAATTTTTTTTTAAATTCAAGTAGAAAGTTTAAACCGCCTGACTGACGTTGACCTTTACTACTGATTACTACAATAATAAAACAAAACTTATTGTATTCTTTTTTTAAATTCAACCCGAAAGTCTAACCGTCTGACTCACGTTGATCTTTACTACTGATTACTAATGAAAATAATAAAATAAATATTATTAAATCTTTTTTTTAAATTCTAAAAATGTCTGCCTGACTAACGTTGACTATTACTACTAACTGAAAATAGCAAATTGATATAAAAAATTTTTTTGAAATAAAAAAATGAAGTGAAATGATTTAAAAATAAATAGAAGTGCAGCAATATAAACTAATAAAATAAGAATACAAAAATACCAAATAAAAGACGAAAATTCAGCAAAAGGCGAATAATAATCGACAATTTACAATTTGGCATTAAATGAAGTTTATTTTAAAATTGTAACTTGGCAAAAATCGCATTAGACCGCGTCACATTATCATCGGCATTTAGGGTCGAATATTGGGTCCCGGCTACCTGGGCCGCGTGTACAGAAAACACTGCGGATGCCTCATTAAAATATGCAAATATACACTTTGGGGTCGTCTCGCTCCTTCCCGCTCTCTCGCGCATGCGTCGAAATGTTTACGATCCCGGCGAAATTAAAAGTACCGCTAAAATACTGCTCCTAATATAAATGTGGTGGTCTGCTACTGCAAAACCACAAACATACACTCACACACACATATCTAATTTTAAAGTCCTTTCTCAAAAATAATCCGAAAACCTTTTATTCATTTCTAAATGAATAAAAATTCTCCGCGTCTCATTTTTTTTTCTTTTGCTCTCGGGGGAAAAATTACCCACATGAATATAAAAACTGCAAATTGGAATTCATTTATTATTAAATATACAAGTTAGTATTATGCTTGTAATATTATTGTAATAATTTCTTATCCGATTGAAGAATTTTATGATGATTTCTCACATTTTTATGCTTATGTTTCCACTTTAATTTTCGGGAGGAATGTTATCAAAATCTTTTGCCCTGACATTGTAGTTGAATTATGGAAATTATTTATTTTGTCGCGCAGAGTTTGTGCGAAACGTTTATGGGAATATTTAGAGATTATAATAATAAAGCTTGAGAGGAAAATTATTCACGGAGAGAAATGCAAAAGGAAATAATTTCTACTTTGAATTTTACAAAAAGGGTTTAAAAAAACGTATTTTAAAAAAAAGACGTGTTTAGATAAATTGAAAAATGAATTTGTTTAAAGAAAAAGTCAGAGTTGCCACAGGTCAGGGAAGACAGGGAATTCAGGGAAAAGTCAGGGAAAGTAAAATTGGTCAGGGAAGTCAGAGAAAAGTCAAGGATTTCTACTAAAAGTACTGGAAAAAATTGAATTTTTAAAATTCATAAAAAAACTGAATTTTTTTTCTTTTTGCCTCGTAAACTATGAAATTACCACAAATTTTAATACAAAACCTTCGATTTTTCTATTTCTGACAACAATTTCTTTTTAAATAACTTAAGTTTTCAAAAACTATCATAAAACTAATAATTAATAATAAATAATAAATAAATAATAATAAATAACAATTAAATAATATTAATAACAACTATCATAAATTATGATTTATAAATTATTTTATGAATAATTTTTACAATTTTCATAAATACTAGATTGATAAAAGAATTTAAGTTAAAAATACTAGAAAAGTTAGATTTCGGAAAACTTACAAATGATTACAGAAATTCAGTTATTTTCAAAAGTTAAAAAATTCTTCGCAGAATTTCAATTATGTTCAATAATTTAAAAACAATTCTTGTCAAAATTACAATTATGTTTATAAATAATGAAATACTTTATTAAAATGCAATTACTGTTAAAAGCTTTAATAAAATTCTTGACAAAATTCCACAAGAATTCAATTATTCAATTTTTACTAAATTTCTAAATAATTCTAAATAATTCAATTATTTTCATAAGTAGTAATAAAATTTTTCACAGGAATTCAATTATTTAAAATGCAAAATTCAATTCTATTATTTATATAAACTTGAATAAAATTCATTGTAAGAATAGAATTATTTTCAAAATTAATAAAATTCTCCGCAAAAATTCAATTATTCTCAAAAATGAAAAAAAAATATTTTCAAAATTTCAATTATATTTATAAATAAAAAGAATTCTTCTAAATTCAATTATATTTTAAAAATTTAATAAAATTCTTGGCAAAATTTTGTAGGAATTCAATTTTAATGAAGTAATTAAAAATAATTCCATTATTTTCATAAGTAATAAAATTTCCACAGGAATTATTTAAATTATTTAAAATTATTTAAAAATATTTAATTATTTAAAATTATTTAAAATTATTTAAAATACAAGATTTTGTAAAATTTTTCGGAAAATATAAATTATTTAAAAAATTCTTCACCGAAATTCAATTATTTTTAAAAACTGGAATAAAATTCTTCACATAAATACAGTTATTTTTATAAATTTGAATAAAATTTGTTGGAAGAATTAAATTATTTTTAAAGTGTAAGAAAATTCTTCGCAGAAATCCATTTATGTTTGAAAATTAAAAAAAAAATTCTTGTTCAAATTCCAAGTAACTTTATAATCAATAAAATTCTTCCCCAAAATTTAATTATTTTATGGAAATTTTATGAAAATTTAAATTATTTTTATAAGTAATAAAACTCTTTGCAGAATTTTAAGGACTTTTTATACAATATATATTTTAATGAAATTCCTTGAAAAATGTAATTATTCTTAAAAATTTTATTAAAATTTGTCAAATTAAATTCATATATTTAAAAATTTATTGATAAAATTCTTTATGAGAATTAAATTTTAACAAAGAGCATTCTATTATTCAATAAATTATTTATTTTTTAATTGAAATAATTGAATTTTTCTAGAATTTTCTAATAAAAATTTATTTAAAAATGAATTAACGGGTAATCGATTTATTATTATTTATGAAAGTAATTGAATTTTTGCCACGAATTTTATTACATTTTTTAAAAATAATTTAATTTTTTTGAGAAATTTTACTGCCTGTAAAAATAATTGAATTCTCGCGAAGGATTTTTTTTTTAGGATTTTTGTAAATAATTAACCTATTCTGAAAAATGTTATGGTAATTTAAATTATTACAAAACATGAAGAAAACGAACATCGCCTTCTTCATGCTCTCTAAATCTGAATTAGTAGAAAGTTACTAATGAAATGGTGAAAAGTCGTCCACTAAATGATTTAGTAATAATTCTACTAACAATTAGTAAAATTTTACTAATTGTTATTAGAGCGTTACTAATTGATTAGTAGAATTCTACTAACAATTAGTATAACTGTTTTATTAATAGTCGATAAAACAGTTTCACTAATTCATTTAGTGAAAAAGTGACTTTCAATTAGTAGAATTCTACTAAAACATTTGTAGAATTTTACTAAAAATTAGTAATATTCTACTAATTAAAAAGGTGAAAAGTCGTTCATGAAAACTACTAAAAATTAGTAAAATTTTACTAATTCTTAGTAGAATTCTACTTATTCAGATATAGAGAGTGTTTTGTAATAATATTCTTATAAGTTGTTCAATTTAAAAATGTTTGAATTTGAATGTTTTGAAGAATTTTAATTCCTACAGAAAATTAATAATGATTAAATATTTATTTAAAAAAGAAGTTATTAATGTTTTTGAACAATTTTCCAATTAATAAAATTTGTAAATAAATGTAATAGAACATTTTTTCTTGATTATCTAATAATTGTTAGAGTGAATCAGAATATTCTTTAGGTTCAGGGAAAAAGTGAAAATTTTGTCTGAAAATCAGGGAAAAGTCGGGGAAAAATAAAATTAAATATTTGTGGCAACCCTGAAAAGAGAATATTGTGAATTGGAGCAAAAGATAATATGGACCATGTTGGTATGTTGAGGGGCATATTTCCAGCTATGCCTATAAGCATATTCTCCAGCAACGGTGATTTTTATGATCTCGATCCGCTAACGAGAAGCCCCTTGCACCTATTGCCGAGTCTTATGTGGCGATAATTCTTCATTATCGTACATTGTTGCGAGCCATCCCGCGTACATTCGGAATGTATGCATATATGTGCGTAGATGCCTTTATGTCGACCTCTCTAAGCCACCGAGGAGGAGTATTTTTTTTTACGAGACAGCTGAGTACAGTAATCAGGACGCATTTTAATTGCCTTCTGTTCTTGTCGACTAAATTTGACTTTTATGACGACACGTCCTCTTTGGATTCTTCTTCACTAATAATCAGCCACTGATATCAGTGCGCCTTCACTCTTTTTATTTTCCTCTTTCAAGTTTGCCAACACTTTTACAATGAGAATTATTTTTCCCTCACAAACCAACATGCAAAAATAATTTGCAAAAAACTAATAATCCTCTTTGCATTATATTGCATTACGAATTATTGTAAAATAAGAAATTAGAAACAAATGCCAAAAATCAGTCATTGTGATAATATAATTGAATTGTTGCAACGACTTTTATATTAAAAATAGCAAGAAATTTTTAAATTTTTTGTAAATAATTGAATTTTTGCCAAGAATTTTGATAAAAAATCTTTTTAAATTTCTGCGAAGGTTTAATTATTTATAATCATATAATAGAATGTTTGTAAAGAATTTAAAAAAATCTATTGTCTCAAATCTAAAAAAGAATCCTAATTTGATTGAAAGTTAATTTGAATGTTAAAAAATTTTGTGTAGTGTTTCGAAACATTAAATTTCTAATTCTTGAAAATCAAAAAAAAAGAAAATGTCTCTTTTTCTTGCTAAAAATAATATCAACTTCTAAGGCAAATTTCTATAAACTATAAATTATTTGCAAACAATTACCGCAAACCTGTAATCATGTCAGAGTATGTAGTTATTCAAAACACCTAATTATTAAACTGTATACTTTAGCTCTATTACAAGGTGTTGTAATTCCCTCAAGATTATACTTTATAATGATCCATAATACTGAAATTGCTATATTTTATTAATAAAAATACCACTTCTTTTAATGCTACCACAAACGCTATTTAAAATTAACTTATTTATAAACCAATTTTATTAAAATTCAACAAAAAATTTAAGTGAACTTTAATCAAAATTTTTTCTCTAAATTTCGCTTTTGCAAGCGAATTTCTTTTTGCGAGCATATTTCTTTTTCGAAAAAATCAACACAGAACGAAGGAGAAGAAAATGAAAAATATCGAGAAACAAAAGATTTAAAAAAAGTCATATAGATACTGAATATAAGGACGCATTACTAAATAAAATGAAACTCACAAGCAGAAAGTTCTTTGACAAATGAAAATTAATTTTCTCAACTGCAATTAAGCATGCCTTTGTAGAACAATGCAATTCACTTGAATGAATATTCGACAGTTGATTTTGGATGCAAAAATGAAGTTTATTTTTTTTTTGTTTTTATTTTTTTGCATAACATTTTCTTAATGGCGAGTGTAAAAGCTACTATATTGGATGCGCGCGGACGGTGAATGTCCTATAGATCGACGGCCCCTCATTCGTATTCGGAACGAAAAAACTAAGATGCAACATTCGCGTTTCGTTAAAACTGGTCCCCATGCGAATCGAGCAACAACACAAGGGGTAGAAAATTATGCACAATTAATGTCAGTCAAGCATACTTATGTTGCCGTTATGCTGGAAATGTTTATGTATTCTCTGGGTTCGTTTTACGCGACCGAATATATTTCTCTCCGGGATAATCGTATACGGAAAGAGCGGCCTTTATGCCAGTGTTGTAGTAATGTCGATGACGAGATTGACGATCGACCTTAAGTGAATTTTATATATATATATATATATATATATATATATATTGACAAACCATGTCCATTAAATCACTTCCTTTTCATTATAATTGGATTTTTCAACCCCTTCAAAACATCGACTATGTCGAACAAGGAAAAAATGACTCGGACAAAAATTTTAATTTTCCAGGGTTGCCATAAGAGTTTTATTTTGCTTTATTCTTACTTTTCCCTGACTTTCGGACAAATTTTTACTCTTTTCTTGATCTTAAAGAATATTCTGATTCACTGAAAAAATTATTAGACATTGATTAAAAAAAATGTTGTTTTAATTTTTTTTTACGAATTTCTTACCCTGTTAAATTATTCGAAAACATCAAATACTTTATTTTAAAATGAATATTTAATTATTATTATTATTTTTCCATTAGAAAACTATACAAATTGTTAAAATATTATTATAAAACAAGAAGATATCGATTTATTGCTTGATTTCTTAAAAATTTAAATATTACAGTCATAATTCAGGGACCGATTCTAAAACGAAGCTAAATTAAAATTTACGTTTAATTTAGTTTTGTGTCAACCCGAAATTAAATTAATAAATTGAATTTAGTTTCGTGTCGACCCGAAACTAAATTAAACGTAAATTTTAATTTTGTTTTTTGTCGACTCGAAACAGAATTCAAAAACTAAATTTAGTTTCGTGTCCGACTTGAAACTAAATTAAAAAACTAAATTTAGTTTTGTGTCCGACTTGAAATTTAAGTCCGAAAAACTTAAACATTTAGTGTCACTCAAAAAATAACTAAAGAATTTCAAATATTTCAAGATTTAAATATACTATTTTATGTCTATTATTAAAATTATAATTCTATTAGTTCTTTAAATATTGTATATTTTTAGCTGTAATGTTTTAATTGAAACTAAATAATTAAGTTTCTCAAATATTTATTTTTATGTGTACTAAAATAAATTTATTGGTTTTCATTTTTAATTTAGTTTTTTAGTTAAGTTTTGAGTTGACACGAAACTAAATTCAATTTATTAATTTAGTTTCTGATCGACACGAAACTCAACTCAGTTTATTAATTTAGTTTCTGGTCGACACGAAACTCAACTCAGTTTGTTAATTTAGTTTTGTGTCAACTCAAAAACTAAAACGAAACTAAACTTTCGTAACGGTCCCTGCAAAAATTCAATTATTTTCATAAATAATAAAACTCATCGCAGGATGTCAATTATTTTTAATACAATTTTAAATAAATTCCTTGAAAAATTCAAATATACTTAAAAATTTTATTAGAATTTTTTTAACAGAATTGGATTATTTAGAAAATATTTGATATAAATTAGTTTATGAGAATTTGTTTTTTATTTTCAAAATATTTTTAATTAAATTTCTTTAAAAAAATTAATTATTATCACAAATTCTTATTAAATTCTTCGTAGAATTTTAATGAATTTCAAAAATTTTGTTAAAATTTAATTATTTACAATATATATTTTTTTAATTCTTAAAAGAAATCATTTATTTAAAAAAAAAAATTGTTAATAATATTTAGTTACAAGAAATTATATATTTTCTTAAGTTAGAAAATTTTTTGGTAAAATTAAATTTTTTTTATTGATATTCAAATGGAATTTCTCGATGGAATTTAATTATTATCAAAAATTAGGACAAAATTTATAGATGGAATTAATTTATTTTTGAAAATTCTAGAGAAGTCCATAAAAGAACTAAATTATTTTCACTACAATTATAATTAAATTCCTTGTATGAAGTGGACTTTTCTTGGACACAATTAAATTTGTATTTTTACAAATTTTATTTCTTTTCGGTATTTTTATCCAATATTTTCATAAATATTTAACATTTTTACAGGAATTCAATTATTTTATTTAATTTCATGTAAATTATTATTTTTTTTACAATTACAAGTAAAGTCTAAGAAAAATGCAGTTATTTTTGAAAAATTTATTAAAATTCTTAAGAAATAATAAAATTTTAAAAAGGGTCAGAATTCGTGAAATTTTCACAGAAAACAAAAGGTATTTTTTTTAATTTAAAATGGTGAAAAAACATTTTTATTTGGTCTTAGGAATGTGTCCACCAAAGAACAGAAAAAAATATTATAAAATATTATAAAAATATTATATTATTTTTTATAAAAGTTATTGCAAAATTAATTTTTTTGCAACTTTTTAAACAAAATGTCATTTCTCCTAAATGAATGAACCGATTTAAGTGAACCAAGCGGGAATATAAAGGGAATAAAAAATACTTTCGTTTAGAATTAGAAAATTTTAAAAAAGTTTATATTTTAATAATTATTCAATAAATTTTTTATAAACAATTAATTTTTTTTAATGTTCTGCGTCTTAAAAAAATTTTTAAAAAAATATCTACATACACTTAAAACTATAAGAAATCAAAATCCGTTGAGAAAATTTTGGAGCGACAATTAATTATTTTTAAAAAATTTTTTAAAGACGTAGAACATTAAAAAAAATTAATTGTTTATAAAAAATTGATGAATAATTATTAAAATATAAACTTTTTAAAAATTTTCTAATTCTGAACGAAAGTATTTTTCATTCCCTTTATATTCCTGCTTGAGTCGCTTAAATCAGTTCATTCATTTAGGAGAAATAACATTTTGTTTAAAAAGTTGCAAAAAAATTATTTTTGCAATAACTTTTATAAAAAATAATATTTTTTTCTGTTGTTTGGTGGACACATTCCTAATACCAAAAAGAAATGTTTTTTCACCATTTTGATTTAAAAAAAATACTTTTTGTTTTCTGTGAAAATTTCACGAATTCTGACCCAAAAGAATTTTTAGATACTCCTTTGTAGGAATTTTTAATAAATATTTAATTATTCAATAAATTATTTCTTTTTTGATTTAAATAATTAAATTCTTGTCGAAATTTGTAATAAAAATAGATTTGAAATTGAGTTTTAATTAAAATTTAAGATAATTATAGAATATTAGAAGCTTTGTTAGTGTAATTTTTTAGAAACTAAATTATATTAAATTTCAATAGATTTTTAAATCGGAATCTTTGGGAAATTGTTTTTATGGCAATAATGTTTCCTGTATGAACTTGACTTTTCTTCGACATAATTAAATTTGAATTTTTGCTTCCTCATACTGAGGAAGTATTGTAATACCAAAATTTTTCGAATTCGATTTTTTGACATATCTTTATGTTATTTGACCTCAGGAGTTCAAAAATGACATTTTTGAAAAATGTCATTCCGTATGTGTGTGTGTGTAAACATCACATTTTCATAAATATCTCCAAACTATGAAGAGCTTTTTGACTGAATTTTTTTTTAAATTGTAGGTCTCATCTACGGACATAAAATGAGAGCACTTTGAGACAGATTAATAAAGTTTAACTATATATTATTTTGATTTTTAATTTTTTAAAAAAACGTTTTTTGTCCATAACTTTAAGAAATGTTAGGACACCTATGAATGTTTTTCTGTAATTTTGTAGAGTTTTTTTAGACGCATCTTTTAAGCCCTCAATGAAAATTTTTCGTCCATATTCACCAGAGATATTAAACTTTTAAAAATCGAAAATTTTGGAAAATAAGACTTTTTTGAATATTTTGTTGAAAAATGTAGAAATAACTTTAAAACTATCACTATCATCTTGTAGAGCATTAAAAAACGCTTCGATTGACCTACTTTTGAAGCTAATTCGATTAGAAATAAAGAAGTTATTCATATTTTAAAAAACAGAAATTCTGATGGAAACTTAAAAAAAATTTTTTTAATGTGGAACTTGAATTTTTAATCAAATAAAGAGAAAAAATTATTACAGCAATTGAGAATAATTGTTCAAAATTTATATTTTATTATTATTAACATCTCTATGAGGAAGCAAAGTGTTCATGAAATGATCACCAAATTTATAACAAAAATATATATAACTTGGCAGCGGTTTTTAAAATTTTATTTCTTTTTGGTATTTTTAACCATTATTTGCATAAATATTAACATTATCACAGTAATTCAATTCTTTTAATTAATTTAATTTAAATTAACAAAAAAAAACCAAAACAAAAAAACAATAACAAACACAATCTGTAACAATATTAACATTTTTATTTTCAGATAAGTGGATCAAAGTTTTGAATAATTTAATTCGAAATTTTTAACAAAAATATGATTTAATTTTGGAAGAATTAAATTTGCAACTTTTAGAAATATTAAAACTTCAAAGAGGCTTTACTGTGAAATTATTTAAAATATTTTAATTCCTACTGAAAAATAAATAGGTATTTAAATATTTGTTTTCAAAAAAATATATTTTCTACTGTAATTTAATTTTTATATTATAAAAAAATTTAGCACTTACATTTAAGCTTTTGATAGCTACTTTTTTTAATACTTTTATCAGTTTTAAAGCTTCATTTTTAAAATTAGTTATCGTCTACGAAACCTGCAGTAAGTTTCAGTGATTTAGGGAAAGTTTTAATTGATGCAACAATTTTTTTTTTTGCTAATATAACGAAACTCGTAAACTCTTTTTAGGTTTTAAAACAAATTTGATTCAAATACACTGTACAAAAATTAGGATGTTAACGATTACGGGAGTTAGGGGTAAAATTTTGCGAGTTGAAAATCAACTTCGAAAGAGAGTTAATTTAAAAACAGTGAAAATATTTATTTTTCAATAAACAAATAATTGTTTACTTGAATGGAATAAATTTTTTCCAATGTAGACAAAATTTTACTTTAGTTATAAATTTTTTTTTAATACTGATTTTGGTATATTAAATTATTTATAAGTTACACGTTACTGAATTAAAAATATTTAAATGTGATCAAGAATTTTGATGTTTATTTTACCTTCGAAATAAATAACAAATAGTGTGTTTGAAAATAAAATTTATGCCACTATGCCGGCTGATGATAACATAAACAATTATTGGAGGCGTCATATAAATATTTCATAGAGACATTGATGTAAGATAAAAGGCAATAAGATCAAGAGTTTAATAAATATAAAATTGAAATTAAAATAGCCTATAGTCATAATCGATAAAGGATGTGAGGAAAAAAGAAAGCAAAAAAAGAAAAGGAAAAAAATTATCGCAAAAATGGTAGCAGAAATCTTCAAAGCATCGAATGTATATAAGTCGCGACAGTGAATCTCTGATCCTTGATGCCTGAAGGTTAGTAATCCGTGGCGTCGCACTTGGAACACAAATCTGATTGGCTCATGAATATTAAGTTCGGACCGCATAATTATTATCAGCGTTATAAATCGGGCGACTTGCTTCGCTTATACCTTCCACGATATACACTCGGCCCTGCGTTATTATCTCACACACAAGCATATGCAAAATTGTTGGTATATATTTATGTTGGTGAAACACACGAACACGATTACAATCAAGTGTTAATTACTAATCTGGTGACTACTAATTATAATTAACGCCTTTCGAGTCAGGATGAGGGTGCATTGTCTCAGAGACTTTTTGATCTGTCCCAAGTAATTGATTTATTAATTGTTGGGTTTTTTTTATATTTTAGTCTCTTTGATATAATAAACCATCTCTCAGGGTTGTCGTGAGTCAGGGAAAAGTCGCAAACTTCTGGATTTATTTTTTAGTTTCAGGGGAAATTAGTGGAGTATTGCAGGGAAAAATTAGGGAATTTTGTCAAAAAGTAAATCAAGAAAAAATATACATGTGACTCAGAGACAACTATAATTTATTTTTGTTTTAAATTTGGTTCGAATAGAATTTGTATTTAAAACAAATAAATTATCTAATTTGGTTTTTGAGACAAGTATACTTTTATTTGACTCAAATAAATTAGGTTTCATTTAGATACAATTTTTCTCCGAGTCAAGTCGAAAGATATAGAAAACTCTTTAAATCTAAATAAGTAAAATTACACTTTTTCTGAATTTTTTTGCAACCCAAAAAAAATAAATTCAAGACTTTCTTTTAAATGTTTATAAAGGTTTTAATACCTTTATGAATTTTTACAAGAAAGTCTTTAATTTATTTTATTTTTCTGGGAATGAATATAATGATCCCAAAAGAATTAAATGAATCTACAAAATTTTATTTGAAAATAAAAATTTTTTTTCTAATCTCATTATGATTGAAAAGAATTGTATTGATAATTTTGCAGTAAACTTTTTTTTGGCGAAGAATTTTCCTATTTATAAAGACAATTGAAATCCTGAAGGGATTTTCTATTTATTTTTAAAAATAATTGAATATCTGGAAAGAATTTTGATATTTATTAAGGCAGTTAAATTTTTTTAAAGAAATGTGCTAAAAGTTTCAAAATTATAACTAATTTCGACAGAATTGAAATAAATAATTTTCAGAAAAATATTTAATCATTATTATGATTCCATAGAAATTAGATTACAGTAATTTTTAATTATTATGAAATTACGATTATTCGGAAAGCCTTCAAATAAATATTAATTAGAAAATATAAACATTAAATAATGTTAAGAAATTTCGATAAAGTTTTTTAAGAAAATAATTATTTCCATACAATTATTAATTAAAAATATGAAAAATTCTGATAAGAATAAGATATTATTATTATTATTATTATTATTATTATTATTATTATTATTATTATTATTATTTTATTTTCAATAAGATTTAAATTTTAAGCCTTTTAAAAATGAAGATCGTAGACAATCGCTGCCAAATGTAAAGTAAAAACTGCGAGTATATATTCTCAAAATTTTGACTGCTTATCGATGAAATCCAATAACTCGAATAAATCTCAACTTTCTTTTCTCTAGTCTTTCATCCTGGTTATTTAATGAAATAAAAGTAAAGTAATAAATATTGGAGAAAACGGAAAAAATTTAAGAAAATTCTACTAAATAAATAAATAAATTACTTTTTTAAAAATTTGAATAAAATTGTAAATATTGAAAATTAAGAAAAATTATTAAATATAATTGAAAATGTGCAAATAATTTTATCAATTAAATTTTTTTAAACAATTGGATTATGGAAAATAGTTTTATTACTTTTGATAAATTAAAATTTTTCTTTAAATTAATTATTTTTAATAATTTTCGAATAAGTTCATTAACAATTTTCAAATACACTTGATTTCAATATTCAATTTTACTTAATTTCAATGATTCTTCTATTAAATATGCATTAGAAAATAAAAACAAGAAATAATTTTTGAAAAATTAAATTAAGCTGTTGTAGTATTCAATTATTTTTTTTTTAACTTTACGCTGTATAGTGCTTTTAATATTTAATTATTATTTCACATTTTAACTGAAAATAAGTTTTATTTGAAAATTCGACTAGAATTTAATTTTTTATGTACTAAAGAAAATAGTGTATTAAATAATTGAATATTTCTTACAAATTAAATTCACATGAAGAATTTTATGAATAAAATTTATTCCATTTTTCGATGAAAAATTTAATTTAACTTTTTTAGAAAATTTTATTAAAATTGGAAATATATTGAAAATCATTAAATTGTGGAAAACTATTGAAAATAATTGCAATTTTGCAAAAAATTTAATAAATGAAATTTTTGAAAATAATTTATCTTAACGATTGAGAGATTTTAATAACAACTTTTTGAAAGAATTAAATTAGTTAAAAATTTTTTTATTATATTAATTACAAAATTTATTTTATTAATTTATTTTCAATATTTATTTTTAAAAATTACTATAGATTTGAATGGTTTTATTTAAAAAAAAACTTTGAAATCATAAATTTTGAATTTTCGAAGAATCTTTTCAATTTTAATAGATTAACATTACATTGCAACGAATTCTAGTTAAAAATTACAGCAAATAATTTAACTTTCAAAAGAGTTATAGTTTTAATATTTTAAAATAATTAAGCTTTAGAAGAATTCTACATTAAAAAAATTTTTTTTTGAATTATTTAATTTTATTTAATAGTCTAAAAAGTTGGTTTAAAAAACTTTATTTAACATTTTTTTCCAAGTAGTTGAGTTTTTAAAAAATGTTTAAACACAAAGTTTTTCATAATCAGAAATTTTGGCAAAATTGTAATCAGTTGCAGTGTTTTAAAGAATTTTATAACCGTTTTTCAAAAATAATCGAAGTTTCTAAGTATTAAAATTTAAAAATTGTTAAGTAAATTTTTACGAAAAAATACAATCGTTTTTTAATAAATAATAAAAAAATTAAATAAACTTTCAATAAAACATCTTTTTAAATAAAATTGTTTTTCATATAAAAATCTAAATTATAATTGAATTTTAAAAAATTATAACTTGAAAGTTTTTGATTACAGTTGTATTTAAATTGTTATTGCTTGTATTGAATACTACAAAATTTTTAAATAATTGAATAAGTCGAAAATATTTAATTAAAAAATTTCCGAAGAAGTGGAAAATTATAAAATTTTACTTAAAAAGAAATTGGATATTTTATGCTTCTTATATTGAATTCCATTTTATGGAAATTTAAAAAAAAATTAAGAGTTTTGAATTTTATTCTTGTAAAATTTGAAGTGAACATTTTAAAAATAATTGAATTTGGTAAAAGTGAATCATTAATTTGATATTTATAAATTAATTGAAACATTAATTTAGTGTTTAAAAATAAGTAAAGCATTAACTTAATGTTTAAAATTAAAATTATTTTAATGTTTAAAATTAAAATTATTGTAATGTTTAAAATTAAAATTATTTTAATGTTTAAAATTAATTGAAAAATTATTTTAATGTTTAATGTCAATTCAAACATTATTATTTAAACAGTTTAGTTTTAATTCCTTTAACTAAAAATAATAACTTTCTTCAATCTAATCATTTGATGTGTTTTTTTACACAAATTCATAAAAGCTGCCAAAGTGAAACAATCGTCAGCCAATGTGGCTGTCGTCTTTTAAATTCGTTTCCCCATCAAGAGTATAATATTTAACATCGCAAAAGGGTTATTTTTAAATCGAAATATATGCTTTGTATATAATTTTTTATTCCCCTAGCGGAAAATGTGATAAAAACGACTTCAGCCTATATATATATATACGAAAAAGAATAAGAAAGAAAAAAAAATAACAAGGAAATAGGGAGTCAATATCAAACTTGGTAGAAGTAGACAGAAACAGGAAATCCCAAAGCGGAAGCGGTGACATCGCGCGTCGATGCTAGTTTGGTCGATCTGCACTCCGACAAAATGGCCGGAAGCGCGCTGAGCGTGCTTGTAAGTTTTGGCTAATAGAAAAAAATGTCCCAACCTCCCTTGTTGCATTTGCGGCCATTGTTTTTTATTCCAATACATTTTAGCCGGATTCGTTGGCTTTCGACACTATAGCGACACTATGGGTGTAACATCTCTCTTTCTCTCTCTTTTTCTCCCTTTTTGCTCACCTCTCTCTTTTTCTCCTTCTCTCTCTCTCTCTTTTCTCTCTCTTTTCTCTCCTTTCTCTTTTTCTCTCTGTGTATTTTTCTCTCTTTTTCTCTCTCTAAATTTTTCTCTCCTCTCTCTTTTTCTCTCTATTTTTTTCACTCATCTCTCTTTTTCTCTCTATATTTGTCTCTCCTCTCTCTTTTTTTCTCTATATTTTTCTCTCCTCTCTCTTTTTCTCTCTCTATATTTGTCTCTCCTCTCTCGTTTTTTCTCTATATTTTTCTCTCCTCTCTCTTTTTTCTCTCTATATTTTCCTCTCCTCTCTCTTTTTTTCTCTATATTTTTTCTCATCTCTTTTCTCTCTCTCTCTCTCTCCCTCTCTTCATAAATGTAGAGGTGGCGCAGCTCTCTCGCTCCGACGTGGATTTACATGCCTTTACTGACCCCCCTTTTTTTCCCACCCTCTCCTCTCTTCGTTTACCCCCTTTCCCCAGTTTTCAAACCCTTCAGTATGGACGAATATTTTCCCCGCGTCAACCCTCTTTTTTTTATTTTTTTTTTTATTTTATTTTTCACCAGCAACTGTCTGTCATTAGGTGCATAGTACGCGAAGTACCGATGGTGGAGGCGGAATGATGCTGTAGATGGAAATGTGTATGGGGCAAAAAGGAGGGGGGGGGAGAGGGAGTTTGCATGGACCCCGCTATTTGGCATCAGGAGGGAGGGAGGGAGGGAGGTGTAACGCTAGAAAACGCATTTAACAAGGACAGATAGTGATTTAATTTTAAAAAATTGACGAAACGGCTCGACGTCGGACATCGTATGCTCCGTCGGGCATTGATTAACTTTCGACAATGTCAAATCGCGGGACGAACCAGCAACTCCACGGCCTTTTTCACTCATTTGTCTCCGTTTTCGGAGCAGCCCACACACTGTCCTGCGGGAGATCCGGAAGCGGTCGTATGGCTAACGAGGACAAATCACTGAGAATTACCCGAGAATCGATAGACAGACAGAAGTCGTTCCGGGTACAAAATTGGGACATGTAGAGCATTTTTTTTTTATTTTTTTTCATTTTTTTTTTTTTTTTACAATTTAGCTCGGGCCATGAAAATAAAAGAGGAGAATAATTATGTAACGCTTCAAAATAAATGAAAAGTGCTTTTAACTTTGACACTTTGTCATTTAAGAAGTTTGTCCCTATTCGTAATTTGAAATAATTGCTTACGAAAACACAATTTATTTGAATTTTTGTTCTAATTTAAAAGAATTTAACAAAATTGTTTTGGGGATTAATGGAGCAATAAATATTGATTGTAGTGCTTAATTTGTTTATTAGATAAATAATTAACTAACTTTCTTATTATAAAAAATTATAATCATTTACAATTATTCAGTCTTTTTTGTTCTTTTTCCTTTTTTAAATTTTTTTTCTAAATTACCTTACAATAGTATAAAGGGAAAAATATAATATTTAATATTATATATGTATAAAATTATAAATATATTATCATGTATAATATTACTAAATTATATGTGAGCAACAATTTGCGCGCAGCTAACTTCTTACTTTCTTTTTAAAATAAAATTAGTAATTTTTGAATTAATATAAATTCAAATCTTTTTATTCATATTATTTTTAAAAACACTAAATAAATTGAATATTTCATGCTCCTTAAAATTTATTTATTAAATTCAATTTTATAAAAAAAATTAAAAAATTTGAATTTAATTTTTGTAAAGAGTTGAACATTTTTTAAAAAAAAGTTGAATTTGGTAAGAGTGAAATATTAATTTGATTTTTTATTTATTTATTTTTTTTTTTTTTTGAAAACACAAAATAATTTATTTTTAGAGAAAATTACAAATAATTTGAAAAATTTAATTTATTTCAAAAGAAATTAAATTCTTCTGATAGAATTAAAATATGTTTCAAATTGAAAAACATTCTTATCAAATCCCAATTGTCTTTATAAATAACAAAATTCTTCTCCAAAGTTCAATTATTTTCAAAAAATGTCAATAAAATTTTTGTCCGACTTATAATTATTTTGAACAATTTCTCTCATCTTAATTAGTTTTAATATTTACCATTTTATACATATAGTTTCCTGAAAAGAATTCCATTATATAAAAAAAATTTAATTAAATTCTACAAGATTTTAATTATTTACAATCTTTTTATAAATTTCTTTTGCATTAATTAAATAATTTTCATTAAATTAAAAATTGTAGAAAACAGTAATTGATTTGAAATGATGAAAGTAATTTTTTTTTATTTTGAAAAAATGTTATGTTTCAATTTCATATTTTCAATTTAAATTTGTTTTTCACAAATGGAATTTATAAACATTTTTTTTCCTTTATTTTCAAAAAACCTTCGAATTTTATTAAAGTCATTGTAATTAATGAATAGAAGTGATACAAATTATTTCCATACAAAAATTGAGAATGTTCTACAAAATTTGTTATAACGAAAGCATATAATGAACAAAATTTATTTTTTAATCACAATTTCTTGAAATTTTCTAATCTTAAAAATTATTTTTAATTATTATAAAATGTGAAAAAATAATTGCAAATTCTCGATTTATGAAACAATTAAAAAAAAGAAACAAAAGTATACACAAAATAGAACTTTAAAGTATGCGGATAGATAGAATGAACGAATGAATTACGAAGAGTATTATAATTAAAAATTAATATATAAATAATATATTATATGTTTATTTTTTTACCGACTTTTTATATATAAATTTTTAGTTTTTAGTAGTTGGATCTAAGTTAGTCCAATGCCATAATTTAATTTTTTTAATTAGTAAAATTAAATTTTAACTTCATTTTGGTAGAAACGTAAGGAATTTAATTTTCACGGTTTTGAACATTTTAAACTTATATTTGAATAATATTTTTAATTTTTTGTCAATAATAAATTATTTAAGTAACATAATCTAAAATTTAACAAATGTTTTCTTATTGATTGTAAATTGTAATTTTTATTCAAATGCAACTTTTAGTCGTTTTAAATATTCAAAATTCAATTATTTCCCTTTACACCAAGACCAATTTCAAATTTAATTTTACTAATTAAACAAATGAAATTTTAAATTTTAAATTCGTCTTGGTGAAAAGGTAAAGAATTTAATTTTGAATATTTAAAACGATTAAAAGTTGCATTTGAATAGAAATTACAATTTTCTATCAATAAGAAACATTTGTTAAATTTTAGGTTACGAAGCTTGTTTTAAAATTTTCTTTATACGATTTTTGGAGTCGATTATTGAATAAGAACTTTTTTAGATTAAATAATTAAAATAAAAATAATAAAAATAAAAGCTTTAAATAGATTAAATAAATTTTTGTTAATAATTAATTTTGATTAAATAAAGGCTTGTTTATTAAAAATATTTTTTTACGAAAACTCGAAAAGTGTCAGTACTTATAAACTTTTAAGAATTCCTCTTTGATTTAGAAAAAATTTATATCTTTGAAAATGATATTTGTCTTGACTTTTTTATAGGGTTTTAAAAATCGATTATTAAATTTCGTCTTCTTGTTATTAAAGAAGTGCTTTTTTCAAAAACAGTTATTTTTTCAATAAGTGTGTCAGTACTTTGAAATTTTTTAGAATTTATTTCTGATTAACGAAAAATTTGTATCTTGAATAATGAAGCTGGTTTTGAAATTGTTTTTAATGTTTAAATTGAAATTCAATCTATTATAAAAATTTGACATCCGGAAAAAATTCTATTTAAACCAAATATAATTTATTCGAGATAAATTAAAGTAAAATTCTACACTGAAAAAAAAATTTTTTTTGATTCAAGTAACTGATTATTTGATTATTATCAAATAAATATTTACTCGAATCAAATAATTTTTATTTGAATCAAATAAATTGTATTTAAATCAAATATTTCAGTATTTAAAGCAAATACTATTTAATTAATTCAAATAAAAATTATTTGATTCAAGTAAATATTTATTTCATAATAGTCAAATAATCGGTTATTTGAATCAAATAATTTTTTTTTTCAGTGTACTTTATAAATTTCCACACTATTCCTAGTTTTGAAGAAGAAACGAAAGAGAGAAAAAATTTCTGTTCGAAATAAATTTCGAACATTCAACTATACACGTAATATTATCTATCTTTATCTGTACAACGAAAGAAGAGACAGTGTGAAATGCGTCTGGAGAGTTAACACGCGTTAATTCATTCTAGTTATTCCATTTTATTAACAATTAGGTACACGCGTTCGTGCACCAACGTGAAATCTCATTATGGCGAAAACCCTATTGCGAGGGAGTAAATTTATTTTATAACGAGTTTCTTCTTCTTCGCTTGTCTTTTTTTCCCCCAACGTTCTTTTGTTTTGTTTCTTTTCTATGTTTTTTTTCGTTTTGTTTTTGTGTTTCTCTTCTTCTTTTTTTTCCGTCGAGCTTTTCCTCGCACGTCGGGTCGAGCAACAAGAACACCAGCAAACATTAATGCGAGTCGTAATAAATTAAAACTTTACGTGTTCATGGAATAATTCAGTTATGTAACCTACAGTCTGACTTGTGCGTTCGTGTACATATATATGTATATGTTTTCGAGTATCATATACATACTCTTCATCATCAAGTCTCGTGTGGAGCTTTTACAGAAATTTGCCGCTTTTCGACTTTTGTTTCTCCAAAAAACCCATCTCTTTCTGAACTTCCGTTTACGCTCTTTTCATATATTTCACTCACAAATTCTCTGCCCCCGTTGTTCTTAATCAACTTATATATTGGAATACAAGCGTCTCAACATTTTCTGCTTTCTAGACTTTTATTGCAATTGTTATAACAAATATTTTATCACGTTAATCTTTTTTAATATTCTTTGAGAAATTTTGATTTATTTTTCACTGAAAAAGGTAATAAATGTAATTTTTACTCCATTTGTATTCGTATTTTTACTACATTTAGTAACATCTAAATTGATGAACAATTCTACACTGAGAAAACGATTTATTTGATTCAAATATATTTTGTTTAAATCAAACTTAAAATATCTTTGCTATACAGTAAAAAATATTTCAGTTTAATTGAAACATATTTTTTGGTTAATTTAAAAAAATAATATATTTAATTTAAACATAAGTTGTGGTTGATTTTAAATTATTTATAATCAACTTTTAAGTTTGAATTTTAAACATAAAATTTTCAAACATATTTTTTGTTTGAATTAAACATAAAATTTTTAAACATATTTTTTATTTGAATTAAACATAAAATTTTTAAACATATTTTTTATTTGAATTAAACATACAATTTTTAAACATATTTTTTGTTTAAATCAAAGCAGAAAATATTTTTGAATTAAACAAATAATTCTTTTAAATCAAAGCAGTAGATATTTTCTATATATTAGGATTAAGCTTACAAACTAATTTTAATTAAACAAAATCACTTAAAATTATTTTATTATTTAAATTAAGTATAACGTTTTCTCAATCTAGTAAAAATTCTGTACATCAAAATATTCCATTCACCAGAACAATTGTATAAAATTTTTACATGAATTCTAGTAAATAATTTTAGAAAAAAATAGAGAAATAATGAAAAAAACAGTAAATTACGTTTCAAAATAAATTCAATTATTATTAATTAAAAATGAATATAAATTTTCATTTTATAACTGAAAGGAAACAATTTTAAGTCTCCACCACGATGCATTCACAGTATTTGCTTCTTAATTATCGTTTGTGAGAGAATTTTCATGACATCTAGGCGGTAATTTCATGAACTATATTGGCGCGAAATTCAAAAGAAGAAAAATTTAACTAATATATCAACTATATTAATCTCTGAATTCTTCCATTCATTTCGTCCGCAGTCTAAAGTTAGTTTCTGTGTATGCTTTTGTTTTTTTTTCTTTAAAAAATATTTTTTGATTTATCGAAAATATTCAAGTATTTTTTTTATTATTTATAATGTTAAAATAATACTAAAAACTAGAAAATTTAAAAAAATTATGATTACTAAAGGAAAAATATACTTATTTTGTTTGCTGTATGTTTTTTTCTACACAAATTTCGTTTGACTAATCTACATTATTATGTAAATTATTCTCCTTTTTATTTATGAAATATACTAAAACCTTGCTAATTGTTAAAAATTTCGATTAGAAAGTAGGAAATATGCCCATATTGTTGAAAATTTTTATTTCTCAATAACAATTTTCTTTACAAACTTATTTTCTTTCTTTTAGAAAGACAAAGATTAGATGTTCTTGTTTCTTAATATTTTTGTAGAAAATTTCCACAAGGAAATTAAGTTAATTAATCACATTAATTAAATTTCTTAATTACAATATTGCTTAAATGACAATTCAAGTTTTTTAAAAACAAAGAAAAAAAATGTTTGTAAATTATATTTATTATTAGAAAATTTAATTTAAAATGAAATGGAAAATTTTTGAACTTTTAGAAAATAAAGGAACCTTACAAAATTTTTTTAATTATAAAATTATTCAAAACATTAATTTCTTTTTTAAATATTTTATTGTTAGTAACTTTTCATTGGCATCGAGATTTAAAAAAATTTTTAATTCAAACCTGTTTAAAATTAATCAACTTTACAAATATTTTTATTAAACATCAAGCAATCGGTTACTCGGAGTCTTGGACTCGGAAAGATCGATTTCATCGTATTTTATAATAATTAAAGTGGATCGTGTGTTAAAATGATTATTTTATATTTTAAAAATATTGTAATTTTCACTTCTTAAAAATTATTTTCTTATTCTATTATCAAAAATTTAAACTAAAATTCATTTTCAAAACAATTTTTATCAGAAAATTCTACGAGAATTCGATTTTTTAAATACAAAGTAAATTACTTATTGAATAATTGAATCGTTCTTATTAAAATTTAATTTTTATAAAGAATTTTACTGTCAAATTTTTAAATAATTAAATTCTTTTGGCGTATTTGAATAAAAAATTCTAAAAGTTACAATTTTTAAGAAATTCGATTACAATTATTTT
This sequence comes from Leptopilina drosophilae, assembly GCA_032873175.1. Taxonomy (NCBI): domain Eukaryota; kingdom Metazoa; phylum Arthropoda; class Insecta; order Hymenoptera; family Figitidae; genus Leptopilina; species Leptopilina drosophilae. The sequence continues at coordinate 41,847,522 of CM065480.1, forward strand.
AGAAATAATTCAAATTCTTCGTTGAATTTTTAAGTTCTGAAAATAATTGAATAATTGAAAAGAAACTTATAAATAAATTTGTAAATATTTTAATTTCAGTGAAATTTTTATTATTTATAAAAATAAATAAATGTTTGGGAACAATGTTATTAAAATCAATTTTAAATAATTGAATTTTTTTGGGTAAGTTTATTAAAACAGTAAATATCTGAAATTGCGATAATCAGACAGATTTTTGAAAATAATTGAATTTTGGGGAAGAATTTTACTATTTATAAAGATAATTTAAATTTTGACTAGAAATTTTTTTAATTTTTTGAACATAATTGAATTATTGCGTAGAATTTTATTAATTTTGAAAATAATTGAATTTTTTCAATTATTTGTAACTTCTTTAAAATTAAATTTTTTAATTTTAACTAAAATTTTTTTATAAATTCATTATTATTTAAGATTTGTTAAAAATATTATATTGACAAATTTATCTAATTACAGAAGATTTTGAATTTAAAAAATTTTTTAATCATCTAAGATCATTTAAATTTCTAATCAAATTTGTTTAAAATTAAAATTTTGTAAAATTTAAAATTGGAACCTTTTGAAGTAGATCTATATGTAAAAATTGTAATCTTCAATTGTTGTCAAAATTCAATTAATTGTGAAGTATTTAAGTGAAATTGTTATTCACTAAATAATTTCTAAGTTATAATTTTCTGATATAGTTCTTCATATAGAATGAAGTTATTTAATAAGAAATTATTGCAAGAAATAGAAAAAATCGAAAGTTTTATAATAGAATTCGTCGTAATTTTATAGTTCAAGTCAAACAAAAAACACACAAAATTTAGATTTTTTTTATGAATTCAAAAAATTAAATGTTTTTCAGTACTTTAAATTGCTGACTTTTTCCTGAATTTTCTATGTCAGAATATTCTATTATTAAAGTTATAAAAAACTATATATAAAACTATATATTCCAATTCAAATTTTACTTTTATAACAAAAAATTTGAATTAAAAATTTTTACGTTCTATTATTTTTTAAATTGCTAACTTTATTTTTTTTTAAAGTTAGTGAGAAGTCAGCCAACAGTTTTTCTTTAAATTAGAAAAAATAAGAATTATATGTACAATAAAACTTAAATTTCATTAAATAACTGGATTTTTTACTATCATTGGAAGAATCCTGGTAATTAAGTTTAATTCTAAATTTTTAAAAAATTAAATTTATTTCCATATTTTTAATTACAATTCTAAAAAATACGATATTTCAAAATATTTTTTTAGAATCATTATTTTTTTTGAAGATAAAAATAAATGTTAGTTGAAAGCGGAAATTTGTTACTGTGAACCTAAGAAGCAAACAAATTATAGGTTAGGCTTCTCTTAAGTTTATCTTGATTAAAAGTTTATTTTTCATTATTTGAATTTGAAACCAATTTTTATTGAACGTTTTCGATACAATGAAGACTTGAAGGTAAATAATTTTAATTTATAATTTATTCTCTTTCTGTATTATTGCTCCAAATAATTAAAAACATAACCTCAAATTTTTTGCTTCTTATGTACCTGTCTTGGGAGTGCGTCACAAATGTGAAAATTAAAACGAAAGTGATATAAAAATTGTGTCAAATAAAAATGAAAATAAAATTTAGTCAAAGTAAAAGTGAAAATAAAAATTTATCAAAGTTAAAGTTGAAGTGAAAGTTAAAATGAAAAAGAAAGTCGAAATAAAATTACATAATTGACTCAAAAAACTCTTATTAAAACTCATAAAAGTAATTCTTCTCACTACCAGATCAACATTTTCCAAGTAAAAAAAATTTCCCTTGCAAAATAAAAGACCCTACCCTCCTAGCAGCATTTTCACTATACACTTCTATATATCTCATATTTTAATTATAAAAACGATCTCGATTTATGAGCTAAGCCCTTGATGAGTTTCGCGGGACCTTAAGACGAACACCTAATTAACTAACTCCTTCTTACTTTTGAAATGAAATTATTTTAGCTCGCAAGATAAGAGAAAGGTGACTGTGCTCGGGGAAAGGAAAAGTGCGGTGGCAGTAGTTGAAGAAGGATGGAAAAGTATTATGGCACCGGCGAGTAAAGTAGAGTGGGGAAAAACTACAACCCAAACTACTTTTCAGCTGCTCCTGCCTCTGGATTATAATTAAAACGTCGCGCTGGTCACGGTATAATAAATTAATGTATAATTAACATAGCTAATTATAATACCGAGTTGAAAATTTTTCTCCTATAACTCGAACGCACAGCAGCTTCGCATATGCGGAGGCAGTACAGCAGCGCGGTAATTTATGATCGGACATGAAAAATTACCGTCTCGGGGGGGTTTAATCATCCTCGGACCCTGGGTATCGCGGCTGTGTGGTGTCTCCCTTCACCTCATTCCACATACTATAACACCCACTCGTCTTTCTTCCTCCCCTCCCCACACCCCATTCTCTTCGTTTCCTTTCCCTTATTATGCACAAGTTCCACCAACCGCCAATTTTTGCCCAACCTAATAACTTATTATAATTTTCAAAAGCCAATCTATTCGAACTACTTATATGAATACAAAATCGAAAGTGTTCTTTTGATAAAAATTTACCATACGCGCTTGCAATTTATTTTGTGCTCTATTTTTATTCTCAACTCAGAATAAATCTTGATTAAATAATTTCACTGTTAGTTTCACTTTCATTTTCACTTTCACTTTTATTGAATTTTTAATTTCACTTTCACTTTTCGCTTTGACGGATTTTTGTTCTCATTTTCATTTCTAAATAATTAAAAAAAATCGGGAAAATAAAAAAAATAAAAAATAAAAATCAGAATAATTAAAAAAATTATTTACATAATTAAAAATATTATTTTAAATAATTAAAAATATTATTTTAAATAATTAAAAATATTATTTTAAATAATTAAAAAAATTTTTTTGATAACTTAGATTAAGAATAAAAATTCGTCAAAATGAAAAGGAAAATAAAATTAAAAATCTATTAAAAAGTATGAACTTCTGAAACGTGTCACCTAAAACTTGAATATTTTTTTCAAAATGTTAATTTTTCTGTAGTATTTTACATGAAAACTCACTATGTAAAAGGATTTTGCAAAAAAAAAATTTTATTTTATTTTTTTTATTTTTTACTTTCTTTTAAACAATTAATTTCAGAAAAAAATTATGGCCGATTTGAATGATTCAAACGACTTTATTTTTGTCTTGAATTAAACTTTCGAATAGAAAATATTTTGTTTAAAGATATTGAATGTTTAAAGAATTAAGTAGATTTTTTTCAACTTATAATTTCACAGGTAAATTATTTTTTTACATACTTTTTATAAATATACAAATTTTTGTATTTATTAAAACTCAATGTCTTTAAACAAAAAAAATTCTCATTCAAAACATGGATGTAAGTAAAAAATAATACCGGTTGAATCATTGCAATCGTCCAAGTTTTGTGAAATTAATTATTTGAAAAAAAAATAAATAAAAATTTTAAATTGTTACTAACAAGAGTAAACAATTTTTTTGCAAAATCCTTTTAGATAGTTATTTTTCATGTAAAATTCTACAAGAAAATTAAAATATCGGAAAAAAGTAATAATATTCTAGTTTTAAGTGGTACGTTTCAGAAATTCGTACTCAAAATGAAAGTAAAAATAAAATTAAAATAAACATGAACTTTGAAATAAAAATCTACTAAAGTAAAAGTTAATGTAAAATGAAATTAAATAAACAAGTTCCAATTTTAACTGTTTTTTACATTCAGAACAAAAATTCTGTTAATATTTTAAACCAAATATAGTTTTAAAATTTCACTTTATTTCTCTCAAACTTTTTCCCGATTTCTAAACTGAATTTTCACTTTTCCTATATATTATAATAGATTAGATTAAATTAGATTAATTATTATCAAAATTCAATTATTTTAAAAATGTTCAATTAAAATTCTACAAAAATTAAATTCTTAAAATTTTCAAAAAGTTTAGTAAAATTAAATTAGATAATTAAATTTTAAAAACAGTGTAAAATGTTCAATTTACTTTAATTAAAAATTTACTTAATTCCAATTGTACGGAAGTTTTACAATTAAATATTTTTGACAATTTAATTATTTTAAAATTTTTGAATAATCAATCCAATTTAATTCAAACAATTGCAAACAATACACAGTAAAAATATTTTTTTTTGTTCAAAAACCGATGAATTGACTCTTATTAATTAAATATTTACTAGAATCAAATAATATTTATTGAAGTCAATTAAATAGTATTTGAAGTAATAATTTCAGTTTTTGAAATTATCATTTAACTACATCTCGTAAACATTATTTGATTTAATTAAATAATTAATTAAGAATTTAAAAAGAATTTTAATACAAAATTTCAAAATTTTAATTTTTATAAAATTCAATTATTTTTTGAATACAATTTAAATTCCTTGATAAAAAAAACGATTTTTTTCGTTATTTATACTATTAGAAAATAGTGATCCTTTTTTGTTAATTTTATTTACTTAGCAATTTTTAAATTTCAATACTGAGAAATTTCGATTATTTTCAAAAACTTATTTTCCTGTGTAAATTTAAAAAAGTTAGTTGGAATGGAAATTCCTTTTAAAAAATTTTAATTTCTATCAGACTTAATAAATAAATTGATACATTATTCCTCCTAAGATTCTGTCTAATCTATATAATAGTGTAGGAAAATCTTTTGACTGGTAGAGTAGGATTTGATAGTGCCGAAAAAAATATTAAAATTCTTGGTAATATTTACTTTATCTTAAAATATACAATTATCGTAGTAATAATGTTATTGAAACTTCATTATATTCGTATTTTATTGTTATGAAAATAATTTTAATTAAAAATTTTGAAATTGAATTATTTTTTAAATTGCTAATTTTATTTAAAACATTTTATCTATAAAAATTTTATAATTATTTAAAAAAGTACGTAACAAGCTAGCTGTTTTTTTTAGTAATAAATACATCCAGAGAAAAAAGTTATTTATTTTAACTAAAAGTGTATATTCAAAAAAATGTATTTGTTGCAAATAAATATTTTATTCAAAATAAATAAACTAATATTTATTTAAAATAAATGCACTTATTAATCTAAAATAAAAAAATATATTTGCAATTTAGGAAATAGTATATTTGTAGCAAATAAAAAACATATTTGATTCAAATAAATGTTTGTTTGACTTATAAGTAGACGCCTGCGCATATTGCATTACTATAGTAAAACAATAAGATGTTTTGCTTTTAACAGTTTAACGCGTATAAGTATAAGAGATTTAGTCATTATGAATAGTTAACAAATTTCATTAATTTCAGTACAAAAATTTTTTTTAAGAGAAAATTTTAATTAGTACAAAGTAACAGACTTGTATGTGATTTCATTTACATTTTAGTGTCTTATTTGAGAATTTTTGAGAAAAATGTGACAGTGGACTTTTACATTTGAAGTGAAAAAGTAAAGTAAAATGACTAACAAGATCTGAGTTTATTTAACAAATATTGTTATAAAAATAAACATTTATTTTAACGAATATTAAAAGTTTCATTAGTTTCAGTCTCGCATTTGCATAAAAATAAATTAAAAAATCAAAATAAAATTTGTGATTCCTTCTTATTAATGCCTTTACAAAAATTGTCTTTGATTTTCGATTTTCGGCAATTTTGTTAATAAATAATTAAGTGTTTATAGTTATCTCGAGAATTTGAAAACTCGGGGTAAATGTAAACAGAACTTCAACTACATTTTAAAAGAAAATAATTTAATAAATTATTGTATCTGACATTTTGAAATTTAAAAATTCGATTTTAGATTCTTATTCAGCAACCTTAAAAACTTTTTTTAACAAGTTGAATGAAAATCTATTAAAATTTGTTCAAGTTATTCATGTTTTACATTACTAATTTTGTAATGGTTGATTGTTTATTTTATATGATACATTATCAGTCAACTGGTTGATTTACTATACGTCTACGAATAATTTTTTTTCAGTTTTTTGATCCTTTAAAACAGTAGTCTATTTGAAATAACTTGTTTCTTAAACCTCGCTTAACTACAGTGGTGTTTACATTTACCCCGAATTTTAGAAAAATTTCAAAATCTCGAGGTAAATGTAAACACTCAGTTTTAGGCGATTCAGGTGCATCAATATTTTTTTGTACTTCATAAAATTTTTCTAGGGAAATAAAGTCACAAGTTCATGCAAAAGAAATCGTCCATTTTACGTTTTAACAAAAAAAACTAATGTTTTTGGTGAAACATAGATATTCCGTTTACATTTACCCCAAGTGACCCTATATTAATTCAAATAAAAAATATTATTTGAGCTAAATAAAAGTTTAGTTGGTTCTGTGATAAATATCCTTTTGCTTCCTCGTGAGGAAGCTTTGTAGTCGTTTAATTTACAAAATTTTTAAAAATCGTTTTGACAAATTTTCTTCTATATGGGACTATGTTATATAAGACCCTGAACAATTGTCCGGATGTATGTATGTGTGTGTGTGTGTGTGTGTGTGGATCCCGATTTTTGTGAACACGATAACTCGAAGAGGTTTTAACGAATTTGGCTAAAATTTACCAGGTATATTTATCATAAAAATATCTCGAGCTGGATTGATAGACTTTAAAAAATTCTCAGAAAAAAATTTTTTTTTGACTTTCTTCTAAAAAAAATTTTTTTTCAAAAATTATTTTTTAAGTTGGTTATTGAAGTTAATATATAATAAAATCTTATTCTTTGCATCAAGACGAATCGATTGGTATATAAAAAGAATAAATTGTATGAGAATTTATAGAGTTAATCACAATTAAAGCTGAAAAATTCGCATTTTTCTCAAAAAATGAGTTCTTTCCGAAAAATTATGTTGCTGTATAAGAAAATCTTACTCACTTATTTCTAAAATTTTATTCTTTGCATCAAGACGGATCGATTAGTATATATAAAGTATATATTGTATTTAAATTTATAAAATTAAAACCAATTACAGACACAAAATTTGCATTTTTAATAAAAATTCATTTTTTCTTAAGAATCATGTTGCTGTACAATAAAATGTTATTATTTATTGAAAAATAAATCTAAAATCTTATTCCTTGCATCAAGACGAATCGATTGATGTATGTAAAATATATATTCTATTGAAAATTATAGAATTAATTACAATTAAATATGAAAAATTCATTTTTTTATTAAAAATTTTATTTTGTTCATTTAGGATTAAAACCAATTTTATAAATATTTTTTTGATTTTATAAATATTAGATCGTATTAGAAATTACTTAAAAATTAAATATACTTAATATACTTAATTATAATTATAATAAATATAACAAATTTTAAAAATTAATTTTTAATTAGATTTGAAGACAACATGGAAAATATGTCAATACGTGACAATAAGGTAGTGCTGCCTCCACGAGGAAGCAAATTTTTTTGCTGATCGTATAGAGGAAGCAAAATGTTCATGTAATGAACATCTAGATTTACAACTTGTTTTATTTGTTTCAAATAAATTTTATTTAATTCAAATAAATCATTTCTCTAGATGTAAGAACTTTTGAGGAGTTGTAGTATTAAAATAGATGTTAAGTAGAATTTAGATTTCGATGGTACTTACACTGAAAAAAAATTTATTTGATTCAAATAACCGATTATTCGTCTATAATCAAATAAATATTTACTTGAATCAAATAATTTTTATTTGAATCAAATAAATTGTATTTGAATCAAATATTTCAGTATTTGAAGCCAATACTAATTAATTGATTTAAATAAAATTTATTTGATTCAACACCCAGAGAAAATTATAATTTAAACTAAATATATTTTATTTGACTTAAATAAACGTATATTTGTCTCAGAACCAACTAGACTTTTTGTTTGTTTTGAATAAAATTTATATTTGACATAAATAAAACATATATTTGAGTTAAATAAAATTTTATTTAAAATAAATAAAATTTATTTGAAACAAATAAAAAGTCTAGTTGGTTCTGAGACAAATATACCATTTCTCTGGGTGAAGTAAATATTTATTTGATTATAGACAAATAATCGGTTATTTGAATCATATAAATTTTTTTTTAGTGTAGTATTTATATTCTGAATGGCTGATAGATCGGTTTAATAGTTTTTAAATCAAATTTAAATTGGTTTTTTACACATTGGCTTTTTTACCCCACTATACTCTACATAATAATATTTTCCTCCAGAATATTCATGCCTTCCGATTAATAACAATTATACTATTACTCTGTACTTGAATAATGATGATCTTTAGTTTGTTGGATAAAGTAAACAAAAGATAAAGGAGTAAATGATTCGAGATATTAAAAGTGAAAGCAAAAAAAAAGACAAAAAAGAAAAAAAACAAAAAGAAAACCGAGTGTGCTGTTGAACGTATAATGCTAATTCATAATTTGCAATTCTTTTTACACAGTGGTGTGTAGACGGGACATGGACTGCCATAGAATTTCTTACTAACTAACACCCAAACGACGCTTCTTGATTACAAATTGCTTATTATTCCGAGTCTGATATTCGGTTGGTTGGCTGGTCGTCTGTAATTTTCGATGCATAATTTATGGTCGATTTAATGAGCCGCGAAAAAGGAGTGAGAAGGGACACACAGTGTTTGGTGGGTATTCGAAGAATTGTAGGTGAGGTATGAGTGGAGAGAGAGAATGTGTGTGTGTGTGTGTTTGTGGTGCCGGTGTTGGCGAAGATGAAGAAGGGAACACAGAGGAGATTATTTTTAATTACCTAGAAGCGAGACGGCTCCACTTGCCGCGCGCTTTCCACCATCCCAACTCTTGTCGACATGCGTACACCATCATTACGTCTCGTCCTGACGTCCTTAGGGCGAAGGCAAGCTTCTTCAGTTGATAATCTTACCCCTTCACCTCTTTATCATTCTCTTCTTATTTCAAATCTTCTTTTCTTTTCTTTCCTTTTCTTTTTTTCCCCTCTTTCTCTCTTCCTCCTCCTCCTCTGTCTCTATTTGTTTCGCGAACCATATTTAGTTGCACCCTTTCACTCACGTCGTCCACCGGTCTGATTAATGATCTGAATATCCAAGCCTCTCTTTTTCTCCTTCCATGTTGATCAGAGCTGGGAAAAAAAATTTTTAAATGCAAATTTTCCAATAATTATATCGAGTTCAATTACATTCAATTAACCCTTGAAATGAGTTACATTAAATTATGGTATTAAATGCGAATATAAAAATGAATAAAAATTCTCCGTTACTTTTTTTTTTGCTTTTATTAAATATTCATTAAAATTTTATAATAAAAAGATTCTTCTACTGATTACATATTATAAAATGAAAGTTATTACGCATTTATTATTATATCCATCGTTTTTTTGTTTGAAATAAACTGCAACAAATTTTTATTCTCTTAAAAAAAAAAAAAAATTTTTTCCCAGAGTAATAAAAGAAAACGAAATTTAATTAAAAGCCAGTATTTAATTTACTCTGAAATTCTTTTTTTTTTGTTTGTATTATTTTTTTTTTTTTTGAAATGTTATTCCATTTTTTCTTCCTTTTTTTTTGGTAATATTTTTATAAATGATCCCCTGGATGAAACTGGAAATATATTTTAAATTAAAAATACTCAAAACTCTTTCAATTACATTATATGTTTTTCTGTTATTTGAAGAGAGAGAGAGGAAAAAAAAGCCTGAAACGAAATATTGGTAACGGTTGATTATCGTTTCGCGCGACACTCCGTGTTAAAAATCGTACAAAATGTCGATCATTCAACTAATAAAAATGATGTTGGCTGATGAAGTGACGAAGGTCGTTCCTGCGCGCTTTTTGTCACTGGGAAAACATCCCTGAGTTTCCAATTACGATAAAATGCGCCGATACAGACTTGAAGCGTAAAGCAAAAAGAGTAGTGGGACTAGGGAGGGCCGAGGGGGGGGGGATGGTAGAATAGTCAAAGGGGTTGAGGACTACGATCAGGGAAAATGCGAGAAGAGGGGTCAAATGGGTAGAAAAAGGGGCGTAAAGGGGGGTAGGAGATGTGTGATGCAAATTGGATTTACATCGTACATAAGTATTCGCCAAATGAAAATTGATTTTGACGCGTTGCCATTAATACCCGCGGAGCCACATTGTGTGACCAAGAGAACGCCAATACGGACGTTTATATGAGCGAAACATTCGTAGGTGGTGTGCTTGTCATATTAGAAACTTCTGAATAGACAGAGGGCGTTAAAAGCACTTTACTGTTCCGCTAATTCCCTTTTATTAATACGATAATACGGATCGTGCAAAAAAGAGGGGAGGGTTTGTTGCAAAAATTCACCAACGAATAAAGCACCCAGGAGTGACATTCTTTTTTTTTCCCTACATATATATGTGTGTAGGATTCCTTTTTTATTTTATTTTGAATTATTTTTTTTTTTAATTCCTTTTTGCTTGTAAATAAAAAAGTTGGCGTATAGTGTATATAGGAGAGCTTTATATATTAACTTCATATACGACGAGGTACATTACGTTTGAC